>CABPRJ010001898.1:878700-1447596 GCA_902439185.1 Cinara cedri
AAAAAAAAAAAAAAAAAAAAAAAAAATCACTCTGTATAAACGTGTATACATGCGTACAGCTTAGACGCCGGCAACAACGACCGGGGGCGTCGGGGCCGGTCGGGGAATCGTCGGAACGGAACGAGTCGCGGTCGGCTTGACGGTGGGAGGAGGGTTAATAACGTTCGGTTTTTAAAAGGCGCTTTTCCGGTATCCGCAATATCTTTTTATTGTCGTTCCGGTACGGTGTTTTCGGGTGGTTATAACGAAACGGCGCGCGCGTCGGCGTAATATAAAATACATACACCGACGAATAAAACGTGCGCATACGCTCGGATTTCGGCCGGCGATATAGGGGGAGAGGGGCCGGATTCCGATCCCAGTCCGGTCCGGAACGCGCGACCGCGAGACGGTTTCCGGAGATTTCGGGATGAGTCTCGTACGCAAAATGTATTGCAGCCCGTCGGTAAACCTCCCAACGGCCCACACCCCGCGGAACAGCGGGTTTGAGGACAAAGGGCGGGGTAAATCGAAAAATTTCGAATCGTCCGCGGTCGAATGTTCCGCGAAAATCCTAATCCGAATGCGGAATTCGACCGCTGTCGACAATGTAATAAACGAAAATACCAGCAGACAAAAAAAAAAAAAAAAAAAAACAGAGGGAATCATTAAAAAATTTAAGAATCGTCGAATTGCCGACTCGGTATACAAAGTGATTTTTTTTTTTTATTATTATTATTATGAAACAGCAATTATTTCAAAAGATTTTAAGTGAATATGATTTCTGTTTTTTCTAATCTTTATGGAATCGTTTAATCTTTATTTTAAAACCTTTTTAAAGGTTTTACTCATACTCCATTTACTTTAAATAAGTGCATACTTTTGATTTTCAAATAGAATCACCCCCCCCCCCTTTTGAACAAACGTTTGAATAACGAATATTTTTCTAGAAATGTTGATGTGCACAACATTAATATCCGATTTACCGTTTGTGAGTTATGGCAGTTTTAAGTTTAGACCGGAGAAGTAGAGAAGGGTAATTAAATTGCCTATCTATGTCCTTTGTCTACTTCTTCGGTCAAAATTTTAAACTGGTATACAATTTTAGTTATATGAAAATCAAAACACTTATTTAAAATATAGGGAGTAGGGGTGAAAAATTAAAAATGGTTTTAAAATAAAACTTAAACGATTCGATAAAAAGATTAGAAAAAAACAGAAATCAAATTCACTTAAAATCCTCAGAGATAATTACTGGTTCATAATATAAAAAAAAAAATCACTCTGTACAGTCTTGATACGGGAGTTCGAAGGGTGTTCTACGTCCCCTCAAACCGTCCAGTTTACGGACCTGAACACGGAAATCGCCGACATAACGTCAATTAAATCTACGGGACGCACTTTTTTCTCTCCCCCCCCCCCCCCTTTATTTTTTTTTCATTTATTTCGCGTTCCCCTTCCGGCAGTCATTATAGCCGAAACGCATATAATATGCTTGTGGTTACATATCCTTCGACTCTCGATAACCGTTCGTTACCGCGTCCTTAAGAATTTGCGGTATCCTTGGGTGTTCCTTTTCCGTTATTCGTTACCTTCTATATTACGCCAATAACCTTCGGCAATTAACAGCGTTCGTAATACTCGATTGTCTCGAAATTAACGATTACTACGTTACTAACTATTATAACAATCGATAATGTACCGACAGTAAAATGGAAAGTTTACGGAAAAACAACAGTTTCGTTTTGATTGTAATTCGGTTAAAAACAATCGTAGAGGCTTGAAATGTTCACAGAATACCTACTTAATACTTCGTTGTTTTGTTTTTTTTTGTTCGCGTGCGGATAAAATCGTTTTGGCCGAACGGGAACGCTCGACACGGGACTCGTGATAATCGTGTGCGTGTGCGAGTGTGTGTGTTTACACAATGTACGCACAGTGGGACAGGGGAAAACAACATATGTAATAAAGTTTAGCGTAATGTATTTTTTTTTTTTTTTTTTTTTTTTTTATACATATATACGCGTTCCGAGTTGGAACCTTAATGGTAATCGTACAACATTTCAATACGCGTGTACAACCGGACTTTGCTCAGAATCGTATTTCACGTGATCGCCGGTCGCGTACGGAATCCGAAAATTAACAATAACACTGTACGTCGCGACGGCGACACACCGGTCGACGGTATCGGTGGGTTTTTTTTTTTTGTTTGTTCACTCGGATTTTTAAACGCGCACAACAAAATATATTATTATTATTATTACCGCCCGTCGAAACGACACGGACGAATTGTTTGAGGAATGAGTTTCTCAACTCCCGCCGCCGGTTTTCGGCAAACGCGCGCGAGAACGTGGAAACCACAACAACACAAGGGCCGCCCCGTCCGCATAATATACTTTTCAACGAATTTTATTCATTTCGCGTATCGAAAAAATTTGATTTGTTATTGTCGCCGTCCGTGATAATTTATTTTATTCGGAGAGGTTTTTTGCGGGGGTTTTTTTTTTTCCGTTTTGTTATTATTATCGTAATATAATAATGTAACAATAAAATCCGACGGACGTCTGTGGGAAAATAATAGACGAAATCGTCGGTTTTCCACGCCGGACGATGACGCGCGGAAGGAACGCGCGTTTTTTTTTTTTTTCGGTCGGTGTAATTTCGTTTTCATTATTATTATTATTTTTTTTTTAACGGATACACGCTTACACAAAAATATATGTGTGTGTGTGTGTGTGTGTGTATAATATTATATTTTTTGAGATATACCGTCGGACGGTGGAAAAAAAAACTATTATCTTTCGGTACGACTATTATACGTACGACGGGTGTGGGCGTGCCCTAGTAGGAAAAAAAAAATAATGAAAGGACGAGAACGGAGGGTGGGAGGCCGGACGGGGTGAGAGGGGGGCACTTTGTGCGCGCGTTCACCTTGGCGAGTCGCCGCCGCCACGACGTCCGCGCGGCAAGAGAGGCGGGGAGGGAAATATCACGAGGCATCGGACGGCCGTGATCTCGAGCAGATTAACATTAGAGAAAGAGAGAGAGGGAGTGGGAGAGAGAGCGAGCGATAGGGAGCGAGAGAAAAATAACCTTCTCCGCCCGCGTCGCGCGATTCCCGCGGTACCGGGAGACGACGCGCCGCAAAGGTACCGGGTACGTATCGCCGCGTAATGACCGCGGTCGTACAAAAATTACACCGCGCGGCGTACCCGTACGGCGCAACACGCGAGTGCACGTATTCTATACGCGACGCTCGGCGGCCGTGTGTTATACGACGTGCGTACGGCGCGAACGCAAATTACCGGTTACCCGGTAACGCGTACGCGGCCCGCCGTAACCCGGACCGGTCGCCGCGAGACGGTGTCGTTTCGGTGGAACGGCGGGGACGGCCGCCGTTCCGCAGCGAGTGGCGGGTAACCGGGGCGGCAAGTACAATAACAGGTACCAGCCATCTACGTAACATAATAATATTATATTATTATTATTATTATTATTATTATTACTATACTTGTGTTGCTGCGGCGTACACCGAGACGAATAATCGACGGGAATAATTCGTGCGCGTTTCTCGATTAATAACGACGGCCGCGAACGTGCGCGCCGGTTATTACGATATTACTAGACGCTCCGATCGGACGAAAACGAATACCGCGAATAATACCCGTCGGTGGTGGGAGGGGGGGGGGGGTGAAACGAATAATCATAGTTTGATTCGCGAACGAACGGACCGTTCCGAATAAATCGCGAACACAATTCTGTGCGTGTGTGCTATTCGTAGTTTCACCGGTACCCCGCGTACCTACGAAAATCAACAATGACATTTTGTATACGTCAACAAAACGTGCGTGGAGAGGGGGAATCCGCGAAATCCGAGGAAAACGTTCGGAACGTGTACACGAACGTCACGTCCTCCAGGTCAGGTTTGGAAAAATCTCGTTTCGGTATACCGGGTGTTCGTCATCGGCAACAGCGTACTACTTTTCGTTCGTCCTTTTTTGTCTTTTTATAATACGCGGTTTTACAAACATTTTACTACAGCGCCGAGAGTAAATCGCTAATCGAAAACAATGCCGTAACGCTAACGATTTGATTATCGATAGCGCACCAGGTTAGGTTACGTTGGGTTGTTATTATTAAGCTTCCGGTTTGAATTAAGTCGGAAAACTTGACATTCGAGTAAACAACGGGCCGGCAAAACGACGCGGAACAACACGAACGACAGAGAACAATTTTTCGTCCGAACAATGCCCGACTACGAGATCTCATCGTGTAAATCGTATCCTATGCGCGGATGAAAAAAAAAAAAAAAACTTTTACTTCGTTTTTGTCCGTCCCCTCCGGGGCCAGGGCGACACAGACACGTCAATAATTGCGATTTGGGCTAGACGACAGGGGTGATAAGTGATAAGTTTTTTTTCCAATCAAAATAATAACTGTATAACCATGTTAACGCCGTATACGAATGATTAAATTATATTGGATTTCGTATACTGTTTTGACCGACCCGGGGCCCAGGGCGAATTGCTCCGCCAAACCCGTCCGAGTTGTCCGAAATAAATTGTCTTGTTTTTTTCTTCTTCTTCTTCAAATACTACCCGTCAATATCACGGTCGACCGAACCCCGGCGCCGGTTATCGGACGCGACAGGCGAAATTATAAAATTATCGGTTTATAATCCGAAAATGGAATTCGGTTTTTTTTTTTTTTTATACCGTCCGCGCAATCACAACTCGGCCCTGTACATGAAACGGCGCCATCGCTACGCCCTCCCGGCCCTACGCTCCCGGGTTTAACCCGGGGCCCGCGGAAATTCGCCCGGAACCGGCGACGAGAGTTTTCTAACCGAGTTATTAATCAAAATCGCCGTTACCGTTGCAGGACGCGCGTGACGCCAGGAGTATTTATATTTTATAACGATACACACACAACGACGCGTCGGCCACAGAAACAAACAATGGAATAATTCCGTTATCGGGCCGGATGTCGATAAATTTCTACGATTATGAAACGGCGTATCCGCCACGTCCCGTTTCGGAACCGATATTTAGACAAAAAAAAAAAATTGTTTAATTTATGAACATCACAATGTTTAATTTCTATTACGTTTTCGTACCGCGAGTTCCGGCCGAGGACCGGGGCGCGCGCGGGGCGTTCCGGTATCCTGTTCGGCACCGCCTATCTATGGGGAACGACGAAGCGTGCCGCGTTCGCGACCGGCCCGTTTCGATCGTGCGTAAACGTCGTTGCGTCCCGTACCCGACCGGGGTGCTTAAAACGCACGTTCATCTATGTCACGGATAATGTCGTAAAATCGGTTTAATGTCGATTGTAAATAGTTTGTACGCGTAAATGTTTTATTATTATTATTATTATTTTTTTTTATTTTTTTTTAAAAAAAACGATCTATCATCGCGCACAGTGTATCGGCAGCTATTATCAAACTCGAAGGTACCACAAAAAGACACCGTCGTCTGTGACCGTACGTCGATTTTTTCCGGATATTTCGATTTTCAAGCGAGTTACGAACAACACGTGGAATTGATAAAATTAATTTCAAAAAACCGTTTGCTTAAAAATTGAAATATTATCGAGAAAGAGAGAGAGAGACAGAATACCGACGCACAAACACAGACAGTGTGCTCACCTACAGGTTCGGCAATAGGACACCCGATTTTACGATATTGACCAGTAGCAACACGAGATACACAACCTGGAGGCTTATTATTATCAGTGCTTATAGTTTTAAAGCGTTCGCGTATTTCTTTTGAGCGATCTCGGAGATGCTTGTGTGAGTTATAAATTCGTTTAAGGAAACCGCGAACCGATACGAAAATGTATGTTTCGTATTTCGAAGTGTAAGCGCTATTTTGCTTCTGTTTTTCTGTATGCATAGCGCTATTTCAACACCGTAGACTTCGAAATATACTCAATAACAAGAATAATTTCAATAGTCTTTGAATATATCTGCTTGCATTCGTTGGTTTCTATTAGCGTCCGCGCTGCAACTCGGTTAGACGGTAATCGTATCGATAGGGCAACCGTTAAAATCGTATCGCGGGCATTGGTATTTTATTTTCATGATTACTACATGTATCATTATTGTACGGTTATTTATCACATAATACTCAATCGTTTTCAGTGCATATTCGAGTGTTTAAATTATATATATGTGTGGTTTTAAGAGCATGCGATTATCGCGTGTATGACGGCTTTTTTATTATCTTTTTTTTTTTTTTTTCTTAGAGCTCCGCGAGTTCCACGAGCGCCGACTATTATCCCGAAAAGACGCGGCGCTATTCGCGAGGTTAAACTTCTCGCCATCGCGTAGAAGACCCCGTCGCTGTGTACGGTCTTCACCCGGCAAAAGCTGTTACTTTGGTTATTTCGACGGTGACCGCGGCCGCAGTCGTCCGGAGACGATTACAATAGTATTAACGATTTACCGTGCGAATTAATAGGAAAGTGGGAGGGGGCGGAAACTGTATAAATCGGGTAAATGACATTCGGTAATATTATTTGCAAAGGACACCGAACGGTCTGACAACGAGCGGTCCGCTTTTCGCTCGCCAACACGAACGCGAACCCACGTCGACATTTTAATCGAAAAACAAACGCGGTATTTTACCGTTGTGCGAAAGTTCGACGCGAGCACGGCGTCGGTATAGGATTTCACGGGGTAGGGTCGGACTGAACCCGCCGGCGCGGGACACCGCGGGAAATGACGAAAATGTTGCGGGTTCTGCGGTCGAGAGATCGCGCGGCACAAGCGATAACAATCGAGAAACGCGTAACTGTGCGGTTCGGTACGGTTTCGCGAAGGCCGTGTACGATCGGTCGAAGAGCGTGGAGGGAGCGGTGATAAACCACTGGGAGAGGGGGCGCCAAAGCAAGTCATATCCAGGGGCGTTCGACGGGCCGTCGGAGGCCGAGGCGCTTAGGGTGGCAGGCCACTATCCGTCGGTGGTCATAACGGGGCCCGTCGGCGAGGCTCACGATTTAAAACTATCCGACGACAGGAAACCGAGACGAGCCGATCCGGGAACCGGACGCATCCGAGACCCCGCGGTAATAAAGGAAATTATCTTGGAAACCGACGCGATTACGAGTATGTTTTCTTAAAGAAAAATAAACAAGTCCCGGCGCGAGATCGCGAAACGTGCGAACGGCGGTAAAATGCCGGCACAACAATTGGTCGGGTGTTCGATACGGAAAATCGTCACGAATTCAAGAGGACGTTCTGCCCGCGCGTCTCGGTCCGACCGACGGGTGAAATCTTGCCGTCCGTAAAACTGTAAACAAGCCCTTAATTTCGGTTTCGGAGTAAAATCGCCCGTCATAAAATACGAAAGAGTACGCGGTTGTGTGTAAAAAAAAAAAAGCAAAAAAAAAAAAAAGCGCGGCGACATTACGCGAATTCCGGTCCGTTTGTCCGTATCGCATCGTTTACCCGCTGCCGCGTCCCGTTTCCGAACGTTTTCGCCCCCTCCGAGCGCAAAAACATAGTTCGCGACAACAATTGTACGGTAATAATTGCGCCGCTTGACAACGCGTCGTTCGTCGCAAGTTTCGCCGATTGCGCCACACGCGGCCGCGACGACCCCGACACGTCGCGGCACCGTCGTCGAACAAATCAAATTTTATATCGAATTATATTACCGCGACACACAAACACGCGCCGAAGAAGAGACCGCGAAGAAATACGTCCGCTGCCGCGTCCCGGGGCGTTCGTCGGCTGCGACTTTTCTCCCCCCCCCACCCACCCATTTCGCCCCGTCTCCCGCCTCAAAAGGCCACGGGAATTTCAATTAAACGAAAACGGATTCGCGGAACGGCGCACACAATCGTTACAGACAAGCGCCGCGCGATTTCCGGAACAAAAGCCGATCGAACATGACTCTGCGCCGACGCCGGCGATAATACAATCACGTTATTGAACAAAAATATCGATTTGAAAATTGATTAATATTCGAAAAAGAAAACACGCGATACTATCGGGCGGGCGAGTCCGAAACGGACGCGCGTGAAAACGTTGCTGACGGAATACGATTCTGAGCGGAGTACGCTGGGCTCGGCCGACACTATTTGTTCTTACCGATCTTTACACGGTTGTTTTCAACCGAACGACAACGGAAAAAACGAAATTCGCGAAGAAGATGATTGAAACCACTTTTTTTACGAACCAACTTGAAACGGCGTTTTCTATCAGAAACGATGCTACGGACGCTATAGTTGTAATTCTCGGCCGAAAGACTATACCGGCAGAAAACAACGAAATATAACGCCGTAAGTCTTTATCCGTTTCTCGCCCGGCCCCGTATTACCGAATTATTGAGAAAACCACACGGGAAATCGAAAAACGACCTTGTAACGCGTAAAAGGTATAAATGATCGTTGTTTTTTTTTTTTTTTTTTTTGTAGAAAAATCGTTTACAGACAGAAAAAATCGCGTAGTGAAACCAACGGATTCTTCGTCGGCACGCTCTGCAGAATCCTAAAGCGATCGCTTATAAAAGCAAAGCAAAACAAAACAAAACAAAAAAAAAAAAAAAAAAAAAAGAACCGAGTAAGTACAACACACGCGTATGGTACGTGACGGACGTGCAATTAAAACAGGAATTTCGTCTATTGATGGACTTTTTTTTAACGTTTTTATGTTTTCGCGCGAGCGCGCGATAATACGAGGCGACCTTGGAAAGAAAAAAAAAAAAAAATACGTTTCGAACAAGAATGAGTAATAATTTTTCGGTGCGTGTCCGTTCGGTTTTTTACCTCTCGTGTGCCGCGCAGTGACCCGAACCGCCGCCGCCGACTGCACGACTGACGGACGCGAAAACGGAAAATAAATCCGACACAAACCGTCGTATGCCACGTTGTTCCTCTGGTTAACGGTGGCCGGTCTCGATTGTATCCGCAAAACACGCGTGCGTTTCGCGCCGTTTCGCCATTCGGGAAACATTGACGACGCGGCGGAATCCGTTCTGCCCGTCTTACCTAACCGAAACCAATCACCGCGCCGTTATCGTGTAACGATAATTCGTTACGCCGGTTTTTGGCGCGGAGATTGTACGCACGCGACGAGCGCACGCGGAACGCCCGGCCGCAATCGTACGACGCGTATTTATGCCGGGCGATTTGGAGGAATTTCGAGAGTGATAAAAAATGTACGACGCGACCGACGGGGTATCCGAGGCGGCGGCGGTTTTCGGGATATTATCCGGCGGCGGCGGCGGCGGCGGCGGCGGCGGGAAAAAAAACCAAACAAACACAAGTTCGGTTCACGAGCTTATTGAAAATACAAAATTCATGAACATCCCCGCGCGGAACCGCCCGGGAAAACGCCGCGTTGTCACCGCGAGTAAATATTTACGAGTTTAGAGGACGGCGCGGCGAAGCGGGTGTATAATATAACACGTCGTGCCGGGGTCGATTGCCCGACGAAATATTTACGTCGGACCGATATAATTATTATTGTTATTGCCGCGCCGTGTAAACAAATACCGTTTTAGGCGGGCGGGCGGAAGGAAGGAGAGGGGGGGGGGGGTCGTGCGAACGAAAACGGTTTTTCAAGTGCGACGCATCGCGACGGTCGGCCGACCGAAAGACGGACGGTGAACTCCGTCGGCGGGGCGTCCACAGGAAACGAAAATATAATTTAGGGAAAAAAAAAAAATAAATACAGATCCGTCCCGAACCGACCGACACCCGTCTAACACGCATACACATAACTAAAAGCGTAAGAGTCACTAGGTCCCGCTAACATCTCCGTCTCTCCGTCTAACACACCGACCGCGTTATTATACGTTACATTATTATCGCCTTCACACTCACCATTTCCACGTCGTCCTGCACGGTGGCGGCCGTTGCCGGCGTGGCGGCGATCGTCGCTGTCGGAGGAGCCGTCGTGATGGCCGAGTATTGCTGTAGTTGGTGCGGATGGTGGAGCGGCTGCGCTTGGTGCAGCGGATGATACGCGGCGGCCTGCAGGTGATGGTACAGGCCAACGTGCTGTTGGGGCACGATCGGCGTTTTCGGTTGCGGCGTCACCGCGACGGTCTGCAACTGATAGTGGTGGTGGTGATGTTGTTGTTGTTGTTGTTGTTGTTGTTGTTGTTGTTGTTGTTGTTGTTGTTGTTGCTGCTGCTGATGATGATGATGATGGTGGTGTTGCTGTTGTTGCAACGTTTGCTGTTGCTGCACGGCCGGCGGCAGTGGCTGATATACGTGATTGTGGTATGCGGCTGTTGCGGCGGCAACGGTAGTGGCAGCAGCGGCGGCGGGTGAGCAACAGTGCGCGCAACAAGTCCGCAGCGACGGCGGCAGCGGCTGTTGCTGCTGCTGCTCTCCGGCTACGTGAAGTGCCCCCGGGTACGACGTGTAGCAATACGTGATTGCTGATGGCGCAGTGACCGGGGCCCGCCGGGCGGCAAACACTTCGGCGGCTTGGGTTGCTGCTGCGCGACACGCGGACACTGGACCGGCCGGTCAACCGGACGATCGCATCGGCGTTATAATAATACTGCAGTGTATACGATACGCACGGTATTTGTCGGTCGGGTGTGAATGACGGCGGACGATGGTAATTCTGACACGGTGTTTTCGCAAGACGTACTTAGCGACAGGACGACGACGACGACGACGACGTGCGTGCGAGGTAAATAATGTTCGTGCAAAACGTGAATAATTGGCGGGTGAAATTCGTGCGTATAATATGACGTGCGCAATATTATATTGTAACGATGCGGATATTACGATGTGCGGCGTGCGGCGCGTGGAGACGGAAAACGAGAAATAGAAAGAAAACGGGAGGAAAAAAAAAGACGAAAAAGAGAAAAAGTGGTGTGCGCGGGCGTTGGAGTGTAGCGGAGAAGATCCGGTACTGATGCGGACTCTGATCGCACTGGCCGTCGCGGCGGCGGCCCGAAGGGGGTCCGGCACGTCGCGGTCGTCGGCGTCGGTGGCGCGGCGACCGGTGCGCAGGCGCGCGCGTAAAGCACAGGTACGCCCATCGACGGCGGCGGCGGCGGCGGAGGGCTCCCTCTACCTGGCTTGTTCCCGTACGCACCTATACGCTCGCACTACACTACAAACTCGCTACAACTACACTACAATACACTGCGCTGCACTACACTATACACTACACTCCGCCACCGTACACCCACCTGGTGATTTCGCGAATATAATATCGTCGTCGTCGTCGTGTGTATACAATAATATGTGCGAGCTCGTGTGTTGCCGACGACGACGGTAATAATTAATTAACCGAAACAAACGCACTGCCGATTAAAACGTGAAAAAAAATAATGATTTTAATTATATTTATATTAAACACGAACTTATTATGTCCCTGCGAGGCGCCACAACGATTACACGCTCCTACACCTGCTGTCGCCCCTTATTTTACCCGCAGTGTACACTTATATACACGTAACGGTTCCGTCGGCTAAACGAATAATATTACACGACGAACGGACACGAGAAAAACGAACCGGAGAAAAGAATTGTATTAAGAAAGCGCAGGTCCTCCGAAACAAAAATAAAAAAAAAAAAAAGAAAAAAAACATTTTTTTTTCTTTCTTTCTTCCTTTCTTTCGTTCTTTATTAGCGTTTCTATTCAAACTTTTCCTATTGAAGTTTGATATATTTGCACTTTCAGTTTATAAATAATATAATATATATATATATATTTAGGTACGATGTTTTTTCCGATTTTTTTCTTTTCTTTTCTTCCGTTTTGCAACGAATATTTTTCACGATTTTAAAACGAGCTTTTAAACAAATGACCAATTACATAAAAAAATGTTCTTAAATACTGACGTCAAGAAAAATATTATTATTAATGCAAGGTGTTGAATTCGAAAATCTCAAGTGCGAAAAAAAACCGTGAAAAAAAACTTCTACATCCGTACGACTTTTAAATAATTTATAATACGATAAATCCATTACAGCGGAAATCAAATAAATGCAATTCGCATCGTGTATTATTTGAAAAATATTTAAAGCTATACAAAAAAAAAAAAAAAATGGAACGTTGTATCAATACGTAACGATAAATTATTGCTAACGAAATACGATTCAGAACAAAGTTTGATTAAGCATGATTGGAAAAAAACACGGACATAACCAGAATTTTTAGAACATTTCATCACGTGTAGAAAACCCTGATATAAAAAGTAAAAAAAAAAAAACAGTGAACCGTTAATACCATACATTTGTTCGTTTTTTTTTTTTTTTTTTTTTTTTTTTTTTTTTTTTTTTTTTTTATTATTATTGTTATTATTATTATTACTATAGATACTTATGTTCTCTATAAATTATTATGAAAACCACAGAGAAAATTTTAAAAATGTCAACCTGCATCCAAAATATTACAGAAAAAGCTCCTCTGTTGTGAAATAATTAGTGAAAAAAAATTGTGAACGGATAAAACTGAACGTAAATAATAATAATATTAAAAAAAAAAACTCACGTATAATATTGTGCGCTGCATTCAGAACAAAAAGAAAAAAAAACAGTTTTTAATTTTTAATCGTTACAAATTGTGTTATTAAGTATTTTTGTTTTCACGCCGAATTTACAATAACATTTCAGAACTCTATACTGTACACGTTCAACGAAGATTATAAAGACAATTTCAGAAAATGATTGGATCACGATCTTTACCTACGTTTTTCTGTCCGGCGATTACCTCATTTTTATAATTACTCGATTATCTAATACTATAATAATTGTTTTTTTTCTTTTATTGACGAAAATAAATAATCTCATATTTTTTTTTTACACTTATATATACTCGTATGTATTATAAGTGAAATTAATCAATTATTATGTAGTTATGCTAAAAATTCTACGCTATTCAAAATACGAATAAATAATAAAACAAATGATAAATATTTCTTAAAAAAAAAAAAAAAAGACGTGAATAAACAAGAAATATTATTAAAGTTTCTCAATATCGGAGAATTAACTTGATAAGTAACGTTACGTTAACTGTAAAAAAAATAATAATAATAACAACAATAATAATAAAAAAAACTCGCCCACTAATTTATCATAGGTAGGTATTTATTTTATTTAATTAGAAATAAAATGTTTAATCAGAATAATTCTCAGTTAAATGTAATTCAACTAAATTAATTGGTTAATGTAGACGTTTTAATGATATTTTAAACAGCGCGGATATAGTTATCGTAAATAATTCGCGAACTCGTTCAATTTAGATGAATAATAATAGTAAAAACTACCTACTGGAGATAAGTGTTCCGCCTATAACCGTTGGGAAGTTGGGAGGGTAATAGATGTACAATATAGGTACAGTTATTTAATTTAAATTTACATCGCTGTTAACGAATAGCGAATCTGAACACAATTCGGTTATACGCGTGTTTTGAAACATCGTTCGTTTTATACGATTTTCGTTAAAATTAAAACTCTAATTAAAAAAAAAAAAAACACTACTATACAAGACTTTTGACTTTATATTTTCTTTTTATCGCCAAGTTTAACTAATAATAAACCTTGAGTTAAATTTCATAGCGGTCCCGATAGGTCAAATAAGTTTATCCGAATAATATATACCGAATAAAAACTAAAAAAAAAAAAAAAATCACCCCAATGTTTTGAAAATGTCACCACGTCTAGAAAATAAAGATAAGTACGTATTTTGAGATTATTTTTAGCATAATAATTACATTTTACATATATATATACAAAAAAAAAAAAATTAAACCAGTAATGTCGTAAAAACTTTCCCAATTATTAAGAAAACGATTTTCTTGCACACAAACAAGACAACAATAATCTTTTGAAATTTGGAACAAGATTTATGGTGGAAAACGAAAACGGTAAAAATGTATAATAACTAAATGTTGACACTGTAAACATCTAATAAATACAGATGTCCGGTTCGCCTATCCGTTTGAAAAATCAATAAATGACCTCCCCAAATATACCGAAGAGGTTGCTACGGATATTTGGAATCAAAATTCTTCGATTTTCCCGGTTATTTTCCGTAATGCACTACATTCATTATTAAAACCATTTTTTTTGTCCATGACTTATCGTTATTTATAATTGTCTTGGTAGTAAATATACGTTTTTTTCTTTATCTTGTATATAATTTTAATTAATTTAATTTAAATTCTACTCTGCCTCTCACTGTAGCTATCAATATCGCTCGATATTCGTCCAACCCGCGTGTGGCGTTAAACGATAAAATAAAATCTTTTAATATGCGAATTTTCCTTATCATTACCATGATTATTTTTTTTCCGATAAATCAAATATGATACAACACTATACACGGTTATGTATACATATATTTCCCGCCATTGCCCCGAATTTCCATGACGAAATTTAAAATTCTCGGATATTTCCAGACTCCCAGAACGAAAAATGCCCAGTGTAATTTTTTTGACTAGCGCAAAATTTCTCTCTGGTAAAAAAAAATATTAATTACTTAATAAAAAAAACACAGATAATAAAAGCAATACGCTATATGCACAGAATTATATATATATATATATTTTTGCAAAGCTACAATAATTATAGAATTGGCCATTTGAATAATTTAATGGGGAAAAAAAAAATCGGCTAATAAAAAAAAAAAAAAAATATATTAGGTATTTAATTTTAATTTCCTGTATAAAAAATTATAATTTAAGAGGAGGAAAAACCCAGCATTATTTGAATAAAATACAATACGGGTTAGGGGGCGAGGGGTTAAGGTGCAGTGGCGTAGGTACGCGCGTATGGTTGCCGCTATTAAAATTTAAACGCGTTTTCCAACATTTCATAATGGAATTTAGAACGTAATTTATTTTTTAACGACGGAACACGGAGTTATTGAGTCGTTGTCGAGATTGTTAAAAATGCACGGGCTCTATACATGTGTATATGAATATACACAAGCGACATTCGTTCAATACTACCTCTACCACCATTTGTAAAAGAAAATTAAGTTCCATAGAAGTTCAAAAGAATATCATTAAAATGCAGATTAGATGGTTGAGCAGCCTTTGAAACAAATCTAATTTCCCAAAAAGAGAATTCCAATATGATTTGATGCAACTGTGTGTATTTATTTCTCTTGTTTTTTTTTTTTTTTTTTTTTTTTTTTTTTTATATATATATACCTATAATTATTATTACTCTAAGAGACAATATTATCCATTATAAACATTGTATATTATCATACTAAGTAGAGGACATGCTGCTACCTCCCGTGTTTAAACGTTCGCTGAAAATCTCGACATTTTCGGAAATATTTTAAAACTAAAAAAATATTCAAATTTACCATCGAATACATTTACAAATAGTCCCACGTATTACTATCACAGTTATTTATTGTGCATTTGTAAAAATAACAACAAGGTTTACGAAAAAAACCGTTTCGCGGTGGATAAACCTATACCCGGGCTATAGACATATATTTAAGCAACTGAATTTTACGATACAACATGGATAACTTGCACTGAGCAACGATGACATTAGCGTTACTTACGATGCCACTGTACCTAATATTTGGAAATGAGTTATTCGAGTTTTAAACACTTAAAATTATCAGATTTGTATATAATCGTAAATTTGTTTTATTGTGTTTTTTTTTAATATCGACAAAATCAACCTTATGCCACTGAGCAAGTTCTCAAATTAAAAAATAATAAGTAGCTTCTAAAATGCTACGTTTGTATTAATTTACGTTACTCTTGTTTTCAAGGGGGGAGAGGGGCAAATTACTGGAATTTTTGATTTCTGTTTAGCCGCTGACGAGATATTTCACTTTTAAATTTGAGTGAGGGGAGAACAGCGCTGAGCATAATTTGTGCGGCGGCACGTGACGTTTGAATAATAAAAGTTAAATATTAAACAATAATATAACGAAAATGTAAAATTATACAGCGCTACTTTTATTCTCGAATTGTCAATGTGCATAATACCTTCGTGGGACATTCTGCTGTACATACTCGTGTACGATGCACTTAAAATGGACTTTGAATTGAATTCCGTACGCCAATATTTGCCTGCGTATATACTACGACGATAAACAATCGCGAGATTTTTTATTGAAAATCGAACCGGATGAAAAAAAAAAAATAATAACAATAACAATAATACCAACACAAAATAAATGTTAATCGGCAAGAATTTGTTTTCGCCGGAATCAAATTTCGTGAATATTATTGAAAAAACAACAATAACGAATTACGCAAAACGACCCCTATCTCTCTCTGTCTCTCTCTCTCTCTATATATATATATATATACGTTGGCGATGCGTACATATAATAACAACGGCTAAAATGACGATTCGCGGAAAATTTAACGTCGATATCTTTACAATAAATACGTTTCAAAGTATACACTTTCCGGGATGTCTGAACTACACAACGACGTGATGTATATCGAATTATACGCGGGGAGGGGGGGGAACGGTTCGTTAATTTAATATCAAACCGGAACATTAAGTATATAATAGAATTATTTTCGAAATACGAACGTCTTCAAAGGGGAGGCGGCCAAAAGACGTGTATATATATATATATATTAAACTTTAAATATTAAATACACTTTATATAATATTAGTGTATACATCTAAATGTTATTTCGACGTCGTCGGCGCCGTGACCAGATATAAATGTGTGTGTGTGTGTGTGTGTGTGTGTGTGTGTGTAGAGCGGAGAAAATCAAAATCGATCAAAGTGAAACGAAAGAATATTAAACGCATTTAAGTGATGACTAAATATATATATATATACACACATAATATTGTTATTGTATTATACTTATATTCCGTTGCTGTACACCCCTGCGTTACGTTTTCAAAGTAAAAACCGTACGCGCGCATAACGTGGCGTTAAATATCGACCGCAATTTTCGAAATTGCTCTTGGTTTTTATTATTATTTCAATCATTATGTGTATCGAGAATACTATACGTGGAATGCATAAGAAAAAAAATAAAAAAAAAAAAAAAAAAAAAAAAAAAAAAAATACAACATCGCCCGGCTTTTGGATAATAACACGACCCACCTATAATATCGCTTTCGTACGAAAAATAATATTGATTATATAATTGTGTAGCGATTGAATCACAAAATTATAATAATAATTATAGTTTGTGAAAATTAAAATATATCGAATAAAACAAACAATAATTTATCGGATCTGCATAATTATAGATAAATATTGTACACGCTGAATCGCCGTGTATAGATAAAAAAAAAAAAAAAAAAAAAAAAATTATAAAAATCCCGGTGTACGAGCATATTTCATAGATTTCTATCAGTGCATTATAATGTGTAATTGTTTATACGAAACTAAAATGAAAATAATGTTAAAACATATTTGTTTTGTTATCGAATATTATTCAAAACACGGCGAGATTATAACATCAACGAAACGTAATGTAAAATTGTATTTAATCGACCCTTCGCGATATATACTTTGAAAAACGCGTAACGAAAATACATACGAAATAACACAGAGTGCGCAATTATTATTCGAACGAATTTTCAATGCAACAATATTATCGTCAGCGTGAAATGTAATGATTTTAAATACGATTGAGCCGGAGTCGAAAGCTACGTTTACAAAATCATCACACGACCGTACTGGCGGTATTTTAATGATAATGACGATAACCGCTAAAAATGTTGATAAAACATAAAAAAACAACACATAATATACTGCTGATAAGTGTATGCCGCTATTTTAAGAGGAAAGTTGGAAACGGGGATTTATACGGCGTAATTTAATTGATATCTGTGTGCAACGAAACACCGTTGCTAATATAAAAACGATTCTGCACAAAGTATTAGTCTTATACAAAGAATATACAAAGTATATTCTTTCCTTTATTGTCGAGGTAACCCAAAAATCGACTACAATTAAATAAAACATTGCCAATTTTTTCCCATTTATTATGAATAAAAGTCAAGAAAAATCAAAAATTGGCCTATAACCTAATACATAATACAATACACTACGGGTGACGGGAAATGTAACATTTCTTGTTTCTGTAGAGTTTTTGATTGGAAAAAAACCTTTTCTGGTGGAAAAGTTATTTAAGCAGAAAAAATAAAAACATATCATAGTAAAACTAAAACATTCTTCGCTTCGCTAAAATCTAAAATCGGTGACCAACTTGTGAAATACATAGGCAGGTGCCCGACGAAGTAGCAAGAAAAGGAATTTGCTCTCGGCTTGAAAAAAATTCGTTAACATTTGAAAGTGATAAAAAATGTTAGGAAGAAAGTCCACTTTGCAAGTGGACAATGTCCCTGGTTTCTATGTATTTTTAATAAAAAAACTATAATTCCATGTATAATTTTGAAAGAATTAGGTAACCAAGTATATATTATGTTTGTGCATATAAACGTAAATAAATCAAAATTCATAATGTTTATACATATATATAGGACATATTTACAATATTGCAAGTACTTATATCCTGGGTAACAGTCTATTTTTTAGCATTGGTATAATTAAATATTAATAATGATTTTAAGAATATTTTTATATATCTCCTTGTCTTGAATTGTTCTAAACTTTTGTCCTCATTGCCTACTTAGGAAAATTTCTGCGGACATGCCCCCCCCTTCAGTTGATAACCTATAAGGGGCTTCTGCGATCGAATATTTATCAAAGAAAATAATATCTTATTATTTGATTCGTCAAAAAATTATTTTAAAAATGTAAGTTAAATCTTCCGACGGATACCGTACGGTATAGATACCTTCGTAAAGGAACGATGACAGTAGGTAAAATAATACACAATTAATTCCGTCGTATTATATAACACCATCTCCTTTGAGAATAGAAAATTATATTAATATACACCGTAATCGTATTAAAGTATCATATTAATTATCGTTGGTTACGAAATCGCGATTATAATACGCGTTGTCTCCGACGTCGCGATGAACATTGACGACGAACCTAACGGGCGTATCATTCGAAAGTTTCAGTCTTGCATAAGAACACAAATTCGACTAATTGCGGATAAAAATACAATTTCAGCAAAAAGTACAATATGTATTTATTTTAGCTACGGTAAAAGAAACGGTGACAGAATTGCAGAAAACAAGTAATGAAATAAAATGTCTGTTGAGAAGAGGATTCGAAACGGAACGTGAATTCCCTTATCTTTGTTTCTGCCCGGACGACTAGTGTACATTTCACTGTAAAAAATGTTTGGAAATGAATGATTGAAATTTGAACGAGTGTGGCATGGCCAATATCGTATACGGTTAAATGCTCAATCCGAATCTGTTTTCAGAATTGTTATCGCTTCATGAATGATAGATAAGGAGATCCCCGTTCCTTTTCGATCCCTTTCGCTTCGTAAAAACAACGGCCATCAATAATTTTATGAAAATTCTTCATGTATAGTTTCGCTGTTTAATAATATATTAAAGCGCATAATAATATTTTTCTTATAAAATCGTAGTCATAATCGTTATTAATTAGTAATCACTATTGCTTATACTATGAAAGTATTAAAAGTGCAAAATGTAAAAAATAAATGAGAAACGATAAACGCTACAATACAAGCTCCATCATAATAACAATAATAATAATAATAATAATAATATCCTTACGAATTCAAAATCACGATAACGCTGCAACTCGACTAAGATTAACTCGGGTAATACGAAATTAATACAGGTCGAAAACCTCTCTAATCTCTCGGCGGGGTTTCGGTTCTCTTATATACAATATAGAACAAGGGTTATGTATAATTAGGTTCGAAACACGATTTTAGTTTCAGTCGTGTAGATATTGCGCCGTTCGATACACATTTGTCTGATTAGGAAACAAAAAAAAAAAAACAAAAAAAAAAAAAAAAACAATAACAAATTAAAAAAAAACCCCTTCTTTCTAATACATTATTATAATTAATATTGCATCATGTTAATCGACACCTACGTGAAATATTTAATTAAATATATAATTATTAATATTTGATTAAAATTTTGGACTAGAGAATCAACTGTATACACATTCAAGGTACGTAAATTATGCGACATGAAGTTGGGCAGCCACATACTATAAGAGAGCAAATTGTATTGATTAACCCGTGAGATATTTGTTTAAGACGATATACTATATTATAGAAACCCGATACATGTGCGTACACTATTAATAGAAACCAATTAAAACATCTTTCACATTACCACATAACTGTACAATATGCAATTATCACATGATTCATGCCAGGAATATAATATAATTCACGGGCCAATCGCAAGACAGTTTTCCCTTTCGCCGTGTATTATATGCTAGTACCAGTCGTATTATGTAACAGAAACACCACACAAATGTAAATAACAATGTTGTGTCGTTGTGTACATATATATGCAACCGTCATAGAATTAATAACAGAAATCACATAGCCGACTATATCAGGCAAACTCCGCAAACAGAAAAATGTACAAAATTAGATAAATATTGATGCATATTCATAATAAGAGACGAATTGGCGATTTTGATCTATCTTGAAACCATCGCGATGACAATTGACAAACGAAATAACGACCGGCGAAGAGGGTTATAGCAATCATAATTAAACCGCCGGAGACGACATTATATAATAGAGTTTCTATTAGCTAATTAATGAAAATCTAGATTATACCGTCGGCGGAAAACTCAACAAAAAGAACTGGGAACTTTGATGAAAACTGCCAGAAGAATAAAAGGTCAGAACGAACAATATATTTACTGCGGCGGAGATTTTCTAAAGAACGAAAATTCAATTAGAACGATTAACTTTTATCACGTTTTAAAGCCGACCGCGAAACAATGCAGTTCTTCGGGAGAGCTGGGAAACGGGGAGATATTACTGTATAGCCTCATACTACAGTTTTTCATTTTGACATATCTCGAGTCGATATATTCTTCATTGTAATATGTACGAATATTATCTAATAATTAAATATGCTATTTTTTATTTTTAAAACTAAACACTATTAACACTATTACGTTTTTACTTTATAAAAATGCATGGTATGCTAACGCGTCTTAATCAAAACAATTTAAGCTACTATTTTTTTTTTTTAATTGGGCAATTGTAAGCCATTATTATTATGTTGTTTGAAGACAAGCCAATCTGTCCTGTTTTAAGAATAAAATACTATAGAAATTAAAATGTTTGTTTTTTGCTTCATCAAGACTTTTACGGTTTTCATGAAAGATCTCCACCGTTCCCGGATCTTTCGCGTCTTTTATTATTGCTCTTTATTATGATCTTGAATTTTTTAAACCTTTTATTCCTTAACCAACGTTGACAACGTGGCCTTCTTACTGATCTGTTTATTTTTTTTAAATTTATCTTACAGCAAAATACAATTAGTTTGTTCAAAACTCACTTGCCTCAATTTGCCCTCGGCGTGCCATACGTAGATGCCGAACCCCTTTCGAGCAAACCTTTTTAATTTCAGCAAATCTTGCACGGCGGGTCCATTAATTGTACGGCCTACACAACTACGCGTTCCTTCTCCGCTCATATATTTACTAGTTTCTAGGTTTGGTGAATATTTTCCTAAGTTTTTTCCAACCGGAAACCATCGTTCGAATTGAAACGAAACGACGGGAGACTTAATTTGTATAGATACGAATAATTCGCGTTTACCACGCGCAACGGCTGATTATTGTTTAATATTACGACCGCGGTGGAACATTGTAATGTAATATTGTCACGTGGAAAAAATGTGACCAAGCGCAAAACCGCGTTTAAACGCCTCACTTCATCCCTGTAATATATGATGCCATACGTCCAAGTGTCAAATAGTATAGGGACCGCTTGACACGTTTAACACTGATCAAAATCAAAATCTAATACAATTTATGTTTACAGTTTAGGGAAAAAATAGGTAGGTTATTCGGTGTAACCGGCTTTCTACGCGACGGCGGCGGCGGTAATATGATAGTATAAATAGGAGAATTTCCGCGGGATTAACGGCGTAATATCGATATTATCATATTATATACGTAAATAGGAATAGGAATTATTTGCGGTTTAAAACTGATCGCGATCTCCTGCTCACTTAACCAGGTATATTATACATTATATTACACTTATAACAGGAGACGGCCACTAATACATACGGGTGCCCGTTAAACGACGGCGAGAGGGCGGTGGTATAAAGAGCGCGGGCGGAAGGGACAAAAGGAACCCTCCTCCTCTTTTGGCCTTTGGCTGTTATTGCCCGACCGACAAACTGTAATGGTAACAACAAGATCGCGAACGTGTTCAATTACGGATTTTACGTCCGGGAAGCACTTAGAGGCGCGGTAATTGCCGGAGAACGGGCAGATTCTTATATATATATATATATATACACACCGGTAGGTGTACAATAATAATAATAATAATAATAAAAATAATAATATGTGATTTGCGCGCGGAAAAGTTTAATAACCCGTGCGGCTTTTAGCCATCGCGATAGAATACAGTGGTGTCTGCGGTGTAGTTATATTATATAGTTATCGATTTCTTCTTCGCACCGGTATAATACGACGGCGGCGGTAACGGTAACGACCATAATAATACCATAATATAATAAAAAAAAAAACAACGATAACCCGCTCGATCTACACACACGACGTATATAATAAAATAATATAATATACACTATATAAATATATATAAAGGGCTACATAGATAGACGTGAAAGCAATGTTTACCTTCAGGGAGCCCGTGACGTACGACGTGAGGTTGAAAAAATTTGGCAGGGACGTACTGGTGTCTTCCGGGAGTTTTATGTATTGGCAAGTCAACATGTCCATTGTATTTCTTACCTGGAACAAACGGAGAAAAAAATATAATGAAAGCGAATTAATAGGACAAAATATATACAGTATAGTACATAATATTATAATAAGGCTGTTCAATTATGCCATTTGATCGATTATTTTTTTATTATGCTCAATTATCAATGTTTTAAAATAATCAATTAATCGGAGAATCGAAATTAATTTTCTACATTTAGTTAGGAAAACTATGGGCATTTTAATAACTCTCTTCGATTAATTGTTCATAAGAATAATTGATCATAAAAATAAAAAATAACTATCTAAAAGGCGACAGCCCCAGGTATACATTTAATATAACATATATAGAGTACCTAATTATCACAAATACGAATAAATATAAAAAACACAAAATACGATATTTTTAAAGCGGTAAATATTGTCTTAAAATACGGTTTGATATACATTTTTTTTTTTTTTTTTGTTTAACACAAATATTTATACACAAAAAAAAATTTCTAACTTACATAAATTTACTATCCGACTAAAATAATTGGGCTACAATGTTAAGATGTTAATATTATAAGTTGTATTTTAAATTTTTAATACAATATATATATGTAACTGTAATAAACGGTTTTAAAATACATAAAGTATTACAATTTTATGTGTGTATATTTTATATATTTATAAATAAATAATTAATTATATACAAATGCAATATACCGTAGATACTTACAACTATTGGTTAATCAATTTTAATAAACCAACATTAATCTAATAAATACGAATGAATAAGATCCAAATTAATAAGTTCTATTGTATAATCACACTAAATTCAAACGGATATGGGTACTACATTTTTAAGAGCTGGAAAATATAAATATAATATAACCATTACTAAATACATATTTTATATAATAAAGTTACATATATATTAACAATTTAACATTTTTTTCCCAAACTAAACTAACTATGTGTTAGTGGATGTATAATTTAAGAAGAAGTACAAAATAATACCTATATTATATATATATATACACGACAACTTTACAATATTAGGTATCGTACAAATTGATAAACGACCTTAATATTATTTAAAAACACTTTATCAAGTACCTAATCATTGAATACACACGTTACCTACTTTCGTCTTGCACTCTATCTTACAATATCTATATTGTACAAACCTATACACCTAACAATATATATATATATATATATATATATATATGTAAATACTATACTAATACTTAATAATACTTAATGAGTACTATACGATATCTACCGAAATATACTTAGTCTGAAATTTGAATACATATAATAAGATATTATAAGATATATTACGTTCAGATACGGAATAGAATAATTTGCATAATACGCCTATGTTCAGTCATAGGTACGTTAATTCAAAATCGAAAATTACACGATACACTGCTTATAAGGGTTTAAACTTTCAAATATAATAAACACAACCATTCGCGTACGTATAGATGTTGCTAAATTGGCCGAGAATATAAGATTTCCGGAGACGTAAGAGAAAAAAAAAATGACCATTTTCCCCCGACCTATTGAGCCGACGATTTTATCGGAACATAAATTCGTAGCAGACGACTTTCTTGCTAAACATCACATGATATTCGTAAGGGTATAATGCGCATTTGTTTGAAATATTTTTCTTTTAAATGTTTTATTTATTTAGTTTTTTAGTTACCATAATATATATTATTACTTGCGCTTTACATCATCCAAACACATTCAATGGGTTTACATATTTTTTATGGTATTATATTTGATAAAAAAATAAAAATAAAAAAACGCATTGCCGTCAACGGCATAAAACAGGTCGAATTATTTACGCAAATATGTATGCATACATAGACACATAATTCATAATAATATACACCTATATTTATCATTCAAATTGCATATTGTAAATTTATTAAAGAAATATATTATAAATGAACAGTACACGAGCATATTATATTGTAAAGAATATAATATTACAAAATATGTAAACATTGAATTGTTGTAGTAGTTGTCGAATCAAACATTTGAAAGAAGGCGAAATATGTAGGCAAATAATATACGTCGGTGAAACGTGTACGATGCACGACCAAACAAGGCTTAAAAAAAATAATAATAATAATAATAATAATAATAATAATAATATTTTAACAAAACATGTTTTATGAAAATAAAGTATAAATGAACAAAACAGAAAAAGAAAAATGTCTTTAAAATTATTATTATTGTACATAGAATTATAAAAAGGAAGAATAATATATTAAAATTGTTGAGAAAATATAAAAATATCTTTGGCGCGTTTTAACAATGGTAAATGGTTATACAAAACCGTTTCAATTGTATTGTACAAATCGATGTAACCATGAAAATCGAATTCCCAGAAATATAAACACTACCCATCTCTAAGCGGCCAAATATCAAATACAATGCAAGGAGGTAGATGGCGGCACTATAGGAAATAAATAGAAAAAAAGAGCTGATATTGCTAATGTATGTCACAGTTGTAGGTGAGAAGTTCGAAAGGTAAGATACATAAAGTTATTTAATTTAGATCTGTTAACAACGATAAACTATTGTAAAAGAAATTCGATTCTGAATGAAATTCTTTTATTTATGATTTGTAAGGAAGAAAAAATATTTACTATTTTCATTACAATTTTAACTAAAAAAAAATTATAAAAAAAGGACGGACATAATTGCACGTAGGTGCAGCCACTGTTGTAGGTGGGAAGTTGGAAAGGTAAGCTAGTTTTATTTTGGCTACAGCTATAGTTTACAATTGTTTATCCCTGATTGAGCAGAACGTAAAACAAATTTGATTTTCATACAATCCAGACTTATGTGCTTAATTGTGCTACGTTACATTGTAAAATTATTATGTTGGTGTACACATCACGCTGACCAATATTATATTTATACGACCCGTCAAATATTGCAGGGCATCCGACGTCTCCGCTAATATAAAGGATACGACGATTGCCATAACACAGGATAATGGCCGTTGCGGAGATATTAACGGCGGGCCTCGCGCGTTTAAAAACACATTTCGCAAAATCCGTCACAACTTTTTCAGAAAAGCGGTCGGCCAAGTAAAAAATACCTGCACACCCTACAACCACGCGTTCCGGTCCATTAGCCCAGTATATATCCGGTGGGTGGTTTTTAAGCCGTCTGGAACAATATCAGCGCGGCGGTGGCGGCATTTTTTTTATTATTATTATTATAGCAAGACGTTATCGCGTATCGTGTGTTCGGGAAAGCCGGAAGAAAATATTACGTTTTAATTATTAATCGACTTAATCTTAATTTTTTTACGATCAATTAGCAGCCGGCGAAAAGTCTCGAAAACATTTTGCTGCTGGAAGGGTTTTAATTTCGGACGTGCGATACTTACACACGCACCGGAATCGGCCAACGCCCGCGAGACATTCCGCCGAATCTAATTAAAAATCTGTAATCCCCGATCCCCGTGTACCCGGTTCACGTTTCCTATACAGCGGACCATTGTTCCTAAGCGTCGAATTTTTTTTCTTCTTCTTTAATTAAATGTCTGGCTTATACTGCACGCGCACGCAGCACCCCACCGACCATAAAACAACCATCGCCATTTCCTACTCCCTGACTATATACGTCGTCGCCGTCGTGTAACAAGTAGATCTATTTTTCCACGTCTAAAGAAAGGAAATTCCACCTGTTGCAGAAGAAACGCACGGAGCGCGCGCGATAAACGTAATTAACTCGAAGAAATGAGAAATACTGGCTGGCGATGGCGGTATATTCGTGTCGTTCGCCGAGGAGAGACATTGTCTCACCGACAACGACGACCATATCTCCGGGGACCTAATGGATATCGGGCGTTATGAGACGGACGTGCAGGGGAAAGAGAGAGAGATAGATAGATAGATAGATAGAGAGAGAGAGAGACCCCTTTTGTACACATCGGATAAAGTAAATTGCGTCTAAGAGGCCGCCGCCTATATCCACGACGAAATGACATTGTTGTATAAGAGAGAATTCTTGACGGGGGGCAAGGGGCGGGTAGACTCGTATATATACGGGTCACGAAAATCCCGTAGACTCGTTTTAAGTGAAGAAAAAATATTGAAAGACCTCCCATAACGACGATATAACGACGACGACGGAAGAAAAAGAAAACGCTTTATACAGAAGGTAAAATACGCGGTGTTGGTTCACGTCTGGTTTTTTTTTTTTTTTTTTTTTTTCAAAAATTACACTCTGCAACTGGAAAAACGATTCGAATAAAACGCGACAATTGCGATGCTATATACGTATAGCACAACGGTGTTTGCAATACGATATAATGATACGTTGAATTATTCCACGCTTTGTGTATAAAAAAAATTAACTACGTCGACACGAGAGAAATCGACAATAATATAAACGCGAACTTAGACAAATATATATATATATATATTTCCCAATTTTTTCTATTGTCTAGCTCAGTATTTCTCAACCTGGGCAGTTCATTAACTTTTATTAGTATAAAATATTGGGTATCATTCGTTTAGAACGTCACAATAGTAAAAATGTTTAAAAACACCGATTTAGATTAAACATATACACACAAATATACTCGAGAAGAGGGTAAAAATCATGCAGAACCTCATATAATAAAATAATAATGATGTTTTGTAATATATCATTCACACAATGTATCCAAATGGGTCCCTGGATTATTTTAAATCAATTTTAATTTTCCTTCTGTAATATATTATCAATGATAAGCAAACACCACTTAATAATAAGCACACTTTAGGGTTGTTGGTGGGTTACTAATTATTACAGTAACGAGTAACGGCAAAAGATAACATATTATAATAATATACACCCGTAAATAATGATGGGAAATATGTTACATTAATATTAAACGATATTATTAGATTGCATTTCGCTTGTTTTTCGAAAGTTTTATTGGGAACCAATTTGGATGCCAAATTGTTGATATTTGAACGCAGCCCATTCGTACGACCGTGTTTGGAACTTGGTCAAAAAAAAACCCTCGGATTTTTAAGCAAAACCACGTCGGTTAGGTCAGAGGAGATACGTGTTTTCACTTTTTCCGTGGATTTTAACTTTATCCCCGTTATTGTCGACGCGAAAAAGAAACTGTCCGCGGCACTAATTATTTTCAATTATAATAAATTGTTGAGTTAACGTAATACAATATACTGACACCGAAATGATCTCTAGCTATACATTCGCACGCATGATTTGACGAATCTTTAAACCGTCGTTAGTGTCGGTCGTAACATTATCGGAATGAAAAGAAATTGTCTGGCTGTTTTTACGCTGAAGAAAAAAAACGTTGAACGATAGTCCCACAACAATCGTGGTCTTTATGTCAACAGAAATTTAACGTGTATTTGATTGCACGTATAAACAAAAAAAAAAAAAAACAAATAAGCCAACGAAACAAAATTTGAAAATAAACGATTAGGTCATGGATTATTAGGTTTTAATATTATTTAGTTTTTATATGCACGAGTGAACATCGTACGTATTGACAGTCAGGAATTAATTTACTTTTATATATGTATATAGAATCGTAGTCGAGCCATCATAGTCGCTGCACTATGATTATGATTGGTTATTTCATTGGAATAAATTATTATCTACGACACAATTTGCATAAATTGAAACAAATTAATCCACACAAATTCAATTATTTAATAGTATATGATAATGCAGTCTTTTTAGATTCTAAGCGGAGCGAGGAATAGTATTGATTTTACAAAAATATTTATTACATTTTTTTTTTGCTCAGATTTTCATGTGTAGCACCTTTTATAAAAGGAAATTTGACTGGCGTGGTACTTTAGAGAGGTCATTCTTTTAATTTCCTGATGGGTTTTTATAAAAAATGTGAAAACCCGAGAAAATTTACGAAATTAATTATTTTTAAATCGTAAATATTACGGTCTTTCAAGCCATGTACAACAAAATTCTGCTCAGAATCGTTATTCGTTAGCAATAATTAATCGTTGCATACAAATACATATTAAATTTACTCTCTACCTTCCAAACTTTTTACCTACAACAGTGGCCCACCTATCGTGCAAAGTATGTTTGTTCATTTTTTTGTTTTTATTATGATAAAGATAATAAAAAATGTAAATAAAATATGGTATAAAGTATAACCATGAACCATGATTTTATGTTTAAATCAATTTCCGGTGAAAATTAAAAAGGTGAGTTTTTTACCGCGAGTAAAAAAGGAAACGATATTATAAGCTTATTTAAAATGTATCAACTACGTTATCAATAAATAGATAGATGGTTTATTTTTTATTTTTTTTAAAACGCATAAATATACGCGAATTCCGAGTTATAGGTACTTTCCAATATAGAAAATTATATATAAACCTTTTTTTTTTTTTTTTTTACGTATATATTTATGTTAGTACTTAAAAAATAAATTGCATTGCAACGTTACTAACGTACAGTGGTGATCTACCGAATTTATCGATCTTCTACAGTAAAAGAAAAAAACCCGCCCCGTTATAAAATCAGAAATAAAACTAACAGCAATTGTTATTAAGTACTACCTAAAAAATAATAATCTTAAAACGTTTGTTCGTTAATTATTAATGGAATGTCACAATGATAACTCGAGAAATTAATTTTAAGTACCGTTACGCCAATAATTAGGTAAACACAATTATACTCATGTAATTCCAATATCCTATCATTCTTCACGTTTCATATACGTGAAAATAACATTGTATTATTACTATAAAAGTTTATAAATAATAATAAGAGAGTGGCAAATTATAGGGAACTGTCGATTTATCAGTTATAGGTATATGACTCACGGGGTAATGCCATTTTGTGACTTTTCTAATGCTTTACCGTTTAAATGTTAGGTGTGTAACCGCTAAAATAATATTATTAGTTCACGTAATTGTCACTTCGAAATATCTAGTATAATAATATTATGCACGACGTTGGAAGTGATAAGGACCCAGCAAATATAACGGTCCGAAAACGGATATTAAGTTAACGAAATTAACTTCTATAAAAAAAATCTGTATATTCCCTCGCTATATTATCACTTATTTAGCTAAAAATGTTTACTTACAAAGAAATACAAAACTAATTTAATAAAATATGGGGAAATTTTGTGTTGGCGACAATACGCCGGCTGTCATTTTCGTGCCTGATCCGTATCCGTTTACGACTGCAGCCTATGACAAAACGGAGAGTCCCATGAAACTGGCTGTTTGGCCAATCTTTTATTTATCTATATATCTTCTATATCTATATGTATAAAAAACGAATATATGTATGTTTGTCCTTTATAAATTACTACACCATCATTCGATCGCCTTTTTTTGGGAAAATCTGGGAATTTTGGGAACTTATTGAGTACACTCCAGCGAAGGTTTATAACTATTAATATCCACCCTCTATTGAATGCCATCATTCCCTTAAATTCGGTTTTATGTATTTTTTAGTATAAAAAGCGAATAATTTTTGTTGATTTATGGCCTATCTTGGTATCTCGGATAAAAAAAAAAAAAAATTGTAATTAATTGTTTCAGTCCAATCCCTGTGCTGTACAGGTATCTAAGGTAATAACTAGTAAGTATATAATGATAATTAATATATTAACTTTATTTAGAAACTTTTTTACAGCACGACAAAGCTGGGCGGGACAGCTTGTAACATATAAAATATAAACTTCCTAATTGCAATTGTTAAGAAAGTCCTAAAATTTCGTACATTTGATCAAATAAATTCAAACAAAAAAAGTGTGATTTTTACCATAGATTTTAAGTATACAACTATAAATAGCTTATACTGAATGACATAGAGTTCCGCAAAAAAACATTAGACAAATATTGTATTTATTGACCTATAAAATATTTATTTATGCCATAAATTATGAGGGATTATGCCACGACAATACAGAAACAATTCTATGATAATTAATAGCTAGTATTTATCATATTATCAAATAATGCAAGGCATAAACAAAAATATATAATCCATAGGCTAATCAATAAAAGGGTCTATCTTAAGATAACCCGAAGCCTTATGAGATAACATGTATACAGCGACCAGGCATCAGATTTACTCATGATGTAGAATATACTTGTTTATTATATCTGTATATCAGCTATTTTTACAGAAAATATATGTTTATATGAACGGCTGACGCAATAAAAAAAAAAATGTAATATTTCAAAATTATAGTTTGTGTATAATATTATGTTTCTTTTTTTTTATATAATACAATATTGTACGCAGATGCGATATCCAGGAATAAAATGGTAAAAACGTCACGTCTCGTATTCTTATGATTCGCGTTTGACACATCTTAGACACATTTTCATAATTTCCACCCTTTACCGAATTCGTGTTTATCTGTAGGGACACACATGTAATATTTTTACGCACGTTTATAAAACTACAAACTTTTTTCTTCTCTCTCTCTCTCTCTCTCTCTCTTAAAATTGACAGCGACAATACGTCAAAATGTCATTCGTTCAAATACTTTATATTTAACAGAGGACTGTATTGAATAAATTAAATGGGAAACGCTAGACGAATGCGCAGCAACGTTAATCCAAAACACTCTAAACAATTACTGAATAAAAATTGCATGTTAACAATAACAGAGTAGATAGTTTGAAATTTGCAAAAAAAAAATTACAAATAATAAAACTTAAAATATTTCTGAGTTTAGTTTCATTACTGCAGGCTATACGAACAAAATATATAAAATGTTTAATAGTTTTTATTATTATTAAAAAACACACGGTAGTGAAGTTATTTATAAACGTTAAAAAAAATACACAACTGCCTCAATATAATACAATATTTGAAATTTTAACAAATAAATACTGAATATTTAATAATGTTGGAAATAAAAAATAATTATAAAAATATTCGTATTCGGGATAATTTTTTACACTCTTTTATTAAATTTGCTTTGCGAATAATTAACTATTTTTCTAGTATGAAAAAAAAAATAATAATAAAGAAAACTATCTACTATTGTTTTTTATAATAAGTACCTAATATTTTATTTTTTTTGTTCTTTTAATAACATTAACCCTAATAAACCTAAATTCAGTTTAATTAAATCTAAGAAAGTTTTTTGTACAACTAAATTAATTATAATGTACCTACATACATATTATATATTATAACAACTGTAGCTGCAAACAGTAAAAACAGGTAAGAATTTAAAATCTAAAATTTCTTATCAACACCATAGTGTACAGTTACTAAAATATAAACAAACACAATTTTTTTTATTTTATCGTCATAAAAATAATCCTGAAACAGTTGAAATTTAATTTTAATTGTACTAAAGAAAGAAACTTAAAAATATGGTTCTCTCTGCTGTATACGAACGCGATTTAGGTTGATTTAATTTTTTTTTTTTTATACTCACTATTTTACACAAACGACCAATTCGAAAAAATAGTGTATTAATTGTTGTCATAAATACCCACGGACCCTCTTCCCAGTGAAATCATTATGTTTCACGTATTACAAAATCGGTCATAAAATTTAATTTAACATACAATACAAATATTGAAGAAAAAAAATCGTATAATTATGCAATTATATACTTGTATTTTTATTAGTCGTTATTGGTGAAGTTATTTGTCAACATGTCATGCCGATAGTAACACGTACCTAATAATGCCAATAAAATATTGACATTATTTTAGAAAACGTGAAATATTTGAATTTCTAATATTAAAAATTGTGTTCTGTACAATAAACAATTTTGTAATTTTGAATATAGAAATATTCCTCCCAGTTTTGCAATAATGGTTAAGCCCACAGCGGATTTCATACAAAATTACTACGGTAACACGTAAAAACCGGCCGTGCTTAAATAATTGAATGATTCAATTATTTAATATTCGAATATTATATAATAATATAATTATTTCATTCGGATACGGAACAAAATCATAAAATATGCCGGCGAATTATAATCAAATGCAAACAAACGTCAATAGAACGTCCGTCGTATAGTTATAAAAATTCGAGAATACCTATATCCGATATAATAGTATACTATACTGACTCATACCTATATATATACTTGAATTTTAAAATAATGAAAAATTCACGCCTCAAAATATATCACGAACGCGAAAAATTGCATAATGTAGATTCTTTAATAAAATATACACTTACGGATGATCTTGGCGAGTACCGGCCATATATCGTCGTAAATTATTCAGTAAATTGTCAAAAATCTTAGTCTCGAATAATTTTGGGCTTGGGAACGATAACGGGCGATGGTTGAACCGCACAAATGTACCCATGGTGTATCTTTATTCCCTCTATACTAGCGGACTTGAATATTGTGTTTGCGTTTCTGTGTCGTATTGTAAGTTATTTACAAAATCACCGAGGTAAAAGCGGCGTAAACATCTTAATGAAATTCACAAGATAATACATTTTATATTTATATTTTTGCGGTTAGAACTTTTCTGAATCCGAGTGCATGATGTATTGTGAACACAGTGACATAACGATATAACTTGGCCGCGTCATCCGTGGATAAGTATCTAATCTTTTATAATATACTGTTAATTAGTTTATATTTGCGATTCGAATTGTTAAATTACTATCGAGTATTGTTATATATTAGTAATGTTTATATGTCTAAAATTCCGAAATTAAAGAAATCTATACCTACGATTTTTATTGGAAGGGTAGCTTTTGAATTGTAGGACCCAGTGCATCCGAATTGCGTGCCGAAAAAATAAATATAAATTGGAATGTCCGAATTTTTGTGTCATTTTATATAAAAGGGTCCGTCCGGATCGTATGTCATGTATAATTTTACTTATCAGAACTTCTTTTTAGATTCAGAGCGTAGTGATGGAGCTATAAGTTTTACTAAAATGTCTATTTCTTTTTCTTTCTTTCTTTCTTCTAGTCTGTCGACACGTTTTTTTTCCTAGGTAGCAATTTTTAAATAAAAGCACTTAAGTGGGAAAAAACGTACAATTTCACTATTTTATAAAAACACTGACGACGTTTTCTACCAGAAAAAATGATTTAATCAAAAAATCACAAAAACTTTTTTTATTGTCTTTTTGATTTAATTTCTTACGATATCATCGCCAAAACTTTTGAGCCACTTTTAAGCTTTTAAGGAATTTTAATTTTTGGTAGTTTTTTTGCTGTAATTTGGTTATAAATACACGTATACTTAAAACTTGGTAATAATACTTATATTGGACTTACCTAGACGTGGTAAAACTTCCAAAATCATCGACTTTTTTTTTAATAAGGATTTTGAAATCAAATTTACATGAAAATCGCAAAAAAAAAATTACGCCACTTCAAATTATGTATTACCGAACTGCGTTCGGAACCGTCTTTCGTCAGGCAACGGTTTATCACTGCTTATTTAGATACAGATATAAATGAAATAACCTTATGTATCCGCTCCTATTCCCAGTATCAGTTCTTTTTACAATTTGTTTTATTCATCGTTGATATGAAAATTATACAAATATTCGAACAGATCTTCATAAAAGGAGGTATGCTATCAGAACGGACTCTTCTAAGGGATGGCATAAAGTTTGAATTTTTTTTTTTTTTTTTTAGGCATGCAATTTGAGTGCAGCCATAGAATTACAATTAAATCAACAAACTTATAAGACACGCGATATTTAAATAATACCTGTTGTATAAAATAAATAGGTGTTTGCATCAGCTCTTCGTATTATTATAACGTACCTACGTCTAGACAAATTGAATATATTTTGTAATCGCCGTCGCACCTATTAACTATACGCAACACGAAACGACTGCGAGTTGTGAACGCCCCTTAAATAATAATAATAATAATAATATATTATGAACTTCAATAATCAGTAATTAATAATAATTATAGTAGACCACTGCGAGTTATATTATAAAATCATCGTTAGTCGAGGAAAATAATGGAAAACTAAAACATAATCATAGAGGTGTAGATCCGATAAAAAAAAAATTTAATTATTAGATAATTGAAATAAGCCCGTTTCGTACGCAGATTATATATTGGTTATTACTAAACTGCGTCGCATAATAATTTATACTAATGAATACCGACAAATAATTACAATCGGGGCTTACTGGTTTTCGTTTTCCAGCATATATTATACGGTTAAACGCCTTTTATATTTATTTATTTTTTCAATTTCCTAAACGAAAAAAAAAATATTTAGTACTTTAGAATGTTAATGTAACGTATTGTTAATATAATCGTGTAAGTATAATTATTGCCGAACCAATTGCATTTTTCATACTGTTTGCAACTGTGTAAAGTAAAAGGATTTTGTATCTCACATTTGTCTATATCTTTCGAGAAATTTCCCGGTAATCTTTATATATATATATAAATATAAAATAATAAAACAACTTGAGACAATCGATGAAAATCAAAGACCTATTCACAATAGCGAACAACATCTTGAGACAAAATCTAACAAGAAAAAAGAGTTTATCTTGAAAGAAAAAAGAAATATTTCTCATCATTGATTACATTTTACAAACCATATTATGACTTGATGTTTTGTCTACGAAAAATCAATTCACTTAGTGGAAAACATCGAAAATATCTTTTTTCTTCAAGGATTTTACCTGCTTTTTTTTCATTTTTTTTTTATCAGATGTTTTCCGACATTTGTTGGGTGATGAATGTAATGAATATACATTATCCATTATAATTAATAGCTCTATGCAATGAATTATGAATAAATATTTATATGCATAATATACATCTATAAAATCTACGTAGATTAAAAAAAATATTTATCAAAAATACAGATTCTGCGTGACATACTGTTAAAATTTTCTTTGAAAAAATCATAGTAAATTTCGAATGAATATATTTTGATTTTGTTATCGACATACGCCATTATAAGTTATTATTTCAATTTTTTTTTTATTATTTTTTTTTTTTAATATATTATGTAGGTATATATACGATATCTATATCTATGTAAGATAATTTATGTGGCTCACTGAATATCATTTTTCTTCAAATAATTATATAATTTTATATTATACTAACTAGGCCGCTAATTTGTTGTCACGTACTATGAGTCGATATTTTACATGTTTCGGTATAAATATACCTATGTATTATACAGGCATGATGTGTTTTTTATAAGATTAATTATGATTTCCTTATTTTTTTTTTTCTCTAACTATAATGTAGGTAAATCTTACGTTTTAAAATAAATAAATACATAATAACGTGTCTAGGTATAATAAATAAGTAGGTTTGTAAAATATATATATATATATATATATATATATATATATAAATGAAACTAACACGTTAGAATTTTTTCATCTATATATTTGACACGATATTTAAAAAAAAAACCTACTACTGCTGCAGTGACAGTCGTCTGGGAGTTTATATGAATAATATACAGTTCCGTATGGTATTGTCAGAAATAATTTATTTTTTAAATATTATAATAATAAAATGTTAATAAAAAAATATAATTTCAAAGAACCTTGCACGATATACGTATATTAATTAGTATAATCGTATAAAACAGAGCAGTTTAAAATACACGATATATAATATTTTCTATTATCATACGCACTTGCGGTGTTTTTTTTTTGTTTTGCTTTTCAATGTCCCACGTGAAATTGGTATAAAAACCGCACAAAACAATACCATGCATTTTCCTAGTTACAATAATATTACTGTCATTTAACGATAATCGAGGGGCGTATTGCGTTTAATTATACGAGAAATTGTTTTACGTCGAGAAACGACAATACGCAATAATATTGTTCTACGTAGAATTAGTTAGATTAGGTACCTAGAGAAAATAAAACCATAAAAAAAAAACCCAAAATTATAATAAAAATATTACATTAATTTCTGTACGAAGAAAAAAAAACAAATTAGTTTATTTTATATATTTTTAAAAAAAAAAAACATTTTTTTTTGTTTTTTTGTTTATTAAAGTGCTTCGTTGTTAGTTCAATTCAAATTTTCCGTTGTCTGCATCATCAAGAGACAGACTTATACGCGACGGTTGTCGCGAAAACCTCATTAAGAAAATGCGAGAATATTTCGTTTGTTTTTATTATTATTTCAAAGAGTTTTAATATAAAATATAATAATATATATATGTATACAAATATAACGTACTTATATTTGTGTACCGACCAACCAACACAAAATACAGATGTATAATATATATCACGTCATTTTGTAAAACTACCACGGACCGATATTTATAAATGAGCCAAAAAAAAAAAATCCAAATTATACATTACAAAACAAAAATCCGTGGTGCAGAAATAATATACTCGTAATCACTTACGTACTCAATACACGCACAACAAACAAACACATTCTGTACGCGTAATCGGTAACTACGATAATCTATATGTTCTGGTTAATATTGAAACGAGTTGAACTTATTGTTTGTCACACTATGTGCGATTATTATAGTCATCGTTATTGTCAATGTCACCACACGCGTTATAAGATCAACTTTGATAAATCCGTCGATTCGACCGTCAAAAAAAGGACCCCGCCTTAAGCTGTACGGTTCTCGTTGTCCCGCAAATGATATTCAAATCGGATAGTAAAAATATAATCCGAAAGTGAAATCACCGTCGTTTTATTATTATGGTCTTAAAAATTTAAAAAAAAAAATAATAATAAAAAAAACATTCGACTTGTGTATGTACCGCAAAATGCAATCTGGAAATTCGTTCAAAAACATAATAATAAATAATATCGCACAAAGCCAACCAAATTACTATTCTTTGAAATTTTTAAGGCAAAAATCCAAAAATAATAAAATAATATTTCCAAAAGAACTTCTTAATCGTTTTGGCATTGCCTGCAACAATGATACAGTAACTGGTATATAAAACGGGCTCAAATGTCCAAAAAACTAATACCCTTCAGCTCAACAACGTCTTCAAAATTGCTCAAAACAGGGTTATGTTTCAAAAATACTAGTCCGAACGGGTCCTTCCCTACCTATATAAGAAGAACTTATGATTGCAAAAATACAATTTTTTTTTCAACTTATTTACAAAACGTTATAACATTGCATTCTTTTTCTATAAGAATAAAAAAAAAATCCTAAAACTACTCTCAAAATACGACTACCTAACTGTAAGTATACAGCCAGGTATTATTCGTAACATTCAATAAATCGATTGTTATACTTGCAAGTTTCGAGGAACAAAATTAAAAAAAAAAAAAAAAAACGAACATATATTATTATAATAATAGGTACCCATCATTAATGTTATTTTCCAATAATAATAATCAACCACCGATAATAATACCGTGGGGGTACAGAAATGTTGTGCAAGAATCGTGTACAGTTACCGAATTACTATATATACATATCCGATTTAATATATTTATTTAATTTTTTTGTTGTTACTATTAATCGAAATTAAAATGTGTATTTTTTACACCTATAATCTGATTATTGTAATACATTACAGCATCTGCTCATTTGCACCGTAAAAATAAAGAAAACGTAATATCCGCGAAAAGGTTTTTGTTTTTAATATAAAATGTCGCCGCCTAACGGTAAGTGATGTATAAATATAATAATAATGTGTGCCTTAGGTACGATACGGTTACGCCGGCATATATGCGGCGTACGGGTGAAAAAAAAGTTTCTAGGCCTAAAGAAAACAACGGCAACGACAAAAAAGCTTACGTTTCAATAGATAGTAGATGAAAAAAAATCGTGCGTCTGGCATACACGTGCGCGAACAGTTTACAAAAGACTTATAGGCATTCGTGTACATATACGAAAGGGGCTGATCGGATGGGTCGACAGCGACGATAAACCGACCGATAAATATATACATTACGCTTCGGACGTATTTGTTTACCAACGTAGGAATAATAATAAAAAAAAGTCGCGGGTTTTTTCGCCCGTCATTCATACCTGTAGACAAACCGAAACGAACGTGTATAACCCGATAAAATATTTTCTCTGTTCCTGAACATGTTACAATATTATACGCAGTACTTGACTTGAGAAAAAAGTGGTAGAGGTACTCTAGTTACTTTTAAAAAATTAACGTCCATTTTCTAACATTTTACTATATTTTGTGTTACCGCCAAGAGCTATGGCCCCCACACCCTCTTATACGGTCCCCTAAGAAGCATTAATATTAAACCATTAAACAAGTATCATAAAAAAATATAATATACTATAATAATTGTTTAATAGGCTAATAACGCTTGTCTTTTTTAAAACCAGCATTCGAATATACAGAGGTGGCCAAAAGTCGCGCAACAAATTTGTAACACAATTTGTAATAGTAAAAAAAATCATTTATTTCGTCAAATAAAAAAAAAAATGATAAAAAAAAAAACATTACAAAGTAACATCATCTCACGGCATTTATAATAAATTTTCAAAATTATGTCCTCCAGCTTCAACAACTGCTCCACAACGTTTTTTTACCGCGTTTGTGGCGTTGTAAAGATACGGATAATCGGCGCTCAACATTTAGAATTCTTCCTCGATTCGCTTTTTTAAATGGATCAAATTTTGGATTGGCGTCTTGTAAACTCGATCTTTGATAACTCCCCACATGCTGAAATCACAAGGTGTGAGATCGGGTGATCTTGGGGGTGATCTTGAAATCTCGTTCAACAAGCGACAATTTTGGAGAGGGTATTTCGGCAGTGTTACGAACGATAACGAACATGAAACTGCGTCTAATAGGTTATGTTGTTTTTTTATAAACCTTGCTGTTGTTGAACGTAAACAATATAACGAGACAAGAGTTGTAATATGACGTAACGGAAACGACGTGGAGGGAGAAACTGCGCCGTAACGCGTGTTCCATACAAGAAGGTAGGCGTTGCGCGACTTTTGGTCACCTCTGTGCAAAACAATCATAAACTTATTCTTATAATAATATTAATATTTTTTAAATTTTTAGAGTTATACGAATTAATAGCACGTGGTCAATTATAATACTATAAGTCAGTGGTTACTGATTACCTGGATTTATAGATAATTAACGGTTATCATTAATGGCTATTTATCAGTTATCACATATCAGATATGAGATACATATATATATTTTGTAAATATTAGAACATTTCGTAAGATTTATATATTTAACACAAAAATATTTAAGTTAAGTAATTTTAAAAAAATAAATAGGCTTAAATCACGACCTGTCCCGTGCGTTCCCCTTCAAATAAGAAGTAAGGGTACACTAGAATATCCAAAAAATTTATTGAGGTTCTCAGTTACCCCCGTGTTTCCCAAAATCAAGCACTAAGTGATGCCACTCGAGATTTCGGCGGCAGGTTTCCCGACTAGAAAAAGTAAACACTCGTTGTTCATATTATTCAAATTTATAATAATGCGAAAATTAATATATTGCGTTATTGTCAAAACTTATAATAAGTCTGATGTTGGAATCGGTCCGCACACAGCGATATCCTCGCGAGCTTAGTTAAAATCGTAAAATACGCGTCAAATAATTACTGCCGAAGCGTTTGTTAAAAGATCCTCCTTAGTTATAATAACTAGCCAGTAATTTGTAATGTTCAACAATTATAAATCAATACGAAAATGAAAAAAAAAACGATTCTGAGCGGAAATCAATAAACTATACTATGGTGTAAGAATAAAGCGATCGTATTTGTTCTCTTATAGTCAATATTATTCGAAAATCAATAAAAATAAAACCAACGTCTCGTCATTATTGTTGGCGGGTTGTTTTTATTTTAAATTTTTAATAAATACTGTCTAGAAAATTGATTCAAGTTTAGAGCACGATAGTGAGCGAAAATTCCGTGCGTATAAAAAAAAAAAAAAAAATGTGTTTTTATCAGAAATAATCCAGTAAAACAATAAACAATTTCTTCGCTACACTCGAAATTTAAAAAGAATAAAATAAATTCAGATTTATAAAATAAAGATGTTCGAATAGACAATTTACGATGTGTTTCATCTTTTATATTTTTATTTTATTAAAACCTATTTAAATTATGATATATATTGTAAAGGAATAAAAAAAAATAATAATAAACGGGTAATAATGTACCTACAAGCAAAATAAAAACGTTATATTTAATACTCGTACCCCGATGATATATATCATAATAAATTCGTACGATATTCTTGCGGTAAGTAAAAATAATTTAAATTCGCAATCTTGGTTTCGGTGTGTATACAGTTGATATTACATTATTTATTACGAAATCTTATGAAATATGCACATCAGGAAATTAAAGTCATCAAATCAACATCGAAACAAACATTAACAATAATAATAATAATGATGATAATCACCGCGAGGTTTAACTTTCTATATAACTAGTATAATATACTTCTATATAACTACATAGCGAGCTTTGTTTTTGCATCGGTAATAATTGCTAAGGTAAATTACGGTATCTTGAATAAAAATAGCTGCGTACTTATGATATTTAATATCAGGGTTAGTTGTTTTAAAAGTTAATATTAAGTACAAATACATTTAAGATTGTTGTACGGAATGGAGGACTATCACACAACAACCTGGGCTCGAATCGGTTTTCTTAACTAATTAGAGTTATTTAATACGATCGCTATCGCTTGAAATTCGTAATATATGTATATTATTATCGTGTTCATATATAATCGATAACTAGAATGTTTCTAAACGTAAAATCTCTTGGATCACAAAGAAGTGCTAATGTTAATTTTAGGTTTTTTTTATTTTTTTTTTTTTTTTTTTTAATTGTAGTTTAAGTTATTTTTTTAACTAAATAACATTATTATTTGTACATATTATAACCCGTGTTACGCTGAAAACTTAATATATCTTAAGTCACTATATTTTATGCACCTTTTGTTTGTCAATAAAGGCGTATAAATATATGGCCATTTTAGAACAATAATTTAGGTAAAACCATTTATCAATTTATTCCTTTAACAGTTATATCATTATGGATACCTATTAATTTTCTTAATTTGATTTGCTTATATTGTAACTATACAAAGTTTAAGCCTTTCTTTTCTTTTCTGGGATCAATAATATATCTCCGAAATACACATAGAATAATATTATAACGACTATAATAATATTCGGTAGATATAAAATTATATAATGTAATTAGTCGCGTTCGAAAAATATCAGGAAAAATCTATAGGTACCTACCCCAAAACACAACAATAAAATAAATAGTGAATATTTTCGAAAATTAAAATCCAGTGTAAATAATATGTAAATTGAGGGTTTTTTAAAAAACGTAGGAGAGAGATGTAAAACAGCTCTGGAACTACATGGAACTGATATAAATGGGATCGGTATCGATAATGGCTTTATCAAGGTCTAAAAGGATCATTGGACTACAGATATATCTCAAGAGAAAAGGTTACACATGGGAGACCCACAGATATGTAGATGACATAAAAATAAATTCAAAAGCGTTGTAAATAGTAAATTCGAAATAAGTGGTACACAAAGAAGTGTGATATTAAAGTAGACTTTATAATGACGGAAAAAACTCTTGGAGAGTAGCTACGCCAGAAGAAGAGATAACATCGGAGCACTCAAAATTGAGTTGTATAATACGCTTGAGTGCTATTGCGACCATAAAATAAAAATAATAGATATCATATAATATATACTAGGGTAAGTATAGACTCGCGATTTATTTTATAATCAATTTTCATTATTAATATTGAAATAAAAACTTTTTTTATTTTTTCACCATAGGATTTAGAGGTTTTAAATGTGCGAGAATACGTTGAAAAAATGTTTCACGCGCAAAAGTATACCATGAGGAAGGGGAATTTTTTTTACGATTATGATATTATTACTGTTGGTTTTTACGAGTTACACAACTTGTGCCTCCGAGTCATGAATAAACTATAGAATCTACAGAGACCTATAATAATAATACTGAAAAAAAAATCAAAAGACGAAAATAATATTAAATTAGATTCTTATGGGTCCAAAGGAGTATTGCAATAACTTAAAAGTCAGAAAAACAGTACCTTTCAGAGCGCACGGTAGTGCATCAGGCCAAGTACCATCTAACATGTCAGTATTTTTACATCAACCAATTCACCAAGTTTTTCTCACCCTGATATTTCTATTTCCTCTTTGATTATATTTTGTAATTTCAAATCTTGTAGCTTAGAACAGTATAAAAAATGAAGCTATTAATATTAAGCATTTTAAAAAAGAGAGGTATCAAAGTTTGCATATTTGTTACCTACAGACTAACTAACTCATCATCAGCATTAAAAGCACTTCCCGTATAAACACATGAAATTTAGTACAAAGGTAGTTCTCATAGTGCAAGTGATGGGGAAAATCTGAAAACTGCAATTCTCTCAACAAAAGTATAGTTTTAGAAAGGATAGTTGTAAATACGTGAAATAACAAGCATAAACATGCATCCATCGAAAAAAAAACCTTTCATTAAACGTTTCGCGTTCAAATTAAAATTTATACTCTAAAATCATATTTAAATGTTTTTGTTGTTCAATTGCGTGATTATACCGGGTTTTAAAACCACAGATTTGTTTTCGGCTATTTTTAGCGACTTTGTTTTTACCTCAGGAAATAAGACAACGACGATACAATGGGAGTACTATTACTGAACATAACATTAATTCAATGATGCAGATAGGTTCAACGTCTTTGCTACAGCCAACAAAAAGGAATGATATTGAATAAGTCCCAAACTCCCTCCCAAAAAAGTCAGACTATCTACATTGAAGTTAAATCTGTTTTGTGCCTCATGCTAAAACTAGCCAAGTATTAAGCCAGACAAATAAAAGAACAGCGAATGTTAATGAAAGTAAGAGTGAGGTTATGGACTTAAGAAAGACCAGACTAAGCCAAATGTAGATACGAGTATATCACTAATTTGATAGCCAGCCTTGTTTGGAAAGGAGTTCAGGATTGGATCCATTTTCACGATTAAGTTTTTGTTGGGGCCCTCAAAAATACTCAATAAAGATATTCTTATAAGCAATTGTACAAGGTAGGAAATTAATTTAAAAACGATTTTCTTTTATACACATTTACCTAAATTAGACTTTCATTTATTCTTTTAGTTCTAAGAAGTTATGTCACATACTTACGTAAATACTCATAAAGTTTTATCAAAATATTCAAACAAACGAAATAAAGTAAATGGGAACGCCTGTGTATATAAATTAGTAAAGACATAATTTAAATCTGTCTTTTAGAGAACAATTACGTGTATACAACGATTGACAATAACATATTTAAAAGGTTTGAAAGACTTTTACCTCAACGTTTACAGACTAAAAACCTATTCATACATACTATGAAAATAAATGAAAAATTTTAAATAATATTTTTAATTGTTTAAAGATTTAACAATGAAAATTCCATTCTATAAAATAAAACAATTTTTAGATTTGCAGATTGTGAACAAATTTACTACTTATTTCATTTGGTTATTATGACACTACAATTTTTTTTTTTTTTTTTTTAAAAAAATGACAATAATAATTGGGGAAAAGATATAATCAAAGCTTGATATCACGAATCCAAAATTAAAATCTGCATTTAAATAAAATATAAATGATTAAAACGGTTTATTTTTTTACAAAAATTGTATACATAATATTTTTGCTCGGATCAATATTTAAAAATGCATAAACTTGGAAACTAAAGTTAATAGTATAAAAGTAAGATCTCTATAAAAAAAAACTTATATTTACCCTCCCTTCTTTTCCTTTTATATCTTGGACATCACATCTTGCAGACGAAAGAACTACGCAGTAATAACTCTGTTATTAAGCGCATTAAAACCCTTCGTAAAACTGATTAAAAATTAAGTTATAAAAAGTAGAAAATAATATTGAAACGAAAAATATCGTACCTAACTATAATTTATGATGATAGTTTCTGTGAAACACGACAAAAAAATAATACAAAACAGACACCTATATTAAATTATATATTAGGTATATGTATTCCTATTAAATTTTGGAAAATATTATTCCGAAAATAATATTATATTAAAATAATTAACTCACTACAGGAATTAAGAAGAATTTGTTTAATTATATTTATTATACACAGTGCGTTCACGGCAAGAGGTACCACTAAATATTTCAGTTGGATGACCTAGTATTGAAATGGAATTTTAGGAGAATGATAAGGAGTACCCAAATACACATTTTCAGACAAATTTCAAATTTTTAACCCTTTTGGTACGCGCATGCGTAATACAACTTACTTTTTTTTTAAATGGCAACACCATTTTTTTTTTTTATAGAATCGAATAGTTTATTCTTTTGTTAAACAATTTTTATTAAAAAGTTTTTCCTAATTACAAAATTAGTAAAGTTATAGAATGTTGAAATTTAATATTTACGAATAATCTGTAATTGACGAAATTTTAACAATGTTTAACTTTTATACTAAAATATCGAAATAATGATATCTCCGATAATGTGAAATACCTACAGATTTGTAGACAGATAAGATACGAATAAACACTTCAATTAATTTTATGGGAACTTTTAAAAAAAATATTGTATATGTGGATCCTCCTAATAATTTTCAAGGTTTAAAAAACAAATTGCGAATAGCATGTAATAATATGAGAGAATACCAAATAAACGCTGTCACATAAAAATAATTTTTAAACCATTTGAAATCGTGTTTGAAACACCAAGACGGAAACTTTGAACAATTTATTTGATAAAACTATAGTTGCAAATAAATTTTAATTTCAAATTTATAGTGTATAAATGTTTATAATTTGCATTATCTCAATTTAATTCGGAAGAATAAATGAAAAAAATAAGATTAAATTACGAAAACACAGAAGTGGCTATTTGTGTCTTATATCTATCTTCAAACAGAGATTTCAAAATATCATTTTGATTTTCGAGTATAAGTTGAATATCGTTAAAATTTCCACAACAACAGATTATTCGTAAATATTAAATTGCAACGTACTATAACTTTGCCAATTTTGTAATTAGAAAAAATTGTTTTAAAAAAATAGTCTATCCAAATCTGTAGAAAAAAAAATGGTGTTGCCATTTAAAGAAAAGTAAGTTGTATTACGCATGCGCGTACCGAAAGGGTTAAAAATTTTAAATTTGTCTTAAAATGTGTATTTGGGTACTTCCTATCATTCCCCGAAATTTCCATTTCAATACTAGGTCATCCAACTAAAATATTTAGTGGTACCTCTTAGCATGAACGCACTGTATAAATTGCAATTTTTTGGAAAAAAAGTTTCCATATAATATCAGCAGCAAAACATTTAATAACGAAATTTATCGAAATATTAACATTATAATACTAACTATAAAATATAAAGTATATAGTATATACATTATACATATGCATAAGTAATAATATGTTTGATTAATATTTTTGTCAAAACTTTCTAAACACCCTGTATTTTTTTCAAACTATAATGGACCGGTAGAATAAAATTGGCTGTTTTCAGGGTGGAAACTCTATTACAACACCGACGAGGATGACGTGGTTTACCCGAATATATACCTACCTACACTTTTCCCAACTCCCACATTAATCATATAATAATATATGAATGATCACCTATTTTGAAAAACAGGGAGAAAACTTCGATATTACCTGCTTATAATAATATAATGGGCAAGTTTAAACCGTACAAAACATAAAACAAGGATTCACTAATACCATCACAAGCATATAAAAGAAATGTAAATACAATAATATGAATAATACAAAAAATAAAATATGATATAAAATCAAAAAAAAAAAAAAATAAAGAACTCTGATGATGTGGATGATTTTTTTTTTTTTATTACCTTAATGCGAATTAAAACTATCAATCGTATATTATAAAAATTTAAACTAGTTTAAAATATTACAAATGCCCATCATTTTGAACTGTTTACGTATTAATCTAAGTTAAATATGTATTATCTGTAATACCGGTACTTTATAAGGTAATTTCCAAAATTAATACTACAAAAATAGGTAATCAGAACTTACAACCTGCATTAATGTGTGATAAGCTTTTTTTCTAGAATAGTTCCGAAGTATCTGCTGTGGAACGATGATTATAGAGAAACGGTAGGTATAATATCTTATTTAAAATATCAACGAATACACAATAGGATTTTCTACAACCATGACCGTGGTAGTATTAAATGTAACAAAAAATTATTTATACATAAGTAAAACAATTACAATTTTAACAATTATTATTATTTTTTTCGAAATTAGCTAGTAATTGTGTTGCTGTGGATTTTAACAAGAGGGAAAAAACGAGAACACGAACAATAGATCACTACATCACTATCGTCAACGGTGCACAACTCTGAACGTACTAATCGCACACGGGAGAAAAAAAGTTAGAATAACTCAAAATTTCTATTCTGGTGAAATTTATACATCAAGAATTAAATATTAAGTAAAACACAAAATCTTTGCTATATATTTTGCGCAGTGAAATAATTAATATTATCTTCAGTATGTTTTACTCGCGAATATTGACACGAGAAATATTTCAGCCGGATAGACTTAAATATCAATGGGTTTTTTTTGTTCTTTTTAGTTAAGTTCCAAAATACTTAACATACATTTTTAATGCATACAAATGCACAATAAAACTAATAGTTTCTTGAACCAAAACACATATTTTTTAACACCAGATTCGAATAATCTTATTATATTTTGTTTTGAAACAACTTTAATAAACATAATTTCTTTATAACTAAAAAATCGCACAAGACACTGTTATCTAAAAAGAGTTGCCGTCAGCAAATATGATTTCGTTTCTTTTCTCAATACGATTTAAAACGTTATTTATTATTAATATTATATATTTGTAATGTTAAGATTATCTTGATGCATAATTTTACTTCTATAAAACAGTAGTCAAAACTTTTAAAATCGTCTATATTTTTTTTTTTTTTTTTTTTTGAAAATCCGGGTGATTATATTTCGTATTATCATTTAGCGGCATAGGTAACTAAAAAGGATCAGAGGATGCAGTCGGCACTCGGATCCGTTCACTTAGGGGCCTCAAAGTAATACCATGTTTATCTATTGCTAACATTATGCAATACAACTAATAATTTTATAAATAATTAATTATTGATTATCGGAAAATTCGAAATTGTTACAATATACTGTTGTAGCCTGAATGAATGTAAATATTATGTTATCAATATAATGTTCATGAGTATCTACTACGGTGAAAACAATATGACTTGTATAGTTTTATCATTATCTACTACTGTTAATTGTCGAACGTCGGTGTTTTATTTCTAACATAGGTATCTATTAATAATAAAAATAAAAGATAAAATGGGTAACAATATCATATATATTTTTTTTTCTAAAAAAAAAAAATAAAAAAGTATACCTACAATAATTTCAGTAAGGGGTATGCAGAGGAGAGGGGAGGGGGGAGGGGGTTGTTGGAAATTTCGCTCTTGGGTCCAAATTTTGAAATTACGCCACTGCATTTGTTAAAACACAATGTATTTAATCTAATAGCGCGGGAAATAATATTTTATTATAGTGTTATCTATTATTTAATATATATTTTGTTATCTACAAACGAATCGTCAGAAACGTGATAATATGCCAATTCGTTCACTGTTTCGAGTAAATTTTTACTCAATCGAATAAAAAAAAAATAACAACAATAATAATAAAAGTTAAATACTGAATAATATTAAATATCGATAGTTCAAATATTACCTGCTTTTTTTTGCATTCGTAGATGATAGTATTATATGGCATGGACCACAACGCTGTATAATTATATAAGTAAACATCAATAGGATGCAGGGCATTAACGAGTCAAACAACTATACTTTTAACGTTTGATTTTTAGTCAACTTAACCCGTTTTCTTTGCATTAACTTAATGAATGACGATTTGAACTGTACAAACAAGTGAATTTCAACTTTTTCATTTCATTCTAACAAAATAAATTAAATTTACAATCTATATGGTTTATTTAAATATCAAATAAAAATTTTGTCTTAATTTTTGTTTTATTCTATTTGGTTGAAAAGACTGGATTTGTACTCCACGTGAGTACCTACAAGGTATTTTCTATCGGAATTTTCAAAAAATCACACATTCTAGGTGAAATCATTTTCACTACGTCAATAATAACAAATTAACCCATGTAAAATAAGTTGACTACATTTTCAAATTCGTTTGCTCGTTAATTTTTTAAACTTATTAAACTCAATATTATTATGCATATATGACACGCCCGGCACTCGATTGAACGCATATTATATAAAAAAAAAAAACCCACGTCTAATAAATCGGGTTTATAATAAATTATTATTATGAAACGTTTTGTTATTTTAAAAATATACCATTATATGGTGAATCCTAACATACCTATATATATTTATTATTATCTCGTAAATTACAGTAACCCGAATAGTTAGACAGCGTGAGTACACCCCGGAGGGGGGTTTAAAAAGAGGCGATGTTTATTATTATTAACACGTGCGATGGGGGAAAAGAGCATATTGCTGGGGAGGAGGTTCTATCTCACGACTATATACACATAGGATATTGGTCGCGAGCCAAGCGTTTGGAATTTTGACCGCGTGCACATATACACACATGCACATGCACATACACATACATTACACACACACATTATACACAGACACGGCTACACGATATTGAAGGGATGATCAGGGTACCTGAATGCGACGCTTGAACGAGAACAGCGGTAGGCTGACGTCGTCGTCGATCTGTTGTCGATTCGGCGGAGAGTCGTCTTCGGAGAACACCGGATACTTCATTGCGGTACGCGGAGTGACGCGGGGTCGCCAGGACACGGGTGGAGGACAGACGGAAGCCGTCGAAGATGGCGGCGCAGACGTGCGCGTATTATTATATTTTTGAGTATACGATCGCGATGATATCTATATCAATATACCTGAAACAATTCGTAAAAGACACACAACAGAAAATTAGTCATATAGTCGCTGGGAAATTAAAAAACGTAACATAATAATATTGACGACGGATCATTTTACACGGGTATATTGCAGTACCTATACGTCTTGTTCAAAATATACGTAAATCGCGCGAAAATTTCTAAAACGCGTCGTCTAATTTTTTTATTCCGAAAACTGTGCGTTATTCCTATACATACATCTGGGGCTTGTGTCAAAAAGGGTCATTCTAGCTTTTATTCGATTTCGGGAAATTAAGAATAAAACACATTTTTTGGCCTATTTGATATCGTAATAGTAATTTTTCTAACAACACCGGTATATTCGGTGTACGCCTTTTTACCACTAGAAAAACGTATACGATTTTATATGATTGGTCATGTATACAACTCATTTACACCAAAAAGTGACATTAGCCTTTTTTGACCCAAGCCCCAGACATATTATATACATACAAAGGCGCCCATTTCGAAAATCCAGGGGGGACACCAATGTACCTTTAAACTATGCGCGATTTAAAACCAATGACTCATCCGGCGATCTTCGGAGGGAAAAAATCCTGTTAATATTTTCGCGCATAACGTCGATAATATATTATACTATCTTATATAATAATATTAAAATATAGGTATACCACCGGTAACCTATATACACGCAGTCTTATTATAATTTTTCGTTCCGTTACGTTGTTACACGTGCTTCGAGCGTGCACATACACTATCATGACCGCGCGAGACGTTATTCCGTGCGCGTTAAAAATCACACATGGCCGATATTATACTTAAATATAATATTATATACATAAACGACCGCGCTGACATCGATTTTTTTTTTTTTTATTATTATTGTTATTATTATTAAAAATAGAAACTCGAGAGACGAAAACTATAAACGGAATCCGTATGCGCCGTATTATATACGTATGAATTGTTCATCACTGGGCTTTATAATAATAATATTATATACGTTTTCGAAATGATTATTTTGTCGCGTATACGCGCTCGAACGCGAAAATAATTGTCGTCCGAGGGCCGCCGAGTAGATCGCAATAACATATAATGTAAACGTGTATTTTATATCCCTTACACGGGTATACATTATACGGCGTGGGTACGTATAAACACGGGATTTTGGTGTTTGACGTGGGTACACGTATTTTATGACCGGGATCCCGCACGCCAAGCACAAAAGAATATATATACATGTGTGCTCGCTATAAATTCGTCAAATATTATATTTTATACGTATAATATTGTTCTTTATATCGGAACGCGAGAAGAAAAAAAGCTATACAGGGTGATCGCAGTATTATAGAATGTTACGGCGATTGTCTTGTATAAATATACGGGAAAAAAAGACTGACATACTTCGCAAGATTGGTGAACGACAACCGTTGTAGGTGACAAATTGGAGAGGCGTAGGAAATAGAGGGTAATTTAATTTATATCTGTGCCTACGCAACGATGAACCTTTACTAACGTAAAATGACTCAAAATTAAGTTTCTATTATGCGTGTACGTACATTTACCCAATTTTTACGAAAACCACTTGGAAAATCAAAAAATGACTCCATAGAATACTGCCCAGATAAAATTTCATTTCAGAAAAAGTACTACACTTGGAAATCAAAGCAAGAATTCTGGTAGAAAAGTTGTTCACAGATATAAAAAAAATTATAATAATAATAATAAATATCATTGTAAAACACGCTTCGAATCTAAAATACTAAATAGAAAAATGCATATATAATAGAAAAGTTATACAGTCCGCATGTAATTTAAAATTATCTGAAATCATTAGATTATTATATCATTATCTTAATACAATTAGTTCGTTACACATTTTTCTTTATTTTGCATGTAGGTACTTATATATACAGAGGGTGAATCACTCACAGAAATCAGTGTACAAAATATATATTTGAAAATCACAAAAATTGTTTGTAACCTCATAGGAAATCGCAGTTTTTTGAAATCAGGTGTATACAATATTCATCGGTGATTTACCCTCTGTATATTATAAATGTTTGTAAAATATACAGTTCTTTTCACTCTGTATATGTAGACGGGTGAGTTTTTATAGGTTATTTGGGCGTATTTTCATTTTGAATATTTATCGTTAAAACTATACGTAATAATATAGCAGCGTTCAAACTTCATAAACATCAAACATTATGCAGTGATTTAGAATATCAAATAATATAATATTAGCATAGGTATATCAGATAAATAAATACACACTATTATTAATTCGAATTTTACCGTGTATATATAAAAAGCAAAACAGAGAAAACAATTATTGTTATTTAGTAAAATACGACGCAAAAATATTATCATTTTAACAAGACAAATATTGATTTTGTACCCAATATATCGTTTTTTTTTTGCTTTTGCTTTTTTTTTAATCAAAAATATAAATATTAACTTATATATATATAGGTACAACAGAACTCGATGAAATTACCTCGGTATGATTTTTTTTCGTTACACAAATATATACATAAAAAAACTATAAAAAAAAAGCTATACAAAAATTAAAACAGAAAGAAATTCGGATGGAAGGATATGAAAATTGATTTAATTAAAATTAATACGCAAAGATAAACCATAGCTGACGAAAAATGACTCTGAGCGGAGTACTGGTAGTCGTATTTCCTCTCGTTGTAGCAAAGATAACCCAGAAATGAACAAAAATATTCGGTTTACCATTTATTAAGAAAACTAAAAACAAAATAAAATAATCACCTCCTCAATGCACCGACTAGATCGACAATGCTATAAGACGAGTACTGGAAAGTTTTTGATCGGAGCCAGAATTTTGGTAGAAGAGTCGTCTTAACAGACACACAAAAAATATAAAAAAAAATCATCATAGTAAAACCAATGCATTCCTTCATTCAAGTCTATAACAAAACGATATACGTTATTAATAATATTATTGTTAAATTCTCATAACGAATGCCCGATGCGACGCATCACGGCGTATAAATCATAATACCTAATATAGTACTAAAGACATTTGAAAATCTAGTACCTAACCTAAAATAATAATACACGTAAAATCATTTTATTTGTTTTATGTTAAGAGAAGGCATCAAAAAAATAAAAAAATCAAATCATTAAACATATGTAAGAGTACTTTGAAGCGTGTGTGAATAGAAATGCAATTAAAATTCTTCGTCGTACACTTAATAATATTATAATAAAAATATTGTTGGAACAATGAAGTTTTTTTTTTTTTTTTTTGGTTTTTTTTCGCGTCGGTGAAGTATATATAGGTATGTAAACTCGCGCACATTTTCGAAATGCGGAAGATCGTAACTTTAACAATCGAAACACATCATACACATATAATTGTATACATACAATGTAATAATTTTCTCCCCCGGCCAAGAAAGAATTATAATTATAATAATATATCATTTCGGTACCAAACGGTACATATGTATAGGTATATTTGTAGGTACCTATATACATGTCGTATATCTAACGTCTGAAAGATTTTCAGAACAAAATATTATTACACTTGTATACAGCTCATACGCCGCAGCTCCGGGCAGTTTACGATACGAGCGATATACCGGGGAATGCGGTTTTTATTTTTTTTTTTTTACAGACCGAGAGTTTCACAGGCACCCCCGAAACGAACGCTCGGTAATAATATAATGAACACCGAAAGAATGGTAAGATATATATATATATATATATATATTATATACGTAGCCGCGCGTTCGAAAAAAAAACCTACCCCACATCCCTCTTTTTTTTTTCTTTTTCGAAACGCGTCTGGAAATCACCTGTTCCCGTGAGAACGAATGCACGAATGCACGAACGAAAGAACGGATATTATTATTATTATTTTTTTTTTTTCGTTTCGTCCGTCCGGACCGCAAAACACGTCTGTCCGCACGGGCAATTTCCTTACAGACTAACGAGTATTTATTTTTCTTTTGCCAGACTTTTTATTATTATTATTATTATGCCAACATCCCGTGTGTCATTCATATGGCTAAAATAAGTCAACCGCTGCGCCGAGCTGACGCGACTTGCCAAAAAAACGATAATTTGCGGGCAGCTATCTCTATTGTCGAATCATATCTAGGAAATAACTATTTTTTTTTTATATAAATATAATTAATTATTAAATCCTATATTATTATGCGTATTGATTTCTATAGCTGCTATATGAACTAAAATTAAAAAACGTATATCAAAAAGGATAGCGATGACATCACAAGACCAATAGTATACACATACGGAATTTTAAATTATAATTTGTATACTTAGATAATATATTATATTATCACTAGGGGGCGTGCGTCATTAAATTTTGTTTTCTCCGAAAAAAAAACTATCCAAACAGACGTCAAAAACGTGTGTTTTGTTTGTATATAGCTCTTTCAAAATTATACCTAGATGCCTAACCTTAAATTGATAATTTGTTTACACAACTAAAAATAATAAAATACAAACATTTTACTCTGATGAACTAAAATACCTGCATTTATGTTGTGCTTTTATAAATTGTTTAAATTTAAAAGAAGCGTGACAGACTAGGCATAAGTGAGCAGGTATAAGCGTTACATGCATTAATTGTTACAATATTTATAATCTCACGTTTTATAGTATAATCATAAGAAGGAAATAAAAAGAACCTATAACAGATAATACAATATTATTATATTATACATTTTTGCACAGTCATAAATAATTATATTTTGAAAAAAAAATAAATATTTTAATGGTAAGTTAATTAAATGATATAATTATATACATAAACATATGATATATCCATAAGTATAGTTTTTATTTTCTATAGGTTTTTTTTTTTTTTTTAATACTTTTTTACTTTTACTATAGGTTTAATTATTATTATAGTTGAATTTTTCTCACTTTAAACAAAAGGTTTTTCAAGAAAAACTAATCAAAAATACAACATTGGAATATATAGATTTAAAAAAAATATATACATATAAATTCCTCGCTTCACTTGGAATATACAACAACACAATATTGAAAATGTTTGACCTAAATTACATTTCCACAATTTCAGCGAAATGCATTTTGCGATCCTCTAAAATTTACGCACGTTTTTATTATTAATAAATGCACTTGTTTTGTTTACATGCCTATGCTTGCTTTGTTAAAATTCTACTCGAAAATTGTTTCAATATAAAGGCAGGTATATCACCTCATTCAAATATAGTTTTTAAGGATTTCATTAAAATTGTCTATGTAAATGATTACATATTCATAATAGATTAATTCAGTTTCGTTTTAGTAAAGACATATTGTGTAGTAGAGTGTAGTTACAGATATGTAGTACAACATGAGCGAAAAATAAAAAATAAATTTAATTTACCTGAAATTTCCGTTAAATTTTATATGTTGGCTTCGATTCGCAATTAAACATTTTTTTTTTCATATAATGAATAGTCGACACAAACGGAATAATAATATTATAAAGTTATTACAACAAGTTTCAAATCGAGTTAATATAGTTTAAGTATAACTAACTAAATGATTTGTTTCGAATTCATATACAGAGTGTAACGGGACTATTTAAAATATTTGCATTGTATTTACATGTAAAAAAGTCAAATAGTCCAGTTACATCCTGTATATGTACGAATATAATATCGACCTCAAATAAAACTTCGTGAGTTATGTCCAATGAGAATAATAAACAAAATATTTTATAACGACAAATAGTCGGCTATGCACAAAATGGAACTTAATTTTAGTATTTTATTGAAATTATTAATAAATAGTGGCTGATTTAAATCATTTGGTGTGCCGTTGCCATCGTGCAACACAAATTTGGCATCGTCGATCGTTTCTTCGTAAAAAACAGTAAATTATACATACAGGATGATTCACTAAACGTATTCACCCCATTTTTCAGTTAAATGTTGCATATACCTATTTAAATTCTGTATTTTTTTAATTTTCAAGTGTAGTTAAAGCCGTTTTTTTAGATTTTTCACAACATTTAAGAAGTTCCCTGGGAAGATAGGGGGGAAGAGTAGTGGAACGCTAATAAAACGCCACCACGCAAATGATACTCCACTGTTCTTCCCCTAACTAAACTTAAAGTGGAATATCTCGTCAACCGCGGGTTGTCGAAAATCAAAAATGTTAACACCAAAATTTATTTTAACTAAAATTTAATGTAATAAATGTAATAAAAAATCTAAATATTCGAAAATATCGGCTTTAATTACACTGAGAAATTCCAAATTACAGAATTTAAATATATTCAACATTTAACCAACAGAATGGGGTTGGTAGTCACTCTGTATACAAATCATACTCCTTTGCCACTGCAGTTTATATAAATATACACGACATATAAACATAAGATATTAAGGTATCCAGTTGTAAAACGATAAACATCAACGAATAATAGTATATTATTATTTAATATTTATACGAGTATTTATAATAAAGTGGTTTCAAATACCTAAATGAAATATTTGAATACGGAACGAGTATTATAGGTTTTTAGTCTATCGAATAATTTTATATTGATATAATATAAATCGCACACTAAAAACTTGAACCTAATATTCATATATTTTGTTTGTTTTTTTTTTTTACTACAATACAACAATTCTATTCGTATATGAAAAAAAATTACTATTTTAAATAGGTAATAATATTAAATAGTTACAATTTTTCAACCGGGGAATATTTTTTTACACGAGTTGGCGTATAAGTAACAAGCGGGTATATTAAAAATAATGAAACGCTTACAATTCGTTTTTGTTCGCTTGATCGAATCTAAAAAACATTACACTTCAGTGATCCCTATTTATTCAATTTGACATTCACCTATATATTATACTGTTTATAGTCGCAGTCAACGAATCCCAACAAATACTTTGTCAGGCGTTAAAAATTGAAAACTTACATATACCGTGACACGGAGAATATTTTATTAACATTGAATAGAAATAAAAATCTTTTCCTTTTTTTTAGACACTGAGTGAAGCGAGAAATGTATTGGTTAAACTATGATGTGTGTGCTTATTTTATTGTTTCTGAAAACTTATTTTCTTACAGAAATCGTACTTCAATCAAAAACTTTATAGGAACTTCTAAGTATCATTTTTAATCTAGTTGGTGTACAATAGAGGTTTTTTTTAATTTTCTTAAAATATGGGAACAAATGGCAATTTCTGGTACAACTTTTGTTGTTTTTTGGGTTACTTCGGCAATACGTGAAAAAATATAAAAAATAATACTTTTCTCAGAATCGTTATTCGTTAGCAGTAGTTTATCATTATATAAAGATATAAATAAAATATGGGTACATAACATACATCCCACTCTTTCAACTTCTTTTCTAAAACAGTGGAACACCAATTAGCAGTACATAAGCTTTTATTTTTTGTTGGCTTTACGCATATTGTTTTACTCTATTCCGGAATAAATATTAAAAAAGATAAATAGTTTAGGTTAAAGGACATAAATAAATAGGTAAATGAATGATAACGGTCCGAAAAATTACTGTCAACCTTTGCCAACAAAAAAACACATATTCATTTTAATGACGATTATGATATAAAAAAAACTCAATAGTTTTAAGTAGAATGCTTCAAAAAAGACTTCTTGTCATTCTTTTATTGGAACCGAATTTTTGATAAAGAATTCGTTAACAGGCAAAACAAATTAAAGTATACATATCTATGTATATAAAATAACATGTTCTGACTGACGGATTCATCATCGCCTAACCCAAACCATTGGACGGATCTGGGTGAAATTTGGCACACGGATAGCTATTATGACGTAAGCATCTGCCAAGAGAAGATTTTTAAAAATTCAACTCTTAAGGGGGTAAAATAGGGGTTTTAAGAAATATTTGATATGAATATCTAATTGCTTATTTACTTATTTTTGTATATTCAAAGGTTACCTTAGTGTTGTTATGCATGATAATTCGGTTGTCACGGTAAAGAAAACTATTAATTTAGTATTATTACTATTATTTACACTGTTAAAATTTCACAATCGAACACATTTAGTCCGCCGAAAGTGGACTACCCATTTTCAACGTTTTTGTTTTCATTCAATTCTGAAATTCTGGGTAAAATAATAATAATAGAAATTGGCACAGGCAACGCCGAGCACGGGACTGCTTGTATATATTTATCGACCACACAATAAAACTTTGATAAAACTGATACATCTCTCACTCCACTCAGAATCTAAAACCTTAAAAAAATCAATCAGAAGAAATGTCCCTTTTTTAATGCTGCAAACGATGTTCACGTTTTACGTTTATCCTATTACTGCAATACCCGGTTCACAATTAAATAATTTTAATGGTAATTTTGGTATCAGAATATTCAAAAAAATATTTTTTATAAATAACGTTTTTAAATTAATATACTGTTACGATATCACGTTGACAATTAAATACGTGACGAATTTTTTTTTATTAATAGCAACTGAATTAATCGAAATACATACCTGTATAATTAAAGAATTAATAATTTATAAGTAACTTGCATATTTTAATTAATCCTTCATTTACATTAAGTTTCATATAATAACCATCTTTGTTTTGAGGTAAGTATGTATTTCGATTTCCCCCTAACAGTTAAACGCAATTTAATTCGTCGCTATCTTGTTGTATAATCACTTCAATACTTATATATTATACGCCTCTTAGCATTATTATTATTTCTCAGAAGCAATTTAGACTTTTAATATTATATTAGTAATATATCGTTGGTTCCGAGGCAGAAGAGCTTAAATCAATTTATACATATATACATATATATATGTATACATGATCGTGTATGTAATTTTGGATTCCAAGCGTTGTTCCAGAGCTATTGGTTTTACAATGCTGTTTATTTCTTTGTTCTTTGTTTTAGTCTGTGGACACGTTTTTTCCTAATAAACTTGCTCAGATTTTCAACGCCATTTTTTAAATAAAAGCTTTTAAGTAAGAAAAAACGTAAGAAAACGTACAATTTCACGATTTCATTGTTGTATAAAAACACGGACGTTTTCTACCAGGAAAAAATGATTTAATCGAAAAATCACAAGATACTTTTTTTGTTAATTGTTTGATTTAATTTCTTACGGTATCATCGCCAAAACTTTTGAGCCGTTTTTGAGCTTTGAGGAATTTTAATTTTTGGGAGTTTTTTGCTGTGAATCGGTTAAAAATACACACAGAAATTTAAAACTTGGTAATAATACTTATATTGGACTTGCCTAGACGTGGTAAAATTTTCAAAATCGTCGAACGACTTTTTTTAAATTTTTTTACAATGGTACAAAACTTGCTTCGATGTATAAGTATAGCACTTTTTTTGAAAGTTAATTTTATCTAATTGGTAAATATATAGGTCATTTTTTGATTTTTGAAACGGCATTGAAAATAAAAACGATTAACCGGAGAAAAAAATACGATTTTTCACGATTTCGTTATTTTAAATAAGTAACTATTACGTTTTCTAGCACAAATATAGCTCCAATTGAAAAACGACAAGAGACCATTTTTGTTGAACTATTAATCTTGTTTTTAATAATGTAGTTGGTTTTTTTGATTTTCGATTATTTTTTTCATAATAATCGAGAAAAAAACATAGTAAGGTTAGGAAAAAATACGGTATTTCAAATTATGTATTACCGAACTACAATCAGAATCGTTTTTCGCCAGCAATGGTTTATCGTTGCATACAAATATAAATGAAAAACTTTATGTATCTTACCTTCCCAACTTCTCATCTACAACAGTGGCTGCTCTCATCCCCAAAATCAGCTTATTATTCTTATTAATATTTTCTATAATTTCCATCATTTTTTTCAAATTGTTTTTTAATTTTGAAACTTTAATCTTTTTTTTTTTATGATAAAACTGAATAAATGTTGATGTCTGTGTGTTGTATCAAATTAAGACCTCAACGCCATACTGATCCGTAGGAATTGTGTTTCAGAAAATTTCAATTTTTAAAACGCATAATGATTTGTTTAGTTATTTATTCAAATACGTATATTGTAAATATAAATGTTATTATTTTACTGGAAATAGTAAAAAGAAAAAAATAACGATTGTAGGTTGGTATATACTTTTGAAAATATACTAAAGGTATTTTTTACTTTTACATACGATATAGGAAATTAAAATGCAAAAGAAAATCATCGTATCCTAATAAAGAATCTAGAAAATGACAATACGTTTTCAATATAAAATAATTCCTGAAATATCTGGTTTTCGTTCTAAAATGTCATGCTCGTCAATAATAACGGCATTACCTATTTCTCTTAAATGTTTATTAAGCAATAGATTAGTGTCTTATCATTTTGTTGGCCATTAAAATGTAAAAATAATTCAAAATTGGGAAAATTTTTAAAAACAGTCCCCAATCCCCTTAATCTTTTTTCCTGGGGACCAAGTATATGTATAGTATGAAAAACCACAGTTATAACACGATAAATATAATAGTACCAACTATAATTTTATCAAAAGAACTTAAATGTACTATAAGACTAATTTAAAATATTTAAATAAATTAGTTACCTACAATATAACAATGAACGTTATAGTGCAGTCGTCTCGCTTCGGTCACTATTTGGCCCACGATTGTACAGGTGCTGGTTTGTATACAATTATTATTAATTTAAACGTGATAATTATTATGGCAGACAAAAAAAAAAAACACATTTTTAGTTCATGTATTAAAATACAGACATTAAATCCCGTTTTCATTTTTTTATACTTTTCAGTTTTTCACGGTTTTAGCATTTAACTTGGAACATTTAAATAAACAAATAAAGACCTTATATTAAGGATGGGTGGGGCCACTCTAATAGGTGGGAAGTTTGAAAGGTAGGATATAGAGAGGAATTTAATTTATATCTATACATAACGATAAATCATTCCTAACGATAAACGGTTCTAAGTGGTGCTCGGTTAATAGTAATGCTCTTTCAATATTTAGATTAAAATAATAACAAAAAAATAAATAAAAACGTTTGTCAATGACAACATTATTTTTAATCTTTTAATCTGTTATATAATATGTTAATAGGTTAACCTAAGTAATCAGTTTTTCCTCATTATCTCGAATATAAATGAGAATTTCAAAAAATTACCTTTCTAAAGTACTCTTTGTGTCTCTTTGCCATGTTTTGATTGGAACAAGATTACCATAAAACAAATTGTTTACAGATAGAAAAAAAATACCCAAAGTAAAACCAATAGATCGATCACTTGCTTCACTCAGAATCTATAATTAAGACTGAAATTAGAATATATTAAAATAATGACAACATAGGTACATTGTTGTATATATATCAGACTTATTTCACTTAATAAAAAAAAAAAAAAAATATAGGTTTATTAAACATTAGGGGGAGGGACGTAGTTGTTGTCCCCGGATGCCGAGACGCTTCAATGATAGACAATTTAAAAGGTAAATATTTAAATTTTATTTATTTAAAATAACTATAAGGAAAAAGAAAATACTATTAGAAGAAATTGCAAAAAAATGAAACTTTTAACTTAATTAAAGTTTTCATGAAGATAGAGAAGATATAAACATATTATTATTTGATTTAAAACCTTAAAATTCGTTTTTTTTTTTTTTTGTTATTATAAAGAGCACTAAAATTGTGTTTGCCCTTGGTGACAAAAAACCTATATCAGACACTGTCACTGCTTATGAGTAGTCGAGTACAGATAAGTAAAATTATAATACCGACATTAGATATTAATGCAGGTACATGCTATTAAGTAGCATATATAACCTATATCTATATACCTAGTTAATATTAATTTCACATGCAAAATCGTTATTAAAAATATGTCATTAACATAATGTTACACCACATATCGTCAGCAGATGTCTATTAAAAACGCGGCGTTTAATTTTATTTATGATGTGCGGTTGTTTTTTTGTTTTTGATGCCACGTGTCTATTCCAAAAAAGTTAATCAATATAAATACAAATACTTGGCATCATAAAATAATACACTAGTGACTTTTAAAACGCATGTTATGCTTTATATATTGGTTTACTATGTGTTTTTTTTATCGGAAAACACATTTTCTGTAATTAAAAACGTTCCGGTTTTTTTTTTTTTTTTCATATCATACCTAAAAGAATGCGGATTTTTCGCCTGATGGGGCTTTATTTAAATAATTTTTCATAGTCCCAATATTTTTTCCAAAAAATATACTTTTAATGGTTTTTATTTTCAACACTTTTCCGGTTTTCTGGGTTATCTTACAACTAGAGAAAAAACCCGACTAAATACAACCCCACACGTTGCATACAAAATATACACTTAATTATGTTCCCAACAATCAACATACAAAAATGGCCTACCCGTGAGCAATATTGACTTTTTTTATCTAATATATTCTAGCTAGTATAAAATTCGCAGCGACACGTACGTATTAGTATCAATTGAGTAAACTTTCTCGAAGTTCTCGTCATAATTGTTATTACGAAACGAAACATGGCAACGATGTACAATGAAGAAGGTACACAACTTTTGTTTGGTCGCGACAAGTATTAAGTCGTGACGATTATACGGCCCCATCAGTAATGTCGAACCCGTCGGAAATGCCTTAGAAACGATTGAAAAACCGCGCCGTTGAGGGATAAAAATCGCAGCCGGATTTTCGAGTTTTCGCACGCGAAAATAGTTAAATAATTAAATAATATTATTATATTTCCGAACCAATTAAAACGACACACTATACCCCCGCACTATGCGCACGTCGGACGCAATATATGACGTCATTCGGCGGTATTGGCCGGCGGTCAACATCCGTTTATCTGGAAACTCGCGTCTATACACCAAGGGGGCCATGTGTGCGTAATGGGTATTTGGCTCGAGTTTAATGTTTTTAAGATCCGACCACAGTCGGGCGAGGGTGGGCTATACATGTACATATACTATACGGCTATACGGAATATACGGATCGTTAAAAATAATGCGCCAACCGTAAAAAAAAAAAAATATATATATATATATATATAAAATGTATATATTTATATTTATTTCTGTATATCGTATATAATATGGATACATATAATATGTACAATGCACGCACTCGATAGGATCGAAAACTGTTAAAATAATAGTATAACATTATAATAACACTACGCTACGGACCGATAAGTCTTCAGACAAGAAAAATACTTGAAAAGAAAAAAAAAAAATGTTTAAAAAGACGGACATACTTCGCACGATGGGTGGGCCACTTTTGTAGGTGAGAAGTTGGAAAGGTAGGATATGGCGGGTAACTTAATTTATATCCGCGTGCAACGAAAAACGATTCGGAGTGAAGTTTCCTTTACATACGTGTGCGTAATTTTTCCTCGTTTTCATACGTTTTTTCTCGGTTTTTTCCGATTATTATGAAAATCACTTGTAAAATCAAAAAATTAATAAAAGAAAGTACCACCGAAATAAAATTCCATTTCATAAAACTTATTACACTTAGAAATCGGGGCTAGATTTTTGGTGGAAAAATTTTTCACAAATAAAAACACCATTGTAAAACCAAGACAACCTCGCCAAGCTCCGAATCTAAAATACCGATGCACAAAATAACGTACCGGAAAAAAAGGCCAATACTGCTGATGGGTATACCACTGTTTCAGGAGGAGAATCAAGGAAAGCAGGATACATAAGAGTAATTTACTTTATATATTTACGCAATGATAAACGACTGAAAACGATTCTGAACATAGTATTATTAGTCATATTTTTACCCTTGGCCCGAAAATCAATAAAAATTACACAACAAATTTCCAGTTATTTTCAGTTATTTCCGTTTATTAAAACATGGTTACTATAACCACAAACAATACTGATGCTAACTACACAGAAAATCAAAAGATTATCCTTATACGAACAAGATCAAAAATGTTAAGAGAAAGTTCTATAATGTTTTTGGATGGAGTTAGATTTCTGGTAAAATATAGTTTAAAGACGCAAAAAAAAAAAATTACACACATCATAGCAAATAAATACATTCCTCATCGCTTCACTCAGAACCTAAAAACAAACCTGCCTATAATATATATGCTCGCAACTATAATATAATATTTGTTTTAACAATTGCAATTGGTACCTATTTGAATAACAAACAAATAAGTAGGTATTTTGTATTTTGTAGGTTTGTCATACTCGTGTATGCATGTACTATCAATTTCAAATACGGGTCACGCGGAAAAAATTAACATTAACCGATAGGTAAGTAAAGAATAATTACTAGCAAAATTACAGTGTAAAACTTTGTTAAATATTATCACTCGATAAATCCCATCTATCTTAAAAACGCACGACATTATAGCAGATGTTCGCAGAGGAACAACATAACATCCATTTAGTTTAAAATAAGTTCATAATAAAGTTACGGTTCTTTTTAAGTAGATAATTGTAAAAAAAATATGTGTATTTATTAAATATCGATACCGGCACGTTAAAGGAAAATTAAAAATCAATAATCGCACACCTTAGCTGATAATGTCGTGATCTTTAGTTTTTATTTTACGCTAATACGTTTTTGAACAAATTTCCTTGATTATGATACACTTGTGATAAGCGGGCCGTTTTTCAATGTGTAACACAAAAGTGAGTTTGAATATTTTCAAATCGATAAATATTCAAAAACATTTTGAAAAAATGTTTCTGGTTTTAAATATTCTGAAAATTGTATATATTGTAATAATTGATAAAGAATATAAATAAAATAGTTTAGTTCGTCGATAGGTACCACGGCTAATAAAAAAAAAAATGAATCGATAATTCATAATCGCCTCCGTCATAACCTAGTGAACCTTGGTAATCAATCAAAATCCGTTCTAAAAATTAAAACTCAATCTTTACATTTTTGTCTGGATTTTCGATACGATACGAGTCAATCCGCGTGCTCGGAATTCTGTCCGTTGGGGCGGTATATTGGTGCGAAAAACTCAATGTCGGAGGATGGTAATCAAAATGTAGAAGAAAAAAAATGGCCCGAGTTTTATAAAACTAGAAAAAATTTTGAAAGCCGACTGCGGACCCCCTTTTAACCGTCAATAGGTATAGTAATTTTACATTCCGAAAATTCGTATATCCGTGAACAAAATAGACAGGTATGAGTGTCACAGTGTGCGTGGCATTTCGTCCAGTGTGCGCATCACTTGCACGCCCCGGCGCCGTTGCGGTGTCGTCGCGGTTTGCTGCACCCGCCGTCGGATCGTTGCCGGCAACAACAGGTGAACCGAAGAGATATTTAAGCTGGGTAAAAGTGAGCAGAAAAAAAAAAAAAAATTAAAAAAAAATAAACCTATCGCAACATAACGTATATATTTGTTTGACTAATAACGCGACCGGTCGTCGTTCGGTCGAATATTCGACTGCGGAGCCGTACCGTCCATAATGCGCACGTAATAATAACAATAATAACACACGCTGGATATACGCTACAGCACGGGGAGGGGGGGCGCGCCAACCACTCCAAAGCGCCAACAACCGCCCATAATATGATTACGATATTTTAAAACAATACATCGCGTAATCCGCTTATTTAGGCGACGATCCGAGCGACCCGCGCGAATGTTACGGCGGCAGGGAGTTGGTGAGAGGGGGCGCTGAAAGTTTACCGCGACCGGACGGGGGAGGGTGGTGGTGGCGGCGGTGGTGGCGGTGTACGTATATACATACACACATACATACATACATACATGCATGCATGCATGCGGACGGGGAGGCTGTCGCTGTGTCGCGGATATAATAATAATAATAATAATGTGACGATAACGATACAATATTAATAATATTACGGAGGGCGAAACTGCCGGACAAACTGGCGTGTACGAAATAATAACGCTAATTAACGTCGGTTCGCGGTTTTCTGCGGTATCGATTTTGGTGCGCGTTCACCGCGCGCCGGTTGGTCGATGGAGATGAAAGGGCGACGCGCGACGAAAGCTTCTGCGGGGAAAACGTTTCCGGACAATATCGCCGCGAACCCACGTGTGTGTCACATTATTATTATTATTATTATTATTATTATTATTATCATTATTATTATTGTATACAATATAATAGAAACTCATCGCGTGATAACGCGCACTGCTGTCGACGAAAAAACTGCGACGGCGGTATTATTGAGAGAGAGAGAGAGAGAGAGAGAAAGGTGAGGGAGGAAACGCCTAAATAAATATACTCAGGAAAATTATTAATTAACCTACCTAGACCCGGCGAAAAATGTGTTGTTTTTTTTTCCACTTTTCACTTTGGTCATAATTATAATATGCGCGCGTCCGTTTCGCCGTTATCCACGCATACACACGTTAATTTATTTTCGGGTTTGATAATAATTTTACTTGTGCGAAAACTTGTGTGAAAACTTCGGCACGCGTAACGTCGAAATTTATCGAATCCATCAAGTAAACGTTATCGTCAATACGCGTATGTTTGGTTCCGTGGATGAAGCGTTTATCGCAAATTGTTTGCTTTTTTTTTTTTTTTTTTTAGTGAAATTTGTCCCATCCATTTCGATACGTATAGGTACCGTGATTTGCCAACAAATACATGTAGTTTCCGTCATTCATTAATTCTTCTATGAAATTGACTTTTCTTCCCCGGGACCAATGATATGTACACCAGATCATTAGTACATTAGTATATCACGAAATATAATAATACGTATTCCATTAAAAGTGTAATATAGGTAATATTAACATTTTAATATAATTCCCGTTAGAAAATGTATAAGTAATTATTTTTACATCGTGTATACGGGCATGAATAATAAATACAAAATGATAAGGCGTGTGAATGTGTGATAAGGTGATATATCAACAATTAATTACAGGTAAAAATATTATCGAAAACAATCTCTTATTCGCCAGTCGTCACTCTAATATGACTATAATTAAATTCAATTTATATCTAAACACAACAATAAACCATTGCAAAAAAAAAAAAAAACACAATTCTCAGAGATATTCGGTGTAACATGTTTTTGGAATACCGTCATTTTTAAAAAATGTCAACATTTGATCTTAGGTTAATAATAAAAAAATCTCCTACCATACGCTAGACTCTTTCTTTTATTACATTATTCTACATTTAAACATTAACTCGTGATGACCACCACATTAAATTTCCAAGCATTTTTGCTCGGCCAAAGTAATTTTATAAAATATAATAATAACTAAAAAAAGAACTAGAAAATTTAAAATGCCAATAAATATAGCTCAAACATCGCCAGAGTCTAAAACGAAGACTATTATAAGTATACTGTGACAACTTTGGAGGCCTCTGCGATTATTTTTAATCGAATTACAACAAAAAACCGAAAACGAGAATAACGGAAACCATTATAAAATACGTTAATTTTCCGGTTTTTCCTACGATTTATCCCGTTTATTAAGAAAACTATAAGGAAAATCAAAACATGACCTTTTCATTGCCCGAACAAGACAACATAGCTTTTTTTTTAAAAAAAAATATCGGAACAATATTTACAGAAAAAAAAACACACATCATATAGTAAAACCATAATGCACGCTCAGAGTCCAAAAATCACAATGGTTTTCAACATGTTATACGAGTATTTTACTATAGGTGTACCTAACTCAAGAATAACTGCACAAGATGACAGCTAGGTAAGTTCCCGTGACCCATAAACTAATTAATTGAACGGCCGCGGTAGACGAGCCTGGGTAGTGTGACTCGGTGAATAGAACTTAGTGAATTAATGAATAGTGATGAATTTGGCTTAGGTGTGTAGAACTTAGCATCAACTGAGATCCGTCTTAATTTCAAAGGAAATCATCTCTAGTCGAGTACCTAAAAATTATTTATCATAATTCATAAACTATAAGTACGTGTAATTCCATGACGCATTACATTATATTATTATCGTATAGGAGAGAAGAATACCGAGCACGAAAACGAATTATAAAAACAAAATTGTGTTACAAAAAAAATAATACAGTGAAGAGACGAAGAGTCTACACACACACACACTATGAGTGAATATCGTCGTGATTCAGCCGAGTCATCGCGCCGCGTAGTACAATAAGTACTGAAAAATATAATTGCTAATTTACCCTAAGGCGAATTTACTATTTTATTTTGTATTTACTATATTGTATGTCTACCTACTGAATTAAAATTTTTATGAACCGCTCAATACATACAAATCGCCCAATAAAAATATGTTCAGTGTAATGATTTAGGTGCCTATTTTGTAACTCTCGAATAAATAATTTTAAAAAACCTACCTGACCTAACCTAACCTCTGCCAAACCTTAAATATTAACGTTTAAGAAGTTTTCGCAATGCAATTATTGATCGGCCCGAATAAATGTTTTTTTTGTTATCGGTTTGATTGCGTAACACAATCATCATCGTCGTGTTGTACCATGCCTTTTTATTGTTATTATTTTATTTTTATTTTACTTAACTACCAACCTGAAGGACAAATGTTACAAACATTAAAAACAAAAAATATGCATGAAACCCGAAGGAAAAAAAACACCACCGCGTCCAAAGGCAATACGCGCGAGAAACTGCAAACGTCTGGCTGGCTGGCGTAATAAAAACGAACGATCAAAAGAAATATCTGAATAATATTATATAATTTAACAAAGGATGAGAAAAAACGGCCGACATTTTGTTATTCTATTTGGGCTACATATATATATACACACAATATTGTATACTTGATTTAAACGGGAAATTTTAAATTGCGACACAGGGAATACCTTTACTCCGATTATGAGATCACGTCGTCTTATAAAAAATACGGCCTGTCAATAGGGGAAAAAAAACATGGCGAAGTAAACCGCCCGTGGAAAAAACAAAGTGGTAGAAACCAGCAACGATTCTTTACGAGAGAAAAAACTCTTGTTTGTTTTGAGGCCAACATTTTTTTTTTTTTTTGCGTGACCACTTAGTAGGGCAAAACTAGCGGTGGAATGGTGGTAGGGCAGATCACCCCCCTAAATAAACACGAGTCAATCGAAAATGGCTTTTTAAAAAAAATGTATACATTTTTTTTATATTATATACAGTGTGTCTCACTGAAACGGTAAAACGAAAATTTCGACAGATTCGACTTAATTTAAAATAGGGATTTTCAAAAGGATCGGGATTTTATATTACGCATAGTTAAGCTTTTCTTTTTTTTTTTTTAATATTATATTTTTTTGAAAACCAAAAAAGTTATTTAATTTTATTAAATCAACTAGACATTCATGACTGTATTCTAGGCAACTTTCGAGATACATAAGTAGTGAAAAAAAAAACAGAACTATATTCGTATCTGATGTTAAATATATGTTTTTTCCATTTAATTAAATACACGTTTTAATTGCGCGCTTGTGAACTGTATAGGAACTGAAATGTTGAAAAATACGGTCAAAATATATAGTTTGGTACAGGTACATAAAAAATCTTTATTTTAAAACAAGTCCATCAGGTCGTAATATTTTGTAGTACTATTTATGAGAAACACTATATATTTACAGTCGGTCAAGTCGACGGGCAATATTATTACAAAAATCGAGATTGTCCAAAAATGACAGCCATATGCCCCCGAGATCTTTTTGTTTTATACAACCCCTGGGTAGACGGTCGAATAAGCCTACCAGGAAACTGACATTTTCCCAGAGGGCCTACGTCCGTATAAACAAGCGTTTTGGGAAACGTGGCCCCATTCGGTCGTTTGAAGTATGGCTATGCGAAATACGGTTTAAATAAGACATTAATATTAACTCATAGAAAATCGATTAAATTCGGTGTTATATATTACGAGGCATGGGAATTAATTTCGGAAGAGCTCAATATTTTTTAATTATTATAAATTAGTAATGAATATCTGATTTTGTGAGCATCTTTCCGAAACCGTGGGATTATATAGGAAGATTTTTTTTTTTTTTTTACCAATATCGATTTTCCGGAAATAGAAAACGCCGAAAAACTAACAAGTTCGTTTTAATGAAAATGTTTTAAAAATGATCAGTTACAAATTGGATTTTCAAAACTGTAGTTTTATACGGCCGGCTCCATCCCAACTATTTGGGGCCGGTTATCCTTATCTGAAATTCCGATCCTCCACATCGTCCTTGCATACACCCGCTATCCCCATATTATTCTCAATCATGTCCGACCACATTTCTTGGTCTTCCTATATCCCCCGTTTTCCTTCTACGATAGAAGATAGCTGTCACTGTCTGACGCTAAACTGATGTCAGATGCAATATGACAGATAATGGCGGGAAATTCGCATTGATCTTGGTGACATGCATGCAATATTAATTATAATTATCAAAAATATGTCGAAAATATCGATAAAAATAACGCAACAAATTCGCTTACGCATATTATTACGCGCGACTGCAGTGGCATGACAACAGTGATATTTGATTTGCGGGCCAATCAAATCATCTAACCCCTCTCCCCTACCCACCTCATAAAAATTACAACAGTGCGATAATTTTGTTTTTCGTTTTACATTCAAACAACAATCGTTTCATCGCTAAACATATCAACTATAAACAATAAGAAAAATGGATCCACCTCGGTGATAATAGTACCTATACATTATTGTTAAATATTCGTCAATAACAAATACGTACGGTTTTAAAATCTTTCCGCGACACTTCGGCCTTGTAGTACTACCGAATCGTAACCGTTATTTGTTCAACAATAATCTTAACAACATCGCTTTTTTGCCGTTGAGCATTATTATTTGTCCACGTAAGTGAAATTAGGCGCTATTCGATAGGACACTACAGTCTACAATTGGGTATCGTTTATCAATATTACGTTAAGACGACAATGCAGTTAGGTATTATTACTTAAGAGGGCGCGACCCACGCACAATACGTGTCGTCTCCGTTTCGCAAACGTACGACATAGCGAATTTGCGTTCAGCGGGTACAACGTCGCGCTGTTGGTTTTAGTTGAGTGAATCGACCGATTACCGGACGTTAAAACAAGAACATTATCCGTGCAATAGGTTGGCGATAGGTATGTTTTCGACATTTTGATCTCTCCGGGAGATGCGAGGGTGTGAAAGGACCTTAACATAAGACTCGCACGAACCACGCGTTAGTTTACCGGGCCATTGCCGGTCCGGAGGAACTCTAAAAAATCTCCCCCGGAAGTGCCGCCCAACCAGCCCGTATAATTGCCTACGGCGCCGGCGCTATGGACTTTCACCGATAACCGCGCCGCGAGAGAAAACCCGTGGACTCGTGCGGAAGAAGCACAGGACGCGGCCGAGACAATGACGGAGAAAACGGACAGCGCGCGGAACGCAACGACCGTATAAAGAACGCGTACGCAAAGTGCAAACGGTTCGCGCGTACACGCACACGTAGTGTAATATTATGCGCGTGCGTGTGTGTGTGACGCACGCGCACGCAAACGTACGGTTAATTAACTGCGTCTGTGCATAATATCATATACGTAGCAGCGGTACGAGTGTGTGTGTGTGTGTGTGTGAAATACGAGTACAATGAGCGGGATTGTTAAATTGCCCGCGTGCCTATACATATAGTATTATTCATATATATATATATATAATATTATTTACGTGTATGCGCGTGCGACTACAATAAAATATACGATAATATCGCATTTTCCTGCGCGTATTGTTTCGCACGAAGAGGTCAGTAATTAAGGGCGCCGACTGCGACGACGACGGGCGCGCATGCCGTCGGGTAAAAACGATACGGGGGACGACGGCTACGGGCGGCGGCGGCGGCGGCGACACGCGGGGAAAAAGAAGCGAACGAGACAGAAATCCACCGGTACCAAGAGGCGCGTACGTATATATTATATTATTACTGGCGTTGTGAAAACGGTCGTCGTCCGCGTCGTAATTCCGAGCACCGCCGACGTTTTATTGAAACGCGTAAATGCACTTTTCCCCTCGACGCGCAACAAGCGGCGGCCGCCGCCGCCGCCGCTGTTGTTTACGATTACGGCCGGACCCGGGATAGCGGCCTCGCTCGCGCGCGCCGTACCATTTACACACGTGTAATATTATTATTATTATTATACGGAGGTACCATTATTATTATTATTATTATATACATACCGTTTGTACGACGCGTATAACAATATGCGCGTACCGAGAGAACCGTCGAAGAGACGCGCGACGGGGTATACACCGTTAAAATACGACGACGACGACGACGACGACGACGACGGCGATCCTTCCCGTCCGTCTCCCACCCGTACCGACTATTATTATTATTATTATAACGACGAAGACGCGCGCGGGACGGTCGCTCCTCGAACCCCCGAGGAGAATAAACCGATAATACAGAGCGATCGTTTTATCGCGGCGGCGTCGCGTACGGACAGCCGACGAGGACTCCGTGCCCGCGGCTCGCCTTCCGACGCGTTTCGGTCGGGGCGGGCTAACGAGGATATTTGTTGCGTCGATATCGCGGCCGCGGCGTTTTCTCCCGCGTAATCGAAGTATGTGCCGGGTTACCGTGGTCGGCGCGATTTTCAACCGCGGCAAATAATTAAGGACACCTACGCGATATCGATCGGTAAAAAATCGACATTTACGTAATCGGATCGGCGCCGCGGAAAATTAACCGAAGAAACCGAAAACGGAAAATACCTATTTCAAAACCGTCTGGTATTTCACTCTTTATGCGCCTACCCGCGTCGATGTTCTCGAACAGCCGTTCGTAATTTTCAACTCCTCCGAGAGGCGTCGTTATGGAACGTGGGCGATAGGAGGCGATGGTCTCCACTTCCCCGAGATAAGTGAGCCCTTACATTGGCATTTGGCGTAGTTATTGGTCCAGAAGTGGGTATAATGAATACATTATTTGACATAATTTTTTTCTTTCTTATATCAATAAAAATCTCAATAATTGTTATCATGGACATACATTCCATTCTGGATATGACCATAACGTCCACAACTGTGATTTCTGGTTACATATAAACCAAGTTGCGCTAAGATCAGAGTCGGTAATCGACGCACTCCTTGAGATAACGATAAAAAATGATGATACGACTGACGAGATATTGACGAATAATGAACGAGAACGAACGGAAAAACAGCGGTTCGACTACACCGTGACTAGAGAAACGATTAATTAAAGATTTTATATTGGTGAAGCGTCAAAATATCTCCGATAAAAAACGTCTATCTAAAAATATCGCATTAATTCTTAACATACCTGTTAATAATGTTAACATTTTATGATTAAAATACGATACAACGTATGCTGTGGTACTATCGGTTATTACAAGTTATTTTTCCAGTTTTTTTTTTTTTTTTAACCGGTTTCTATTACAGACAATCGACAGAGATAATGATAATGATTGTAGTCAGTACGTACTTCTGTCTATCGCGGCCTGCAGCTTATACAAATGCAAATAATTTAATTCGATTACAATAGATACAATTTTAAATGAGAGATGATTGGATGTTAAATAATATTTTGTTTGTCAAATTTATTTAAATAAAGTAAATACGTATATAAATGAAAAAAAAATAATAATAATAAATGAATGAATGAATGCGTCGCCTGGAGTATTATGATAAGCGTATTATACGACCGGTTTCGAATTAAAAATTCATCATCCAAGTATATCACAGTCAAAATGTTTATCATAAATCATAATACTCCAGACGGCGCATTCATTAATTTATTTTATTTTATTTATTTACGAGTATTAACCATTGTCATAATTTTGTTTTTACTTCATTGTTTTTATTACAAATTTATCCATTTATTTTAAATTTTAAAAACATAATAGAACCTCTTTGGTCGGGTGACAGTAAAAACATTGTTTTTAATAATGTAACATTTTTGTAACGCGAATTCGTTCTGAGGGGTTGTCTGAAAGATGAAAAATATCTGAATATCGTGAACGTATGCAAATAAAAACAATTTTTCAATTATTTCGCCCCCCTCCTCTTCCATAGCCAAGGTATAGGGACGCCGCTGCTTACGAACCAGCCGTGTTGTGTCCGTTATCACGCCACCGTTCGAAAATGCCTCCGGGGCGTCGTATCGTGTCTGTCGCCCTGTATTTATTACGATATTATACCATCGTGTATACTTGCGACGACGGTGTGAATTGTTGGTGTTAAGCATAAGAAAAAAAAAACAACTGACGAGTAAAAACGTTTGAGAAAACCGAAAAAAAAAAAAACAAAAACAAACCGACCACCTAACAATGGTTTTTGTCGAATCGACGGTTATTTTATTTACGCGACGGCGGGTCGTATTTAAAAATACCGGGAACAGAAAAAAAAAACCAACGAATCGGCAAACGACGTGCGGTGTTTTGTGCGACGGGGAAACGCGTTATCGGTACTCTCCGTAGATTTCGTAGATTCCCTACGTTTTTAAGATGTATTTTTATCGAAAAAGCGACAAGCGCGCGTCGGACGCGTTGGCCCCGACGTAAAAGCCGCGGATTTATATTTATATATGAATAACACAATCGTTTCAAACAGCCGCAAAACAAACGCCGCGGGTACAGAAACACTGTGACGGTTTGAAAATTAAATAAATCGCGGCTAAATGTTAAACGAACGAACCGGCGGCGGCCGATAACGGAAACGCGTCTGTCTACTCGAACGAGCAACGCCGTTTTTAATGGTCAGCTCCGATTTCGCCGAATTTATTTTTCTAGCGTGCTCGGCGTAATAGCTTATAAGTTGCGAATTACCAAAGGTGAGCAGTTATTCAAGTTGATTCAATTGAACTCCCGTCGGTTGAAGGTCAGAAAAGAAAAAATTTAACTCGATAAGTTAAGATGGAAAATGAAAAATTAACAATACTTATCGGTTTATAAAATAATTTTCTTCTCTCAAGCCATAATGTCGCATTCCCCTTTGCGCTGGGTAAGAAATCGTATTCGACCGTTGCCATTATAACGGCCGCACTAAACGCGTTGTCGACTTTGCAGTCATCGCCGCCACGACACCGACTATTCATACTAGAATTTATTTATAAAATATTATCGGGGATTTATCAATCGTTTACTTCAGATAAGTGTAGTACTAAAATCGTTTCAAATCATAACTCGTTCGCCGCGTGTATCTATTGCTTTACTAATCACCAAATCGACGACAATGTTTCGAAACACCAAAATAATTTGAGAATGTAATGCGGCGAAACGGGGCGGCGGACCTTTTACATTTGGCGCGTACACTCCGGTGTACTCTACCACGTGCGGCCGAACGTTTCAGAAGACGATTTTTTCGAAAACCGTGTCCCGCCGAGGGTTTTTCGACGATAACGGCCGTCGCACGCGACGGCCGTGCGACTTATCTAATCGGGACTTTGCAGATAACGTTACGATATTAATATACGGACCGGTAAACCCGGCCGGCGTTTGAACGGCGAAAAAAACACCCGTTGGAAATGTGAAAAATCCGTAAACGTACTCCGCGCTCTCGTGCCCGGAACCGTCGCGGGAGAGAGCAGACGCAGATTGGTGTTATCCACGGAATTCTCGCGTGCGCGTCACTATATTTCCCCTGCCACGCCGCCGCCGTAAATAATTCTAGCGACAACAATCGCGTCGCATTGTGTACGGTGCGTCACGTGGACACGGTACACCCTGTAATGTTATGCGCGGTATATGGGTACGGGGCGGCCGAACAAAACGCCGACGGCGCTTCAATAAAACAACTGCGCGTCGTCGTGCGCGCGACAATGTCGTTCGTTAAAATACGAACATAGAAAAAAAAAACAACAACGGTAATAACAATAATAACGTACAAAACAATGAGACCACAGAGTTCGATGTTGTCACGCCGCAGCCGTGCCGTGTGAACGGGGGAGGAAGCGAAACGCGGCGTTTTTAATAATATTCCGTCCGTACCTGTGCGTACGACAGAAATACTATGCGACTAACGACGAAATAAACCTCGATAGAATACCTCGAAACACCACGGATTCGATTGGGAAACGGCGGTTTCTGGCGAATCGCTTGCGATTCTGCTCGCTCGGCATCAGGCCTTTAAGTCTCCGTGCGGATTCCCCGCGGGTCTCTCGGCTGAAACCCTCGCGGCCCGATTTACCCGGCACGAGCCCGCGGTAGAAGAGTCGCTGACGCTCGTTCGGTCGGTTTATTACGCACTCGCCGCGGTCATCAATAATAACAACAACAATAATAATATTATGTCAACGTTTGTCGGGTTTACTCACTTACTGACACCGGTGCGGGATCGGGCGAGCGACCTTTGCTGGAAGGTAGTGTACGGCAGATATCCGGCGACGGCGAAAACGAACGCGAAAAAACCTTTGCGAAAAACGAGGGAAAAACGCGGAATGAAAATGACGATACGGTGTTGCGTTTCCGTGCGGTTACGGCATGACGCGCTGTACCGGAGGGGCTGAGTGTATTCGAACTGTACGTAAGTAACGCGGGTCGGTGTGCGACTTTACTACTGCGGGCAGTTGTTGGTAGTCGTTAGCCGGCAAGTATCTGACAAAACGGACGAGGACGCGTCGGGTAATGTGAAAAACCGCGCGAGCGGGCAGACGCGCAACAACGACGACAACGACGACAACGACGGCAAATACACGACGGACACACACGCACACGCAGCACTGCACCGACGGTCGACAGACGCGGCAGCAACGGGCACGGCACGCACACACGCGGGCCGCGTACACACACGGCGTACGTCGTTTACACGGAAACACGCGAACGGACGACGCACACACGCACGCACGCACGCACGCCGCCCTACCCGTCGGACCCAACGAGTCCCCACCACTGCACCTCGGCGGCCACGGCGGCGACGACGACGGCCGCCGTACGGCGACGTTTCAGACTTCAGTACGACATGTAGTACGCGTCCGCGTATACGGCGCATACAGGGCGATTATAATGTATTTGGGATATCGCGAGACCGGCGATTAGACAGCTGGGTTCTCGGCGCGGTTCCGAGCGGATTTCGCGATATTCTGGACGGATTGAACGCGGCGAACCATTTAATCGGATCTCGTTCGGAATACTGATGTTTCCGTCGTAACGATTAATAATAGATGTCCACTGTTGATTATCAAATACCGCGACCCATGTTATTCGTTTTAACTCCGATCCGGAATGCTTTACAAAAAAAAACCCAAAACAAAATCCTATAATACGCACGACGGTTTATGGATTTTAAAATTATCTAAACGCGGTTGTGAAGAATATCCACTGCCCTTCCCTGTACGCACTTTACACATTTATAAATGCAAATAACGACCGGAAGGAAACGGATAAAATACACAGGAATGCGGCGCTCGAAAATGAAAAATTAAAAAGCGTATTGTATTTTTTAAGAGAATAAATGGCGTACGTTTTTATACGTTCAAGGCGTATAACTGCACATTATACTCGAATACATATTTTAATGCGTAGAGTCTTCGCGAATCCGTATTTAATACCGCTATTTGAAAATGAAAAAGGGATCGTTCACGTGCGTACTGCGGGTTGGCAGTGGCGTTATTATACTATCGCTCCCCCCCCCTCACCGAATTTGACGAACGTGCACAGGGGAGGAGGATGAAGCGCGTCGCGAGGTCATGATCGATCAACGCTATACGATAATAATGCACGTGTGAGAACATTGTCGGGACGGCCAACCCTCCGCCCGAAAACCCGTTTCGACAACGCGTAGGTAACTGTGTGAGAAATAAAAATATAACCCCCCAAAAAAAAAAATAATCACCGCGGAAATCGTCAGCCGCCCGGTTCTCGGACGAAAATAATATTCACCCTGTATAAAATTATTGTACATACGTGTGCGTGAGGTTTTTATTTATTTATTTATTTCGTTTTTTTTTTTTTTTTTCTTCGCAGAGAGACCCGCGGTACGTGCGCGCGGCCTCACAGGCAGATGTGCGCCACCGTGACAAAACCCGTGTGTGTTGGTGCGCGCTCATATAGTTTTTCGTGTATGCGGTATTCCATATTATCGTCGTCGTCGTCGTCGTCGTCATTATTGCTATACATAGGTACCTATACCATGCTATTGTATACAGGGGGGGGGAACGGTAAGCACAATATCGCTGGCCGGCGGTGGGCGAGCGCGCAATGAAATAATACGAACGGAGGAGCAGCGGCAGCGGCAGCGGCACAATAATACTAATACCTATACAGAGCGCGACCACGACGCCGCCGGTCCCGTTCCTCCCTGTCGCGCGGCCGTCGTCGATTCGTTATTAATTATTATCGCTCGGTGGCGGGCGCATGGTAAGATTAGGGCCGGCCGAGTCATCCCACCGCCGTTGGTTAAAACTACGAGTAATATCGAAATAATGCACATTATTTTTCAACAGGGTTACGAGGAAACGTTTAATGTATCGATTAGAAATCGGTTGTTTTTCTTTTATTTCTTTAGGACCCGACTTTTAAATTACCAATCATTGATAATTACCGGGCACGCCACTGTGTAGTTATCCACCGAACGAGATCGCTCAAAAGTCTATACGATAAACATTTGTTATCTCAAAAGATAATCTCTATGTTATTTGTCCTTTCTAATCGAAAAGTGGGCTGCATTTACAAATATTCGACTAAAATATTGTATTTTAAAATAATAGTACCAAAAATAAAGTAACTTCTAACATATCACTAATAAGTGTTTTATTTATTTAAAAAAAAAAAAAACCCATATAATGTGTACAATTTACACTATACTCAGTTTTACAAAAATTTAGTTATTGTCCCCCTTTCCCCCCCCCCCCATGTGCTTTGTTGCAGATTAATATGCAAACGTGAATAATAATGTAAACGATACAAATAAAAATATTCATTCGACAAATAGTATTAAAAAATGATTAGAGTTAAAACCCATGTGCTTCCCTCCAATGATGGTAACGCGAAATATTCCGGCCGTACAGACTTAGATTGAAACGGAGAATTTGAGGGTTTTAAACCGTAATAAAATAAGGGTAAATATAAAAATTGATAATTTTACGTAAAAGACCGATTAACTCAGTTTTTGATGATTTGAACACCCAGCTCTTCGAAAAAATCTGGCCGGGCCTGCACAGTTCTGAGCCACATTTCGAGAAACTTTAAGGGCTCTTACGCGATAAAAAAGAAAAACTTGTCTATAAGGTTGTCTTAATAAATGTTTCGGCAGATTCGAGCGATCCTATTTTTTTCCTAGTACCTGCCTGTATAAATCGTATAAATTGGTTCCTCTAAAATTATATTCAATTAAAACGCCCACAATAATATTATTATTGTCTACCTGTATTTATGAATTGCACGTTGACTGTCAGCATCGTTTAATTGCAATGTTTCTCCGAACTATATAATTTTTGTCGCTGCAATGTGTATAATATCGTGTTGTACATTCGTCAATTGAATGTACGCATATAATTGGCCCTGTAATGATATGGCTTTTATAAAGACATTAAAATTAAAAAAACAACAATCGTATAAAATTAAATCGTAAACAAATAATGTAGATAAAATATTAACAACAAAATGATCCAATTAACATATAATATTATTAATTTGGATTATATAACAAAACATTTTAAAATTGCATTAACACATACTAACTCTACATAATATAGTTTCGTATATAATACTTAAAACTTAGTTTATTAAACTATATGACATTTGTAAGAGGTTACAATATTTAAGGTGGTACAGCAGCGTGTAGGAAATTTTAACGACATTTCTGAAAACTTAAAGTTTATTGAATCAAAAACAAACATTCATATGAACTTTTACTACTTATTTAGTTTCAAAGAATTACGACAAAAAATCAAAAATAATGAAACCATTAATGCCGTAAATTTGTCAGTGAAAAGCTTGGAAATCAAAATTTGAACTTCTCTATTGTACCAACATGATCCAATATGCAACAAAAAAAGGTCACTTGTCATTTTTTGATTGGAACGAAATTTCTGGTAGAAATGTTGTTAATTGACACAAGAAATAATCAAAAATCACTGCAATCATCTCGTCACGTTCAGAATCTTAAAAATATATTATATGGCCGATTTTTTAATTGTCATTTTAACTGTCAGTGTGATTGAAAAACCGGGCCATAAAAAACCAACGAAACAAAAATATCTGAGGGATTATAAATTTTTTTTTGTATTATTATTATTGTAAAAGGGGAACGTTTTTATTTAGAATTCCGCCCTCTACGTCATTATGACGAGAAAACCTGATATCATCAATCGTATTAATTTTCAAAAAATAACCTTTGCTGCAATATAGGAGTTTTAATTTTCAGATTATTTTTCTAAAAAAAAATATTTTGATATATGAGTAGGTACATAATATATAATCTCATCTCGGACTAATGGTTTATTAAAAAGTATTATAAACAGAATTATTTAAATTTGAAGAGTGCCTAGTACCTACTTAGAAATTCGTCTGACTACATTATATTTTAATTAGAGTGAAAAGAGTCTGTGAAAAAAAAACCCCATTAAAAATATATATACGTTCTGTCTAAACAGTGTAATTTTTATTACATGAAACTAATAAACCCTATGAGCGTATTCGTTGGCGAATTATACCTTTTTTTTTTTTTGCTATTTACGAACTAGATAATACACACTATTTGTGAATATTTGTGACAGTGGTGTATTCAGCACTTTGTCTTGGGACAAGTAAACAAATTATATTTACAGATTTGTAAGAGGCTATAACCCCCCTCCCACCCACAATTGAATATATTAAAAATGTGTTATTTAAATATTATTTAAACTATGAACTATTTTGTTAATTTTTAATTTTAAACATATTATACTATTTTTATATAAGACATGATTTAATCTCGATTTTACCACGATGCTCGCGCATTTTAAACTATTATCATAAGATATTTTTCTTCTAAATTTTTTTTTCAAAATTTCAAAATTGTCAATTCATAAATATTAATATAATATATATAATATAGTGCATTGTAATTCATAATAAATATAAATATTAAAAGCCATGGGGTGGAATTATCTCCGAATCCATTCCAGTAAATATGCCACTGATTCATTCGTAAATCATTACTCATTGATCTTTTACACTTGCTACCTCCGAAAGGATAGTTCTTTCGCAAATCATTCGTGAATAGTTCTAGAACGAATTTGGTTCACGAATGACAAATAGCGAATTGGGAGTAAGCTCTACACACAAATTTACAATTTTAATAAATAACGAACCACGAACAGCAAATACACAAATAGTGTATAGCCTCGTTTAACAAATTGTAAAGAAAAGATATTCTTAGTGAATTTGAAATTTAAATTGGAGTTTTCTAATTTAAACGTGAACATCAGCTGCTACATTTTATCATATTATACATCTGGTACATCTAGGACTTTGGAAATTGATGCAAAACAAACAAGTATTTAAAATGCAAATTTCATAGTAACCAAAATTGCTTATTTTTACTTCATAAATCACGAAAATAGTAATATAAGATTATATAATATGAGTAAAAATTAAACCTGCACACAAAATATTGTCCTAGAAAATGATCGTGATAGTTAAAAGAGTATATGTTTGGATGATTCTGTGGCAGATCTGGAGCTAATTAAAAGAGAGCTAACTGATACTTATAAGACCATAACTTAACAAAAATTTGAGGGTGGGAGTCCAACATTTGTTTAATATCCTACTATATAACAAATATACACTCATATCTTATACATTTGAACGTACACCGTTAAACACCTTAAAGCACCAATTAAAACCATGGATACTTGTATTATAATTCATGTATACAAATTTTAGAAAAACATTTCAAGGAATCGCCATATTTCCTCCCTCCACACTCAAATCCACCACTAGCATGGTTAGTATCAAAGACCGTAGGCCAAAAAAGTAATTATAACTACGCAGTGTTTATAAAACTATAAAAAAAAAAACTGTATCTAAGATTTAATAATGGTACGGTACCTTATATCTGTACCTCAGAACCAGACGAACGTAAGTCCAAAAATTATTATTTTTATTATTAATTAGATTATTACATTTTTTGCATGTAATATATGTTTTTCATCGAGCCATAATAACGGGAGTCTGTTAAAAATACTTTTTCCATAATTTTAACGAGCGTAAGACCTGATATATGGAAGGAATCATGTTCCTTTTTTTAGTTTTTTTGCTAAAAAATAATGTGACTTATGTTCGTCTGGTTCCGAAGTACAGATATATACTATAATACTAAAAATGTATTATAATACATCTAAGTAGAACAATAATAGATGTATGAAAATACGGAATCGAAAATTGTAGAACCTCAAATTAATATTGGAATGGTAGAAACCTAGATTAAAAGTTGGCTAAACTCGGAGTGCCCTCAGAACTCTACCCTCATCACAAATCCAGTATTAAAAGTACCAGGATTTGATTAGGATTTGATATATTGAGATTAGAATTTTGTGAAATTATTAAATTATAATAAAAAAGGTATAGAATTTGCTAAATTAAAAGTAAAAAGACGGACATAGTTCGCACGATGAGTGGGCCACTGTTGTGGATGGATGAGAAATTGAGGAGGTAGAGGGGAAATTTAATCTATATACATGTACGCAACGAAACGAAGTTAAGTAAATGGTAGGTATTCAATAATTGATACTCTTCAAACATATATATATATGTTGCATTATAGTGAAGTAAATACGTTATATATTTTCTTAAATAATAATTTTTTAATAGTGTATTTTACATAAATGTAACAGTCAAATATGTTACAAAGAATTTTAAAGATTTTAAGTTACCTGTGATTAGTATATTTGATTCATTATAGAATAACTTCCCCGTTTTTTCTACGTTTTTTCTGTTTTCTAATTTATAGGAAAAAATCCTGTGAAAATCAAAAAATGACCTATCTTATAAGTACCAATCCAGGAAAATTCTCTTTTGGAAAAAATGTTATACTTGAAAATCGAAGAAAATTGCCGGGTAAAAAATTTGTTCACAGAGAAAAAAAGGCTGTAATATTTACGATTTTCAAATAATACATTTCGTACATTTTCCTGTTTTTCCTACATTTTTCCCGGGTTTTTCCATTTAAAGGGAAAACTCCTGAGAAAATCAAAAAATAACCTTCATGACATACCATGAAGTACCACCACAAGAAAATTTCCTATCAGAAAAGGTGCTACACTTAATACTTCAGAGCAAGATTTCTGGTAGAATTTGTGTAGATACGCAGTTTAAAAATAAAAAACAAAAAATTTGAAAAGAAATATTATACAGATAATATGAATAAAGCAAGTTTCGACTAGCAAGGTCAATACAAAAACGGTCAACTGAACACGTCAGCGTTGAATGAACCTATTAACAATAAGAACATTAACGATTGAAGAAAGCAGCAAAAACCCTAACCAACTATTAACGCAAACATAATAAAAACAGTTACATTACAATTCGTATATACTGAAGTATGATATTTTATAAAACGCAAAAATTGAGTGCTATAGAACAAAAATCAGAACAAATTACAAGTACAGTTTTACAGTCTATACTGCAATCACAATGACGAAGTGAAGAAAGTCTGAGAAAAATCAAAGTGAGAAATCTAAAAAATATGTACTTAGTAATTATGTAGGATTTGTAAATTGAGTAATTTAGATAAAGTTAATAGGCTGTTAGTAATAATAATAATAAAACAGAACAAAAATCAAGGGACGGAGTTCAGTAACCTTATTAAGCCTCCTGGTTACATTATACGCTTCTCTGTCTGCTTTAACGACTATAGCTGACTCTTTCGATTGTTCAAAATGTGGCACAAATTTGTGCACTACTTCGTTATTTTCATTGATTGTTGTCACTTACCTGACTAATATAACACATATATAACTACTATAACACAATATAACACATGATTAATAAAATTAAATCACTTAATGACCCTCTTCGTGTTCATTTCCCGTTATCAGCAACTTTAATGACCAATACAAAGTGTCCTAAAAGCATGACTAGATATTAACGAGTATTAAAAAGTTAAAAGTTATGTTAATTATGTCTTTAATTTTATTTTGTTATTAAATCAACTTTAAACACGATTTTTTTTTTAACTTTAAATACTAACTTAATAACAAGTTATATTTGAATTGCACCACGGTTAAGTTTATTACTATTTTTTCTTTTATTTTACGCAAAATTAATTTTACAATCTACAAATCATTTGAATTAATACAGTTGTATAAATTATAATTTTTTTTTCTCAATTATACATGGGGTTTAAAATTTAAAACAAGTAGGTATAATTTATTATTTACAGAATACTCCTCTTGTGTTTAACATTGATCACCCTTATTTAAAGAAAAATAAAATTATAAAATTGATTTAATCAGTATTTTTTTACTTTAGCAATAGTGAAAAAAATTTAATTAGCTAAGCTAAAAAGTTAGTTAAATTTGATAAACATCTTTAAACTTAACTTAATAAATGTATACAATATTTAAAATTTAACGCGTAACTATTTTTCAACTAACTAAACCTAACTAAGTTAATATTTTTTTAGTATAATTAGCCCAGTCTTGACTTAAGACCGGTGGGTATAAGAATATTTATGAACGTGCGTTATCCCATTGCATAATTATATTGGTATACATATAAAATTCAAAGAGTTATGATATTTAATTCAGTGACTCTGGTGTAATAACTCAACATACTGTAAATCATATTTTTTTTATATATCAAATTACACCAGCTATTCTTAATAATAAATATAAAATATACAATATATAATGAAATTTTACTGAAAATTACTTTAAAAATGATTCAACAATCGCCAAAATGATAAACGCATTTCAACTATAATATTACTGTTAATCAAAGAAAAATACCTAATAGACCATTTTTCATCGTAAATTCATAACCATTTAGAATAGTAATTTTTGTGAATGAAATCTAACCGAAGTGTCCCCTTCACTTGACTGGTATTTCACAATATTGTATTTCATTAGTATCATTTACCGCACTGATTGATCTAATAATATCATAACAAATCGTGCAAAATAAAAATTTTGAAAACGAAACCAGCAATTTTATTGAAAATTATATACTATTGTCTAATATAATACAGCTAAAAATTAGTATCACTTACAGCAATTTCTTGGATTTTCTAATATAAAATATAAAACTAGATTTCTTACGAATTGATAATATTTTGTTACTGCAACACATGATTGATTTCGAAATATATCGATAAACTAAATGTCAAAATAACACAAATCAAAAATAACATTTTACTATTTTGTAACTAGAAATATGCACTTGAAAGACGAACTCGATGTTATTATTATAAAAAATCATTGAATAAATATATAAACGATTATGTACACTCAACTTATTCCATATAATATTGTAATAGTTTTTCTGATTTTTGTTTAATAGATAATAACCATAAAGAACAAAATAAAACGATAACTAATAATAAATTTTCGAATTTAAGACAATAATTAGCAACCAATATTCTTGTTTTTTTTTATTTGAAAATGCTAAAACATACAAGAAATTTTGTTAATACATTATTAGTTAATTTTATAATATTAAAAATTCTGTATTTATTATTTTTTCGTTTCTGAGAGTAGCGGGGAATATATTGAGTTTTAATATGATGTGTGCTTTTTTCCTTTTTTTTTCTATCTGTAAACAAAATTTCTACCAGAAATCTTGCTTCAATCAAAAAATGTAAAATAGTTTTTTTGTAAATTTTTAGGTAAACCTAACCTTCACAGAATATTTATGTTAGCCTTTTCTAGACATGTAATTTTTGAATTATTTATAAGCATTTGAAACTTTCGAGTTTTGTTTAGTTTTATGTTGGTTTTATGTGAACAAAAATGTTTAGTCAAATATAGATGCTTGAAAATTTAAAACGAGCTTCATCATAAATTTTACCGAATGGTCAAAAAAAAAAGTTATGCTATTAATGTTGTAATTTTTTTTATAATCATTTAAATTAAAATTTTGACGAAAACTATACAACTTACAGATTTTAAAAACATGTTTAACCGAACTTGAAACCCAAAACAATTTAAAGTTGCGTACGCATATAAATTAAATAACATTATGTATCTTACCTCCCCAACTCCCCATCTATAAAAGTGAACACATCCATCGGCAGTATCAGATATTTTTTTTAATTTTCGATGTTTTAAAATTGGTCTTTACGTATTTATAGGGATTAACCTATGTAAGGCGACTTACTGAAGCCCATTAAAGTGAACGAAATGAATTGAGGAATTACATTATTCCCTTTGTAACATTTAGATTTTCGGATTTAGCAGTCACTAATTGATCCCAGTCAATGGAATTTACGATATCAAGTGGAATTAACGAAAAAATAAAACTAATGGATGGGTTTTCATTTTCGTTTGTATTATCTCTTGAATTCAGAATGACAGGGTATCAATGATAAATGACCCGAAGAAGGGGTAAGGGTCAAAGATTTTATCACCGAGAATGTATATTATAATATTAATACAATTCAACTATTTTTATAATAGTATAGGTAATACCTTACTAAAAATTATAATGCGTTGCGTGAAACAGACTTTAGCAATAGGTATCATAAATAAATCTACTTTATAAACGTTATTTTTTACAATAAGATAACATTTTAAAAGTAATCTATTTGACTTTATAAACCTATAGCAATATAATATTAATATAATGGTTTAACAAATGAAATATTAATCTTAAGTTTTTACTTGATTTAGTACTGTTAGATGCTTTATGTACATAATTAATAACTAATATAAGTGATAATAACTAGTTTGTTTCAGAGAAACTATAATAACTTGTATAATTATAACAATAAACCTAGTTAACAGCTATATCCCTCCTCTTGTATAAGTACATAAACCTAATCCCGTCCACTTCAGTACACCCGAATCACTACAAAACCTTTTGTTTTCAAGTTTCTCATAATCTCTTCATCATAAATATTCTTATCAATTAACTATATAAAGTAATAATAATAGATTAATACCTACAGTAAACACAATTGGATATAATATACAAACTGTCTGGGAAAATTTCAAAATCATCAAAAACGTGAACTTATTACAAAGTAAATGTGCGTTTCGATAACGATGTTCAACCATCAAACAGAACCGTAAAACATCGAGTGTTTTAACAACAAAAGTAACAGACAACTTAAACAATTAATGAAGGCCTTCCAATCATATTTCTAGGCCACTGGATTAAGAGAAAATAATAAAGGACAAATACATTTACACAACAGTTGCGTGCCTAAGAAAGCTTATTAATTACTTAGTAGAAATTAAACAAATATCTACAAAACCACATTGCCACTTTTACTGTCTCTCCAGTGGTTAAAAAATAGTAAATATAATAATCATAAGTATACAATAAAACTTAAATATTTCTGTTACAGGCTAAAATAGTATTCGTAAATCGTTAATCATTTATTTAATATTGAACAAATACTTCAAATTTGTTTTAGTTTATTTAAGCGAGTTTATATCTAATACATTTGACTTGCAAAATATTCAAATACTCTGATTGGTTACAACATGTTGTTATGAAAATAGAAGAAAAATGATATTTTTTATTACAATATTAGCCATTTTGGGAGGATTTTTTAATAATATTTCTAGACTTAATAAAAGAAAAGAAATTGAATCATAAAATAACCCATAGTAACAGTTTCAGTTACATGATTTTATTTTCATTAACCAGTATTGAAAAATAACACAACAGCTGTATTAATTATATAATAATAGAGTTTTGACCGTAATATTCGTGTAAATTTATTTGCACGTCATACTTTGATTTAATATGTGCAGCGAATAACCTCAGAATAGTAATTTTAGATACAACAATTTTTCCGTGTCATTTTACTGTAAGTTAATGTAGTTATCGAATTAACTAACTCAGAGTACAATTGTACTAATCGGATTCAATGTGTCCGCTCCTTCCATCCCTCATTCCATTCATTTTATATCTTCCTTCTTATAGATAAAATACATGATAATATACAGTAGTAAGGCCATAACTAGAAAATAATTTTGAGGGGACGGGGATTGTTAACTAAACATTTGTGGTGTTCTAATTTTATTGACCGAAATAATTATTTTTCCACAACATAATATACTACGAACAATTTTTGTAAAGGTTTGAACACTCAACTCTCCTCCCCTTCAAGTACGGCCTTGTACAGTGGAAAAAAAATTAAAAAAAATTTTATATTATAGTTAAAAAATTATAATATCTATAAAGATGGGAAATTAATGTTTATTACGCTTACATAGTATGTTTTTTTTTTTTTTTTTGACTATAAATCTAAATTTAATATTTACAAATGTTCTTATAGTGTCCGTTTATCATTATTATTAGACACAAATTAACTAGTATACCTATAAAAGTCCAGTATACCTACTTACGAATAGTTTTCTATTATACATACTTATAAATATGAAACCACGTACTACTGTTGCAGAGAGCTATTCAAAATCTACACAAATAAACCAAATAAACAAAGATAACTGTAGTAATAAAACAATTATTTACACATAAGGGTACTGGATTTTGAGTAGAAGATTATTAATAATATTTTATGTCACCAATGTCCTTGATGTGGACTAAACTTTATTATACACAAACACCGTATAATACACATTTTAGTTACCAGTTATCACGACATCTAATTTATTATAAATTATAAATTATGATAAATGGCCAGAGAAATAAATGAACACATTTATTGTATTATTTGAATAATTACATTACGTTGAATTTGTTAATTACACGACTATCTGAATTCTAATACATTATTATTGTTAACGAATCACAACCGGAAATATACAAATATATAATAAATCTTTATATAAAAACAACTTTAATACCACCGAATTTCATTTAAATTAAACAAAATACTAAATTTTAGTGAAAACTATAACTATAACGTTTTATAAAAAAAAAATTATTAAAAATATTTATTCAATTGACTTTAAAATCATAGTAAAAATATATAATTTAGTAAAATGTTATCCAATAATTATTACGAACACAATTAAAATTTTAAAATCATAATTAAATTTCAATTGATTACAGTTTAGTATATTGTATAATGTATATATTATTCTTTATTTTTCTATACAAAATATTTGATTTTTGAGCTGATAAACATCCAAATTACTCGTATAATTACTTTAAAAAGTTGATGTATCTGTAGTTATTTTTATTTTTATTTTGTAACCATAAGTAATAAATGAATTACTAAAAAAAAAACAATATTTCAATGAATTTTTTGAAGCAAGATCATATTTCAATACAGACTTCAACGAATTTAGAATTGGTTTTAGATTCTAAGCTTAACGAGGAATGCTATAGTTTTACTATGACAAGTGCTTTTTTTTCCGTTTCAACCAAAAATTGAAAAGAGAGCTTAATCTTTTTTAAACAATCATTGTTGTCATGGAACGCACCACATTGTAGAAAAATCAATACTATAGACCGAGCTACATTAAAATAAAATATACTTCAATTTCAATATATTCTTTTAATTATTAATTTTTATATTATATTTCTTTATTCTATACTTAAGCATCATTATCAGCTAAACTTCGCTCAAAATCATTTTTTCGTTAACAATGATTTATCACTGCTTACAGATAAACATAAAAATCCCTTCTGTATCTTATCTTCCCAAATTTCTATCTACAACAGTAGCTACACACACGTGCAAAGTATGTCAGTTAAAAATATTTAATTAAATATTAAATTTTAATAAGAATTGTAAAAATTACGGCATTTCTAAACACGAAGGTATAACTGAACTTAGCTCAGAATCGTATTTCATTAGGGATGGTAGTTGCTTATATACATAAATATATAAATTAAATACCTACATTTTTATATCTTACCTTCCAAACTTCCCACCTACAATAGCACTAGTGAACCCATCAACGGTATCAGACTATCAGTCCTTGTATAGGCAAAAAAAAATGCCTATCAATCCATTGCCCCGAAATCAAATAGTGTATAATGCACCAGTGCTTGTATATAGCCCAATATAACTACTACACACGAGCCCCTAAACTGTTGTGGAAATATCATTTTCTTTTATTATTCCAACTGAGGCACTGAGTGCAACATGTTTACCAAATATATTATACTGGATACACGAAAATGGAAATTCCTATATTTATTTTAAAATGTATTTATATACTGAGGTAGGTAAATACATTATAAACCTTTTACTCGCAATGGAATTAATTAAAGCTCATACAAAAATAATCCTACATTGATGTAAAATCATCAATATTGAACCCTCGTAAAATTGTTTATGAATTCATAATATACATTATTATTTTATTAAAAACTACTTCAATAAAATAAAACCTGTCAGTCCAAATGAACATTAGGTGTATAGTAGTAGTAGTGTATTTTATGGAAGATTTAACATAAAACAGATGTATTTAAAAAATAAATGTCTATTAAAGTATTAGTAAAACCTTTAGGTAAAATAAAATATTTAAAGTTATCTATTCTTTAATAATATTATAGTCTCGGGAATCGTTTTAAATTCTTGAGCGGAGCGAGAAATGTATAGTAGGTATGTATTCCGAAAGAAAATCTAACTGGAGTGGTACTTTAAGAAAGTAATTTTTTGATTTTCCCAGAGGTTTTCCTAATAAATGGAAAAACTCGGGGAAAATGTGAACATTTACGAAATGTATTATCTTTAAATTGTAAATATTAGAGTCTTTCAAAACAAGTACAGCCGAACTCCGCTCGGAATCGTTTCTCGTTAGCAATGATTAATCGTTGCATACAGATAAACATTAAATTTCACCTTTACCTATTGAACTTATCACCTACAACAGTTGCCCACCCACGTGTAAAGTATATCCGTTTGTTTTTTCTTATTTGCCCAAAAAACATCTGAAATAAATTTTTAGGAATGTTCAATTTTCCATGTTCTCCCAGTTCCAACATCTCCCACCATAATTTATTTAGTGATATCTACACCTCACAGTAATTTTTTTCTAGATTCAGAAATCGATTAAAAAAAAAAATTAAGAGTTCATAATATAAGTGTAAGCATAAATATATGCTTACACTATAATAATAGTAATATATATCTATTATATTATAATATAGAAATTGAATTTACATCAATATTGAAATGGATTTCGTTTGTCCCCTTGCATTTTTTTAATATTTTTTTATTTTTAACATATTATTAATTATAATGATAATTAATCTTACAATGAAGTACTTTTGATTAACATTTTGCAATTTTAATAAGATGTCGAATTTAGAAAAAAAAAATCGAAACTCAAGAAGCTTAGACTTCTGAAGAAGGGAAAAAATGTTTTTTTCCCCAAATCGAATAAGAAAATAATACCAGTACAGAATTCTAAGCTCTGACTAGAAAATAATTAAAATGTATCTTGATATTGAATGCACATCCTTCATCGTAATACTATGTCACATAGATACCTATTGATCTCTCTTAAGTTTTTAAACAAATTATCATAAAAGGATTTGTATTTTTATCTAGATTAAATTTACATACCTAGGTATTTAAAAATTAATGCACAGTGCCTGTTTGTTTAGTGTAAATCTATACAATATACTTCGGCTGACTATATATAATATAGTGTATTATACCGATTAAAATTGAACTTACGTTAATATTATTGAACCTCTATTTCCAACAAATGATATTTAGGTAACTATTATTTATACAAATATTACCGATATATGGGGGACTATAACATTAATTATGTTGCGGTTAATATTATTAAATGTTACTTCTGTTTGGATACATAATATACATGTATATATAATATATAATACATTCGTATTAAATAAATAATCGGATTTATTCGAGTAGTTTTTAGATATAATTTATGTTCGAGATCAAATTATTTAATCTTAGATATTTTGAAATAACTTTTTTTTTATTTACTTACTAAAATAAATTTGATTTGATTATTTTAAGTGTAATATTAACAGAATCCGTTTATTCATTTTATTTTAAGTAATTATATAAACATAGGTAATATAAATGCATGCTATACAATATTTTAACTCTACTCCGCAGAATCAGGAATGACATTTAATATATTTATTTCACGTCTATATTAATTTCGAAAACCAAATGCGTCTAACATATTTATCGACCTACCTAGGTAGCTATAAAATATTTATTAAAGGAAATAATTTACCATCTAATACAATAACACAAATAATTAGTTTATTACAATGAATTATATTATTATTTTAACAATGGAAAAACTAATGAATTAAAATAACTTTTTTGTATATAAATGATATTTTACCGTGTACTATAAATTGCATGTATATATGTGTATAAATCCATTAACTATACATGTTATTTTAATTATTAATGATCACCATCGTGTTTTAAAAAAAAAAATCTTTCAAAATATACGAACCTATATTATAATATTTAATAGTAATGTACAAGTTACAAAATTTAATGTTAATTGATAATAAATAATTAATTTTAAGGTAATTGTATTTTCGAGTGTATTAAATAATTAATTTAAACCCGCATAAAATTATCATTAAATGTTTAAAAAAAAAGAAAGGGAAATCAAACATCAAACCATTATAATGCCAATTAAACAGGTAATAACATTATATAACGGCTATTTAAAAAATAAACTGGATTATTAAATATTATGTAACAATTATATATGTATAATGTAGATAGAGGTGAATATGAATAACGATAACAGAGATCTTTAGTTAAACAGGTGATTGAGGAATGCCCTATCGACATTTAAGTTAGGTTAAAAAAGATATCTTAATGCTAGTAGAACTGAATGAAGAAAAGTAGTATAGAAAACATGGATAGGTGGCAGATCTTATACTTAGAGACACGGTTTTAAAAGACCAAAGCCAAGCAGTAGACAAGATATATTATTATGAATTTGAAAAGCAAAAAATATTAAAATATTAATTAGTAAAATATGCATATTATTACTTATTTTGATTATAAACTTGAGTATTCGATTTTGAGTGAAACGATAAAAAATATAGAGATCTGAAATGTTCACAGAATATTTGTATTAGTCTTTTCTAAACATGGTAAAACCAAATAATTCTGGCCATTTTAGAGCTATTTATAGGTATTTCCCATTTTCTAGTTTTCGTTGGTTTTTATGTGAATGTTTGACCAAACAGAAACGCTTGACAATTTAACACGAGGTTAGGTTCGGTTAGCATTAGAAGTTGTACTTAACAATAGACAAAATTATTATATTTCAAAATATATTTAATGTAACTTCGCTTAGATTCTAATTATTTACCGTCACATAAAAATAAAAATTAAAAAAACTTAATTTATCCTATCTTATCAACATCCTATCTACAAAACAACATCCCCATTAGAAGTAACAGCTCTTTCTTTAAATTAAGTATTACTAATAGATTGAGCTAATATTTCAACAATTTTTACGACTGTCTACACTGGATGTCACATAAATGACATATGCAATAACTTTTGTTCTGTTCAATATTTTAATTACTTAACGATCACTTTATTTTATATTTGTTATGTACTTTTTTAAACTAAAAGTAAAAAAGGCTGCCCTAGGATAATGGAGACTGGTGCAGCAGCCTTAGTTTTATAGGTAATTTAATATATATCTGTAAGAAAACCATTGCTAACGAAAAAACGATTCCTAGCGCAATTCAGTTGATAGTGATGTTTTTTCAACAATATACGTATATCATATTATAGTAAAATAATTAAATAGGTATTATATATTTTCTTTAATAATATCTGTTTAATATTTTATCGATTTCCCCATGTTTTTTCCCGGTTTTTCACATTTGCTGGGAAAACTCTTGAGAAAATCGAAAAATTACCTCTCTAAAGTACCTTCCCAGTCAGATTTCCTTTTAGAAAAAGTGCTATAATTTTAAATCGGAAAGAAATTGCCGGTAGAAAAGTTTGCGCAACAAATCAAGGGGTATTTTGCGATTAAAATAGTCCGAGCGAGTGATGGCTTAGGTCTCTAGATACACCCAAAATACATTTGTTTTTTTCCTCGTTAAAGGAAAAGGGAAAAAATGCAAACAATTTTTTACGAAATACTGGTTTTAACTCAGAACCTCTAATGATAATAAGCATAAATAACCATCACGGCAGATATGCTTGAATAGATACAATATAGTTATTTAACATAACATATAATATCCGCATAATATCAGAACTTCAAAAAGCTAGAATTTCGAAACTTAGTCAGTCCGTTTAATTCTGATTTTTCCATTGTTTTTAAATCGGCAACTTTTTCAACATATGTTCAACAAAAAAAAATTGATAAATTAGATTTATTCCACCTAATTTTCTACTTACATAATATAAAAAAAAAAAAATTAAAAAAATATACAGCTCTGTAAAATCCATACATTCTTCGCTATACTCAGAATCTAAGTGTACATTTAAAAAAAAAAATTATTTTTACAAAATCCGAAATAGCCATTTTATCAAAATATTCTGAAACACAATATTGGTGTTACATATATCTATTAATAATGAATCGTGAAGTTTCTTCAATTTTTAAATGAAAAACAGTAATCATAGCGTTAGCGTTAGCCTTTAATCATCATTTTTATTATAGAAATAAGAAAAAAAATATATTAAACAAAACAAACGTTATTGTATATATCGAATCTGCATGGGACACATTGCATAGCAATTTTTTTTTATTGGTGTTGGTAAAATTGTAAAATCCGAAGGACATGAAATCGGTAATACGGCAAAAAAAAGTGGAAAAGGGAAAAAATAACGAAATCATTTTTCTGAAACGATTTTTCGGTCTATCGGTGGTAAGAAAATCTCTTATACCCTAACAAAATACGAAGTAAACGATGAACGGATTTAGTGACTAACGCTACAGCTTTGGCTTTTCCGGGTGTAGTAAGACACGGTGCGACAACGAACGCGTGTTGTGTTTAATCAGTGGAACAGAATCCGAGGGTTGAGGCGACCACACCGGTTTATAAACACAGGTTTATAAGTGTATCTATATATATATATATATTATAATAAAGAAAATCCCTTTCGTACAGTGTATATACTGTCGCCTATAAGCAAGTGCAAGAGAGAAACGTGCAAGCTATATTGGGCGATACAGGACAAATACGGACTGTGCGGAGATAATATAATGTAGACGGACAAAGGCGAGGGAATCAGATACGAGTAGTGACAAGGAGAGAGAAAGAGATAGCGGATTATGCGGCCACGTACCTACGAGTTCAATTTCGCTAAATATTTACCGCGTAGTTACCTGTACCTACGTAATATATAGTACCTACGTAAGTACATATGTATACACCGTACGCATGCATAATATATAATAATATATACGTTTGATATTATGGTCGTTTCGAAATAATCGCGGATACCTGCAGCAGCAGCCATTTACCTGGACCATGTGAACGCACAAGTCTCGAAATGTACAAACATATCGTAAGTCTGACAGAACACCCGAGTATTTTTTATCCTCGACAATATCGATATACACTAATATCAATATTTTTTATATTCCTTTATTTTTAATTTTTTTGAACTTTACAGCAGGCTATTAAAGATCTCCTGAGGCAGCATCTACTAAGCCTCTCCCATCTACAGGCACGATTCGCTGTCATACAGTTTTACTGTACTGTTCATCCATTTTTAAGTCATCACATTCACTCAATCTAACCACCATTTCCAGAGTCTTCCCAAAGGACGTTTACCGATTGGTTTGTTAACAAGTATATTTCGAAGTATGTACACAATACATATATATATATATATACTTTTCTCAATTCACCCTACATGACCATTTTAGTCACTTAGAGTTTAAGAAACACTTTATATTATAAGTTGCTACAATAATACTTCCAACTTACTTTCTTTTTTTTTCCTTCCTTACTCTCAATTAAGGTTTTATTTATAACGGGTCTGTACATTTTTTTTCAACACCTTCCTCTCAAAGATGAGTATAGTTTCTTTAGTTTCTCTAGAAAAAATCTTCTTACTGGTCGATAAAAATTGTTTTAATAAATATTTTGTTAATATAATATGACACATATATTGTTGAAAAAACAATACTATTAACCGAGCTCCATTCAGAATCGTTTTTCGTTAGCAATTTAATCGTTACGTACAGATATACATTAAATTTCCTTCTAAATTGACCTTTCGGTGGTTCATAATAATATACGAATCGCCTCTCAAAAATGTTCGCACTAATAGCTTCCCATATTGAATAAAGCGGTAGTTCATAAACTAAACTGAATTTAATATAACATTTATAATTTTATTGAAAATAATAATATAGTTGATCAATAAAAAACATGTGCATGAACATTACTTGTTCAGATAATGTTTATTATAATTCAAATTATTTTCGTTCAATATTACCCAATCACTTTCGTTTACTTTTAAAACAACTTTGCATATTTTTGTCGTACAATTCCCCCATTCTTTGTTGTAGGCTAACTTTTTTTGAAAACCAAATTTAAAACTATTAATTATTTTAACACGTCTGCTCTTTTCACTAATCTTTTCCAGCATTTCAATTTGATCCATTCTAAAAATTATTAGAAAATTTAAAATCACTTAATAACTTTTTGTAAAAATAAAATCGTATAACGAGTGTTTAAACTCAGCTGACGACGGTAATCATTACACAATAGATATGTTTAATATTAGTCGTTCAAACTTATCAATGCACAAAAGTTATAGATTACGACTTTGAATATATAAATCCAAAATCCAATGATAGGTTATTAATAAGTAACAACCAACGTAATAATACTTCGTGATAAAAGATTTAAACAAATTTATATATATATGCATACTGTTTGAAAATTTTTGAATCGTTTGTGAACTACTTATACATTCATTACCTGCCTATTGGGAGGCAATTCGTGTTAAAATGATCGACCTTTTTGACCTCAGGAGACAACTAGTATGGTATTGCAATTTAATTTATTAGGTAAAGTAATCTCGGATTTTATGGTGTAGATCTTATATCGTTGGAAAAAAAAACAATACATTTTGATTTACCATAATTTATTTTAACATTTTTATTTCAAAAATATTCATCAATTATTGACATATCTACTTTATATTTTCACCAGACTATATCCCAGTTAGTGACAGAGACTACGATAGCAATGTCGTCAGTGTATGGGTAAATTTTACCTTATGAGATTATTTAATACAGTTATATACTCATATATTATGTATTAGTTATAATATCATATCTTGTGCGACTTTACTATTAATATAACCTATTTTACTTATGTTACCTATTCTAACCTGTTGGGTTCTTTATTCTATGTATGATTTGAAAATCATATTATGAATAACAATAATTGATGTATGACACAATGCCATCAGATTTTATAATACTATTATTTTATAGCCTGGATCAATTTTCTTTCTATTAAAAAGAATATGAAATAAAAAATAATGCAATCATAATCAAATAAATAATTATCGTAGTCTAAACAACTTAATATTCAAACGGTAAAATGCAAATTGTTGATAACATTAAGTAAATTTAAAAAAGTCACAAAAGTGACAGAACTTATAATTTAGAGTAATACATACATATGAATATGATATTATAATATTATGATGGCTATTACTTTTGAGTATTCATTCGTAAATTAATTTGACTACGAAATAAATAAAATATTTTTCATTACCGTTGATGATTGTAATTTTCTGGTAAAAACGTTGTTAATAGACACAATACAAAAAGAACTGATACTGCAAATAGGTGTATCACTGTAGGAAATTTGGAAGTTGGATACTTAAAATTGTATAATTTATATCTATACGCTATATTAAATCATTATGACAAAACATGATTCTAAGCGAATCTTCAATTAAATATCTTTTGAAATACTCTAATTATTATGATTTTCATCAAAATTTGAACTTAAAATACTTATAAAAAAACTAAAACAAGATGTTTGACTTTTTTTTTTTTTTTTACAGTTTTTAACAAACCTCGTGTTTAATTTCCAGCCAAATGCTGTTCGATCAACAATTTTATCCTCATAAAACTAAAAAAAGAAAAAACACAAAAAACATCGAAATATCAAATACCTACAAATAGCTTGAATATTATTAAAAGTCTAGAATAGGTCTTACTAATAAAAGTATTCTGTCGATAATTTGAATAGGATTATTTTTAGTCAAATTACTAGAAAAAAATTAAATCGATCAAAATTCAGGTAAAAAAATAAAATTGAAAAAAATAATGGTTTTTCCTAGACGTTTTTTTCCAATTTTTCCCAATTATTATGAAAACTAATTAGAAAATCAAAATATGACCACCCTAATACACCAACTAGATCTAAAATATTAATATAAGGATTTCTGGTAGATAAGTTGTACATAAACAAACTAATAAAAAAAAACACACATAATAAACCATTATTACATTATTTTCTATGCTCAGAATTTAAAATATTATTCAATAATTTTGTTTATTTGTATTTTGTTATGATACATCCATAATCGACGATTAAATGTAAATATGTATTTTACAAATCAAATAAAACAATTTTTTTTGAATAGCTTCCACGAATTAAAAATAATATTACGATCAATATAGCGTACTAGTATTAAATAAATAATGGATGTTTCATTTTTATTTTTGGTGGAATTCAAGTGGGTAAATTAATAATAATACCTCCAGTTACCTACAATTTCTAATGGGCAATATTGCAAAACTTTATTCACATAAAACTAACGAATAGGCCATTAAAATCGATTTCAGAAATAAAACAACTACAACTTCTATACAATTTCTAAACGATAATATTTTGAAGCCAAACTCATTGGCAGCAAATATTTCTTAAGTCCAAAAATAAAACTTAAGATGAACTATGCTCAAATTTTCTAACATATTTGGGAATCCATTAATATGTTATACACGTAAACCAATTAGAAACTAAAAAAACTCAATAATTACAAATAGCTATCAGAATTGTTTTTTTAAATGTACAATGTACCACATCTTAAAATTTCTAGTATAAGCTATACATATAGCTTTATACATTATATATATAATGTATATATTCCGTGAAATTTTTAAGTGGTTACGATTTTTTTTTTTTTTTGACTGAATTACAACAATAAAAAAAATTTTAAATAACAGAATTCTTTATTTATTCCCTTTTCCTACCCCAGCGATTAAGACAAATACAAGGGAAAAAAATGGCATATAGATTCAATGCACAATCTAGTCAACAATTGTTACCAGAAACCACTTCACCTAAAATTTGATCAGAGCAAGATTTCTGATAGAAAAGTTTTAAACGAACACAAAAAAAAACTAATACGGATAGACAATTGATTTATATGGTTAGTTGGGAAAGTATAAATCATTGCAAATAAAAAAATATTCTGAGCGAAGTAATATTCAAACAGTAAAACAATCAAAAATCAAACAATAAAATAAACTGTAATCTAAACGAATGTTTTATTACAAATTTCCGTAAGATAATGAGCGTAATTCTATATTTTACATTTTTTTTTCGTACGTGATTCTGAGCGAAGCTAGGAATGTATTAGTTTTGATATAATGTGTACAATTTTTTTTTTCTATCTGTAAACAACATGTTCTACCTTAAATTTTGTTTAATGAAAAAATTAGAAGAGACCTTTTTTGTGGAATTTTGAATCTATAGATCAAGTATACTTTATGCGTTGTGAAAGTCATTTTTCGAGTTTTCAATCGGTTGTCATAATAATTTGGAAACCTAAAAAAAATCCTGTAGGAATATCGGAATAAAAAATTGAACTTAATTTGATTGTAGCAGTTTTCTTATAAGTATTTTAAGTTCAATTTTTAAAGAAAATCGTAAATACTTTTCACCGAACGGAGCTCAGAATCGTAATTTATCAGCAGTTATGTACAGAAATAAATGAAATAACTTTATGTATCCTACCTTCTAAAATTTCCACCTATAACAGTGACACACCCATTAGTAGTATGAACTCGTTTTTAGATGTCATCAAATAGATTACATCTTGTGGATTTATGTGCGATTGTAACTCGTAATGATATTTTATTGACAATTTTAATGTACCATTTATAATTGTAATTGAATGAATGTAGAAGAACAATAATTTCAGATTTTACATCACGAACATTAGATAGTTGTTGCAAAATGGTATAGGTAATAGTCTAAATTGCATAGGAAATTATTGAAATATACAAAAATCAGATAAAAAATTGTATACAAAAATTAAAATAAAATTGAATTCTTCGTTACATTATATTACATTTCAAAAATAAAACTCCATTCATATTAAGTATAATGTTACTTATTATTAAATAAATTTAAGATTTAAAAATTAAATTATTTATTAGCACAGCGCATTTTCTGAAAGGAAATATTACCTAGTTGGTGTATTGAAGAACTAATTTTTTGATTTTCCAAGCGGTTTACGAAATAATTAGAAAACCCAGGAAATAAAATTATAGATAAAAAGGCAAATATTTACTTCGAGCCAAGCATTACCGATTTTATTTTTTTTCATTTTCGCAAACTATGTTTTCTACTAGAAATATTGCTCTAATAGAAAAGCGACAAGAGACCATGTTTGTTACAGTTTGAAACTAGTTGCTCACAAAGATGTTTTTTTAAATTTCCAAGTAATTTTCATAATAATTTGGAAAATTTGAAAAAGACGAAAAATAAGAAACGAACAAAAAAAACGATTTCATTATTCTACATTTTTCGCACGTTGTTTTCCCTTTTTTATATATATATTTCAATCTTATTATAATTTTTCGAATCGCAATTCTAATGAAAAATGTCTATTAAAAAAAAAAAAATAATAATAAATGAAGGTATAATTATTAAGCATTTAGTAAATGTTTTTTTGTTTTGTTTTATTATTGAATAAATTATATGATGCATTTTTTTACATTAGTTTATAACTTGAAAATTAAAAAAACACAGTACTTTGGGTATAGCTGCAAAACCAGCATTTTGAAAACAGGTACAACAGTTTCAGCATTTTATTATTACTATTATTATTACTTTGCAATAATCATCGCATTTTAAAAACGATTCTATATACAGCTCGAATTCTTAATTGAATTTTTCATTTCATTTACTCTGTTTTTATCGACATTTTAATTTGCCTTTTACGTTGCCCATTTGTCCTATTCCGGAGTAAAATTTAGAAATACAGCATCGTTCTACTTGGAACCAAAAATAAAATAATAATGCGAGAGAAAAGCTGACAGTATTATAATAATACATTTTTCCCTATTTGATGTTTATCGTATAGTGATTTTTAAAAATACATTTTTTAAACTATGAATTCGTTCTGTTTAGGCACGCTTGTTCAAATTTTTTGTTTCGTAAGCCAAAAATATTTTATTTTAAAACTAACAGTTTATGTTAACACACATTAATTAATCTGATTAACAGTCGCTTACTTCATGTAACATGGAACATAAGACGTATAAATAGTCCTCAAATATAAGCAATATGAGCCACATTTTTATTATTTTATTTGAGTAATGACGATAAAGATTATATATATATATTACGAACATCATCATGTTTATATTGAACCGAAAGTTTTTGACGTTTGGGAAAAATTATGTTATATGAAAAAAAAAAAAAAACATAACCAATCGAACGGACTACTATAAATGTGTTTCAGGTGTAAATACTCTACCCTCGGCCGATGTAATATATTTTTCTCCTTTTATCCATTTACAATATTTTGTTGATCCCAACAGACGGTTTTTTTAATATTTTTTATTTTTTTTACAGGTAGGGAGGTTTATGTAAAACTGGTGCACAAGGATCCCCAAGGGAGAAACCACCATTGACTATCCCGACCTTTGCCCCCCCCCTCCCACTAACGGATATATTGCCAGTGTCTAATGGACTCGGCAGCGGCGAAGAAACTCCCGGCAGTCGGATATTTTAATAATTCATAAACCGCTAATGTCCAGGAACCCAGCTGAACGCATTACCTCTCCGTCATAGCACGGCTAACTTCCTCTCCCCGACGAGAAATATTTCATAGGAAACTGTTATTTTTTGCATATACAAAATATAAAACATTTGTAAAGCTCAAGTACGATAATCCTATATGTCCAGTAACACGTGCATGTGTTTTGCGGGGCTCAACGTTTTCTGCACCCGGGATCTACACGACGAGAGAAAAAAAGGCTATTCGCGGCGCGGTAAATACTCTCGTAATCCTAAACAACGTACTTTAGATATCCCCACATAAATCCTTCTTGACAGAGGTCTTCGTCGGTCAACGTATCAATGTCAATACGTATAGCCATTAATATTGTATATGTGTATTGCACGACAAACTGTGAGCCTAACGATAAATCTTAAAATTTATTATATAGCAGACAATATGTATACTAACATACACTAACCTCACGCACTATACCTACTCTAAATAACAAACAAAAATAAATTCAATAAATAATAACTAATAAGTAACTGTAAACTGCTTTTTATGTAAATTCATAAAAAAATTATAAAAATGAATAATCTTTAATTTGTATACATACTTTTGAATTTCATATAGCTAATATGAGTGAAAGAGTTAATAAAACAAAATAAATAATTAATCTGTTTTACTAGATTTTAAAAAATAAAAAAACTAAGAAAATGTTAAAATTAGTCTAAATTGTTGGATATTAAACGTATAGAAAGTATTTTTAAAATATACAATTACTGTTTTTTCAATAATTTTTATTTCGAGTAAATTATAATTATAAATAATGAAAAGTAATTAAATTGTATGTAATTTAATAATTTAAAACTCAATGTACTAATTTGTATGTGTAGAAAGGAAAATACTGAAATGTTAACACATACAACGTCAAAGATGTAATGAAAAATAAGTCACGAGCCAAACGTTCCGGAAATATAATTATCGGCCTGTCCAACTGACAAGAGTTTAATCACGTCACGGATATGGTGTGAAGGAAGAGTAGCTAGGAAAGAAGGGTTCACTTCATGCGGTAAAGAGACTAATTTTGGAGCTTTAACGCTCTTCATCACAACCCTTCAAGATTTTGATGATAAAGTACAGTAATGAAATACCAAAAATGAAATACACACACACACACACATTCACATACATATTTCACAAATAAAATCCAAACGTGTTATAAAATATATCCACTATAATGTATATAGTATTAATACTATATACAAAAATATTCATATATTCAACCTATTCAATAATTTATCAAACAAACAGTATTTTTGTGAAAATATAATAATTATTATTACCCTCTTTACTATTCATTTCTATTGGACTAATTAAACATTTTGAACAAATCGTGCTCGGACATAATGACTTTCTAAAAATTTTGTGCTAATCAAAAAACGGCAAGTAAACTTTTTTGTAGCGCTTTGGATTATTAATTAGTGCATTGGAGAGGTTATTTTTAATTTTCCAAATAATTCCAAATAAATTACATATGCATTATATATTTTCTTTAATAATATTTGTTTAATATTGTACCTATTTTCCCGTTTTTTCTAAATTTGTATCATGTTTTTCTCATTTATTAGGAAAACTCGTAGTAAATCAAAATATGACCTCTTTAAAGTACCACCCCAGAAAAATTCGCCTTCAGAAAAGGTGCTATACTTAATACTTCGGAACAAAATTTCTGGTAGAATTTTTGTTCACAGTATAAAAAAATAGACATGTCTGTAAAACCAATACATTCTTCACTACACTCAGAATCTAAAAATCTAACAAACAAAATTGATTGTCCAATAATTAACTCAATCGATCAAATATAGCTTTCTGATGATTTTAGAAAACGATGAAGACGAAAAACAATCATTCCAACAACCAAGCCAACGACCAATATAATATATAAACTTTATGGGCAGGCATAAATTTAAATTATAAATAGTAGAGCAGCACTAATAATAAAATCAAATGTATACATTTGTGGATACAAATATAAATCTAAAAAACACAAGTTTTATATCATGTATATGTTATTTATATATTATGTAAATACATGCATTATATCTTTGTTCTTACACAAAAGCATAGTTTTTAAAAAAACATATAAATCGATTTTTCCCTCTCTACCTCGATCCATTTGGTGTTCCCTATCTCAGAGGTATACCTGACTGACGTTTATCCTAAGCTTGAGACAGGGGTAAAGTTTCCCCGAGGGTGATCGAAAACTGGGAAACTTGGCTGTAGGATAGAGAGGAAGGAGCCCTGCAAAGTTAATTATGCATGCCGGACAAATGGAAATGCCCTGCTGGAAGTTGGCATATAAGCTATACGCGTTTACTGTGGCAGAACGAGTGAATAGATAGTGAAACTGAGAAAGGGAGATAAACCTAAAGAGAGGATTGAATGAGGAGAATATATAGTGTTCACATGTATACCGATTACAGACGATGGCGATATATGTTTGAACGATAGTGTTCCAATTTCCCACTCCAGACTAAACAACAACTACTATTTATACATCCAGTCCGTTAGGTTTAAGATCATTATAGAAAAAAAAAACAAACTATATATACAACTATGGTTTGGCTACAATTAATTCAAAAATAAAAATAAAAATGTTATAAAAAGTAGAACCTATTAACAATTATAATTATTTATTTATTAAACAAAAAATTTAAATATATATTAAATATTAAAGTTTAACTGATGAATCGAATAAATTGATTATCACTTTTTATATAAACTACAGGGGTTGAATAACACTGTTTTTATGTTCCCTATTTTAATTTTGAATAATAGAATATTAATTATTTATTTATAAATATATAAATTAAACTAAATTTTAAGTGTATTAAAAATAAATTATTTGTCTACTTAAATTGAAAATAAAAATAAGTAAGCATATTATTAACCAATAAGTGACTTATAATTAAAATGGTTATTACTTGTAGAAAACGTTTTGACTAAAAAATTGATGTTTCCTGTTTGTTTATTAAAAACAAATATGGTTATTACCTTTAAACATTTTTTTTCTATGTTAAATTTAATATAATGAGAGAATTAAATTAAAGAAATTAATGGGTTTTATTTCATAAAAGTATTTATTTCCCTATAAATAAAAATAATTTTAGCAATGTTTATCAAAAAATTATTTAATCAATGTGAAATAATCAATTTAATATTTTTTGTCAGATTTACTAAAAAATTTAAAAAAAATATAGTCTTTAAAAAGATAAACAACACTAATAAATCAATATGAATAACTATTAAGACTCATATGCTTATCTGTGGTTAATACTAATAAACAATTATTTGATTTAGTAAGTTTACAGCATTATTGAGATTTATTTAAATAAATAAAATATCGTTTATCTTACACAAAAACAAAATCTATTTATAGTTGGATTCACCAATCATCTTATCTATATTACTATTATTTTTTTATTATAATTATTGTTATTAATATTATTATCATTATTATTATTATTATTATTATTATTATTGTTATATATGTATTTTTTACTGATATCAATGATTCATTAATTGTTCAATTATCTCATAATTTGAAAAATGCAAACGTTCTTGTTATTTTTATTTAGGTAAAATATAGACAAATATTTTCTAGACTCAAAGTTTTAATATATTGAATTGTACATTCAAATTTATTCACGTTGCTCACTTCTAAAATTAGGTATGTATAAATTATAAATGTCTGTATGTAGGAAAAAAAATATTACGATAACGAGTAGAATTGTGATGTGTGGACATGAACAAGTGTAACTGAACTCTATGAGCATTGATGGTAGGTACCAAATATTACGCCCCCTTTAACCACACATTGTTCACTACTCAACGCGTTCCACGACAATATGCTAAATTAGGACCATCTGAACAAAAGACAAAATGACCCGTGTATTATCATAATAGGTTTAAAAAAAAAAAAAGGGACATTAAAATACGTTACTGATTTCACTATAGTAGTGCTACCGGTTGTTAAAACGTGATGCGATGCATTTTTCAAATACAATATATGAATGAATAACCAGACCTACAATATTATTGTAATGAATTCCAAATAAAATTGCTAAGTTCACATGCCAAAATGATTGGTTTCCCATTGGTTTTCATATTAATTATAATTAGTTATCAGTTTCCATAATACGAGTTATTAATAATAATATATTATCAAATAAGCAAAATGAGTATTTCTCATCAACTGTACTCTGTTGTCGACATACAGAATTACAAACAAAATCTTGAATTAATATTCAATTTTAAATTATCTGCGACTTATACGAACACTTTAGACCAAGTGATTTTGTTAACAATTCCAACCAACTTAAAACAACCAATCTTCAGCAAAGCAGGTTAATAGCTTAGAAGGAAGAGAAGGATTAAGTTTTCCCATCACACTATTATTATATATAATAATTAATATACATATATATAAATACATACATACATATATACATAAGACGGGCTATTTTATAAATCACAGCATTTCACCAGTTTTCATCACCCTCACATCTCATCTCAGAAACCTTCCCCGTGGCCACGAGATACCAAGAAATTAACGGAAATGGAATTTATACGAGAAACATTTACTTCGCAAACGTCACAGGTCTATTTTAACCGATGAGAAAAGGGGGTATGGTAAAAGCACGAAGGAGAGGGTTTTTGTCCTTCTTAAGACTCCTTAATCCTAATGGGTTTCACAAATGAAAACGGAGCGGTTTCCTCGTCGGTTGGGACTTTGTGAAGGGGAGGAATGAAAAAAAGGTTATGACGATAAATTAATGCCGTTCGTAAAAAAATGTACACAAAAAGTTTACACACAACAAAAAACTCAAAAAGTGAAGTTTCAAAAGAAGAATAAACACGGCAAAACCCACTTTCAATTCGACATTCTTATATAACATTTAGACAAATCACACATCTACAAGAATCCAATAAGAAATTGTTTCATCAATTAATTTATACCCAAAGTTATCGCTTTTACAACATAATTTGTTTATTTCTATAGTTCATTACTTTCCAATCTAAAAACGTATATTTGTAGATTGGTTATAAAAGACATAGATCCTTTTATAAGCTCTACATTTCAAAATTAATTTGACCCGTGTCCTTTGAATCTAAAATTATGTTTTTGGCCCACCATTTAGCTCTGGGAATAAACTTACTTTATGAATGTTTAAGCTTGGTCATATTCTGTGGACCGTATACAAATCCCGACGTATAAAATAACCGATTTATACATTCAGACAATAAGGTATATAAACTTAAACATATACCTATGTTAATGTGTATTAACGATGCACACGAGCGTGACTAATAATATTGAACTCTGTCGTTTTGCAGAAATTTTAATGTGATTTAATTAAGATTGTACAACCGGAAGTTCATCTGATCCGGTACTATACGCATTCAAAAAGTTTTACCACCTTGTAGCATCCACCTTTACCGCCAGCTTTAAAATCTACCTATGCGTATGAGCTAGCTTAAAACTCTACACAAAATTATAGTAGGTAATATCACTGACAACACAAACTAAAGAAGTTTTCAATTTAACATACTCTTATAGGCTATATTTCAATAAAAATAATTTAACTTTTACTTTATATTATTTTTAAAGTTATAATGAAATAAAAATAAACTAAAAATTTAGTTATATCGAATAATAATTTTAAAAATATATTTTTTTTTTTTAAATTATGTATTCTAACGTTTTAATTTTTTCCAAATAAAGTACAAATCGAGTCATTCAAATTTCATGTACAATCAAATTTACCATGAAATAACTATTTTTTCATAAAATAAGAAAACACTTTTTGGGATCATATATCCTACAATTTTTCATTATTCTTATTTTTGTTACCCTCATTATTGGAGGTAAAACAACTACCTACTTTATATTTTCAACTGGCAACTTATATTAAAAATTCCATAAATAAATGTAGTATTAATTTAAATGCATTTTTGTATTGAAATTATTGATTTCTGTCAATCTGTTGACGAGATATTTCACTTTTAAGTTTCGGTAACCACGGAAGAGAAGAAGAATAAAATTTAAATGCCAAAAGCTGCACCAAGCACACACTGAAATTACTAAAATGTTAACAAGGTCGACTAAAATAAGGACAATGTTAAATTTTAAAATGCAAAATTCCAAAACGTATTTACATATTTATTTCATTTACAATAAGTATTTAATCGAAAATTTGACTGCATCATGGAATTTGAATAACCTTGTTTCACACAAATAAATTTGTAATTTAGGTTGAGCCAAGAAAATTTGTAATATAAGCTAATATACAATGTAAAATTTATCAAAAATTAACAGTTAGGATAATATTAGAAATCGTAAAACCTTAAATTATTATAGTAAGAGTCATTATTTTAAAAACAAAACTAAATATTTACATTGGTAATTTTTTATTAGTTTAATAAGTTTGATTAACTTATGAGATGACTCGAAGAAAATTGTACCATAGTAAAATTACGTAAATTTTATTATATTTATAATACAACTTAATTAATTACGAGAATAAAATTTAAAATTGGTATTTTAATAAAATACAAATAAAAACGTATAAAATAGAAATTCCATTTTAAAATTTTTAGTACTTACAGACTTTTGGCATGATTAAATAAAATTATCCTGCGTCAACAAATTATTATATGCTAATAGATAGAATTGAAGCCATAATGCATTAATTTAAATTTGACCATGGAATAAAATCATATATTTTCCATTAAATTATTATTGTTCTTTACAAATACGATCATATTTTGTTTAACTATGTAGTATATTAAAATATATATTTAAATAAAAACTAGTGATAAAAATAATAAAAATTAAGAAAGTCTTCAAAATCCTATATTTATGACTTATATAGGTAATACCGAACGAATATAATTATGCTTAGATACGATTTAATCGGCATCAAATCATTATAAGTACTCATTAATCCCAATCCGTTTACCGTCAGCACCCTTAATTTAGCTCATTAATAACGCCCAACCAATAATCAGACCTCTTGTTCACTACACAACTTTACCGCCCATTAATTAAATAGGTACTACACAAGTGCCTTCGTAAAAATAATTCATCATTTATTATATAATATACTATATATTTCATTCGACTAATTTATATTTAAATAAGATTCCAATCGCTATCATATTATATTATAATTAAAAATATAGAATACATAGAATATCCCACGAAAATATTATACCCATTGTAATATCTCCAAAAATAATAAATATTATCAAATTCTGTTTTTATATATATATATTACTTACAGGGATAGAGATTATAAATAAATGTATATTTATATTTCAACTAATTTTTTATTTTTGGTAAAAAATACATAATTTGATTGTATTTGTTAACTCAAGAGACATTGCAAATGGGTATATCTTCGTGGGACACCCTATATAATATAATTTTAAAAAATTTGCTCCTGTTGACTTTGTATGATTTTCGTCAAAATTTGAACTCTCATAAAACACTTACAAAAAAAACAAAACTAAACTCAACTTTTTTTGTTGACCACTAGTAAAACTTACAATTTCAATTATAAAGTTCAATTTATCAAACATTTTTGTTTGATCTAACAATTACAGAATAAAAATTACGTAAAAACTGGCAACATTAAAATTTTTATAAATAGCTCAAAAGCGGCTAAAAACAGTTTACATGTTTCGTACGGATTTTCCCGTTTTTTCCCGGTTTTTCACATTTTCTGGGAAAACTCTTGGGAAAATCGAAAAACGACCTCAATAAAATACAACCCTAAGAAAATTTATTTTCATTTCAGAAAGGGTCTACATTGTATACATCAAAGTAAGCTTTCTAGTAGAAAAAGTGTGAACACAAAAAAAAAATAAACTTCTTTTTAAAACCAATACATTCTTTGCTCCGCACAGAACTTTAAACAAAACCGAAAATAATGAAACCGTTATTGCCTTCAACTTTTCCAGTTTTCTCCAATTATTGTGGAATCTGATTGGAAAGTCAGAAAATGATTAAAACTCCTCAAAGCATCAATTAGATTCAAAATGCTACAAAAAAAATCTCATTAAATTGTTTTATTAGCACAAGATTTCAGAAAAAAAAGTTGTTAAGAGACAACCCCCCCCCCCACATCATAAAAATCCAATACATTTCTCGCTGCGCTCAGAATCTAAAAAATAAATGGAACTTAATAAGGTATACACTATAGTATAAACTATATGTATTATAATTATAATTGAAGTCACTTTAAATCATAAGTTTATCCCCGTTGTATAGTTGCTTTAACGTATTTGCGTATAGAAATTAAGTTGAACAATATTAAAATTGTATCATAAACTTGTATACTCAAAACAAATTAAGTTATTATGTACGAAAAATGAACTGGATTCATAATAATCAATAATAATATGAACAAAAGAACAATTTAACTGTATAAAAACTCTTTTTGTGGAAACGTATAAAATAGCGTTTTTGTAAATATTTAAGACATCTATTTGAAAATATCCAAAGGAAAAAACAAAAATGTCAAGAGATTAAATTTCATAAACATGAAAACTTAAATCGAATCACGTCTCTACGCTATATGTATTTATTAAAGCTGTGTGAATGACGTCTTATTTAAATATTTGAAACAACAAAAAAGAGGTAACAAAACGTATCCACATTACATGGAAATATTAGATTTCTCCCCCATCACAATTTTTTTCAACAGATTTAATATAGCATTATTATGCATTCAGATGATATAAAATACTGAAAAATTATATAGACTTACGGGTGTCTTAACGGATGATTCTCGTTAAAATTAAATGATTTAATATCCTAAATATAAACTAGATACGTACAATACAAAATACTTAAACATTAGAATAGTTAAAATTCGAATTTATATATTTATTGACTTATATATACAGTATACAATGTATACTATTCATAATAATATTATAATTAAAAAATTTAATTAAATATCTTGGAGAAAATACAGGGAAGGGAAAAAACGTATATGTACATTATTGTAATTTGATTAATTAGATAAATGTAATTTCATCAGATAAATAACTTAATTTTATTTAGGAAATAGATAAATTTAAAAATATGTACAAATAATTGTTAATACAAATATAATATTTATTAGAAATAAAAAATTGTATTATTTCCCCTACGTGAATCAATATCTATTTACTATACACGTATAAATAAATTACAGTTTAAAATTATTAAAATAATAGAAATATACGAGAATGACCAAGATAAAATATTAACTACCTACATATATAAACAATTCACATTATTAAACTCGTAAAAAGTTATACATTATTCAAACGTTGATGACTAAAACTGCATTTACTTGTTTTACGATTCAAACAAATTGACTAACAATATTTTATTACTATATAATAAACAAAAAAAAAAACAGTATACCTAATATTATGATCTATTCTACACGAAATGGTACAATATGTACAAAGTATAATATCTATCTTATCCCAAACCGATTTCATATCTCTAGCCAAGTGTAGAATCTAGTACAAATATTAAATTCCAAACGAGATTAATAAAGTAATCTACAGGATTAAAACTAAAGTATTAACTTTTTTCAGAATTTAAGAAACAAATAGGCGCGGCGTTTGAATGTTTAAAGTGCTCCACTACTGTCCCCAACCCAAACTTACAAGTGGAATATCTCGTTTAAGGGTGGCGGAAATCAAAAATGTGAAAACCAAAATGTATTTAAACTGTTACTCCGTATATTTATTGAATTTATAAAATGGGTTGTCATTTAAAAATCAAAAGTAGGTAGTCAATTCACCCCAAAAAAAGAGTAAAAAAAAAAAATGCCATTGTAACATTTTAGATACTTGTTCCTTAAATTTTCAAAAAAAAAAAAATCCAAATAAAAGTAATACTATCCCTATCCAAGACATTGCAATGTTCATATCTTCGTAAGACTACTTGTATAACTCAAATTGCATTCTTCATATTTTTTGTTTTATTAAATTCTAAATTCTTATATTATAAATACTTATAAACATTATAATATATAACAATAAAGTAACTTACCAAATTTTCCGAAAGACCATATATTTTTTAAATATATCTGTAACAAAATTTAAAATAAACTACAAATATTATTACTTAGGTAAATAAAAATTATTTTTTCATTCTTTGTTGCCTTTAATTTGATAATATTGAAATTCCTGAATTCTGACCCTTTAATCTTACCCACGATTACTATTTATCTTTAAAGTCTCCCGGAACCAAATAAAACCTCTCCCCTACTCAAATATGTTTCTTTTGAATAACAAAAAAATCAGTGTGACCTTAGTAGATATTTTGATTATTATGTTTAAACGCTAAATATTAAATAAATTTCTTTGAAAATAATTACCAAAAATCACTTCCCTATGAAGTAATAATAAATGAGTATAAGCATAAGTAAATAAGTAATAAGTTTACTAAAACAGTTATAGCAATCAATGTTATAAGATATGTCCATTATACATGAAAAAAAAACAGAAATCACTTTTTTTCAAAATGGCGATTTTGGTATCAAATAATTTGTATTGATATACTGATTATACTGTATCTTTTGTGTGATCATTGAATTGGTGANATACCCTTCACATATAGTTATAAAAAAAACCAAACTAATAAAAAATGTACACTTTAAATCTAAAATGTTTTATAATTATTTATCTATGCTAAATTAATAAAACGAACTTTTACTTTTTATTCATTAATAATTGTCCACGTTTTTATAACCTACTATAACAACTAGTCAGATAACAATATCAAGATATTTTGATAATTATAATACATTGTATGATTGATAATATAAAAAATAAACTGTGTAGTTTATTAGATAGTTTATAGAAAAAAATAAACCTACAGGTGATAATTTGTATTATTCTACAACAACGTCGGTATTAAAATTTTATCACTTGATAATTATCGATATTTCAATGACAATATAATGTTTACATTTTAACCACAGACTGGTTGAATTTGTTTTTTACCCGTTAAACGTTGTAAAAACAAATATACCTACAGCCAATACAAGATCAAGAAACACCCAACAGCTAATCTTTACACGGGTGAATAAATTGTCATCGATTTCGTTACACAAATGGTTTAAACTGTCTATTTAAACCCCACGACCCACAACAACCTTCATAATCCTGGAACCAAGATTCCCGCTGGGACAAGCAGGATTATCGCTCAAATTGGCTAGACCGCCTAAAACACAAACCCTCGTGGAGGATTTACATTAAACTGTGACGAAGAACGGGTACTGTGTATATATAAGACTCAACAAAGGATTGACTATGGTCCTGTTTTCGGTTATAACTATAATTCATAAACCAACGGGAATGGGAAATAGGAATTATCTTTAAAACTAAATACCAATCAACTAGGTAGGTCAAAATGTTTATAATATGACCTTTACGACAACATTACATGCATATACGATCATTATTACGATTAAAAGAAATAATATACCGCCGCCAAAAATATAGGTGTGAAAAAAGACGAAGTTTGGTAAGAAAAAAAGTTGTTCCATTTGCAGAAAAAATAAATAATACATTGATATTCAAATGGGTGCCAAGTTTGCACAAACGATTCATATATGCATATAAAATTATAGATACAACTTGACAAATCAAAAATATAATAGTAAGGAAGCAAATTGTTTTACAATTTAAATTGTTCACTCGATTAAATATCATTTCTTTTTTCGGTAAACCTGACAAACATCTTCTACTTACCGAACATAGCCTCATTTTCATATTTATAGTTTTTATGAAATATCACTACTTTTTATAATGTTAAATTAGCATATTTATAATTATATGGTATACATACACCATACACGAGTACATACTATAGTTTAATTAGTATAAATCCTTATATAATATTTTAATAATATTTTGAATTTTCATAATTATTACCTTAAACACTATGTATGTTATAAATTTAAAAGCCTGTACTAAGTTGAAAGTACCCAAGTTTTATGGTGATCTATTGGTCAGTGAGTGCCAATAATTTTAATATAAATTAATAATAATATATGTATTTAAATATAACTCATTTGTAATTTTAAGTATATGGTCTGTACATAAATTATTTAAAACAACTATCATTTATTTTGTTTCATTTTGTTTCCAGAATTCATTAAGACTTCATTAGTAAAACGATGTCAAAGAAATAATGAAGCATCTCAATAAAACTTCAAGGGTCTTAGACAGTAGATACCTATAAAATAATAATGAATCTCGGACCATATAATATACTTGGACAACACTTGGTACATTAAGAGAAAATATGAAGAATAAAGCCCGATTCACAGTTGTATGGCACGGCACAGAACCATTCTAGCAAACAATATTTTGTCAGTCTGTCGGTGTCTTGCGAAATCAATTTAATTTAAATATGCATAATGTGTGACTATACAATCAAAATATTAAATAAACTACTATATATATTAGATTGATCCAAAAAAATTTAATTTCGATACTCAAAATGTATACTCATTTTTTAGTTCTAAGAAAAAATAATTTTGTGAAAATTTTGACTCGTAAACTCATCCTGCACTGAAAGAGTTAAAATATACAAATCTGAAATATTGAAACAAAAACTGTAATCAAACTAATATCGGTTTAAAATAATGTAGCTATGTGCTTGTCAGTCATTGCCGGTGGGTTATAATAAGAGAACTGGACGATATTTGTGTTAGTCATGCCGTACCGCGCAGTACCGTACAAGTGTAAATCAGACTTAAAATTAAAATTAGAGAACTCAGATAATAACGACTAACGAATAATAAAAAAACAAAAAATTATTAAAACAGAAAACACATTAAAAAAAAAGGTATACCTACTAATAAAAATGGGAAATATAAATGATCAAAAAATTTCGTGCGGGTACCAAAAATTAAACGTACCCGTGCGGTATCTAACATAATACATGACCTTTATCACGAAAATAATAAAATATATTTTTTATAATAAACAATAAAAAAATAATAACAATTGAACGTGAAACGATCGGCAGTGTTCTTTTAAAAATGCAAGTACACATGTAGTAACAGTTAATTCTCATGAATCTAATATTATTGGAACTGTGGTAAATATAACGGAAATTAATAACTATAACTAGCGGGTAAATTAGATTACATATAATAATTATATACAAAACGATGTAATATTATCTGACATTATTTAAATTAAGTTGTGGCATTATAAATATGTAAATATGTTCACTCCTGTCGTAAAATCTCAAAATAATAAATATACGAATTACTCGTTTACAATGTATAAATTATATTTTAACTTAAAAATGTAATTTTTATTTTACAATTATATGAATCAAGCGATTTTATTTTAATGCAGAAACCACTATGTATTAAATTTGTTTATTATATGTTTAGGTCAATTTAAGTTTACAAAAAAATATGCGAAGGAAGAAATTTAACAAAGATTTATAAGAAAAGATGAAAATAGTATCACCTTTGTAAGAAGGCAGACGATCAGATAACTAGAACACGTGATGCGGAGTAGTGAAAACAAAATGATTTTACCTGTAATTAAATGGAAACAATTAGGGAAAATACCTTTTCAAATGCTCAAATTATTTAATTGTAATCTATAAAAATATCATAAATAACCTATACAAACTTTTTATTGGGTAATTTTAGATAATTCAATATTTATGTCCAAACCATCTCAGTCTATTTTCTCTAATTTTATAAACAATACCTAACTCTTATGTGCTCATTTCTTATCTTATCTTATTCTCTTGTCATTCCATTCATCCAGCTAAGTATTCTCATCTCTACTACACTTATTCATTCATCTATTCTTCTGTCTACTACTAAAATATAATTTAATAAAAAATTTAAAACTAGTTAGGCGATCGAGTAAGAAAAATATAACATGAATACAGTAACAAAGATAAATGGTAAAAAATACATACATAGATGAAAAAAAATCAAAAAAAATTGTATAAAACAAACAACAAATCTATGTAATATAATATTCTAACTGCATTCCACAAATCGAAAGAAGATTAGAAAACAGACAACCCCGATGTTCATATTCTATAGTGATCCAACCAACTACCAAACAACCAGGTTTGAGTTAACAAGGAAAATGTAAACTACACTAAACCGCATTAGAACAGGTCATAATAGAAGTGGTCACAAGATGTTTAAATGGGAACCGCGTGATTCTGAGGCATGTGATTGTGGTCACGCATCACAGACGATCAATCATATCAGTAATGAATATCCAATGTAAGCATTCACCGGTTCCATACATGATATTCATCAAGTTAAAAAAGAAGCGACAACGTGGATGGAAAACCTGGCTGTCATATTATAACAACCATTTTTTCTTAAATCATAACTGCCAATTTTTTTTTTTTACCAACTTGATGACTAAATTAATTTATTTATCTACTTATTAATTTATTTTTACCCTAAACTACCTTGAATTATTTGTATATGTACCTAGTTAGTAAAATTAAATGTGTTGCTCATATAATGTCATATGAAATAATTATAATAATAATATTCTAATTAAATAAAATCCAAGTCCAAAAGAAAAAACTATTGTTTACCTGACTTTATCAAAATAAGAGTTGCCACAAATCTTTTATTATACAATTTTCTAACTTTTCCACGTTTTCCAGGACAGAATTACCATAGTTTTATATGAATACACATTCACTTACTAGATAAAAAGAGCTCAACTCAATTCTTCAAATCAGTTCATTAGAATATGTCCAAAACATTTAATATTAAGCAACATATTTGTTTTATCGTTATAAATTTGTATATAATAGTACATATATTAACATAACTCTCGTAAATTAAAATATTAAAAGTAGCACTTTCAAAATATACTCATAACATCACAAATAACAAAAAATATCGAAAATTGATAGCAAATATTGTGCAATATTTTAAGTTTTTAAAATTTCAGAAAATTTGTAATTTAATGCTGAATTTCCATGTTGAAAAAAAAAATTCCCCCGAATTTTCATGGTTTTTCTAACTTATAGTAACCTTGCAAACTTCGTTATCTAACAAAACAAGACTAGTCGTAATTTTTTTAACACATTTAATTAGACAGATAATGTTCTTATCTTACGTTTGATAATAGATCAATTCAAACTAATATTAATACTAACAGGACAAAGTTGTACCTACTGAACGCAAATTTCCTATTTCGAACATTTGTAAGAGACAGTAGATACATGCAAGTATTATGTATTCACATCCTCTTAATACTTAAACTAATTCAAAAGTTTTTTTAAAAAAATTAATTTTTCTACAAAACGCAATGAATTTGGGTTTTTGTTATGCATACATTAATGGAATAAAGCTTTTTAGTAATAAAATTGACGTATGTGTAAAAACCTTTGGATGCGGTCGAGTGATAATCAAGAATAGCTCGTTAGAGTATTTTGTGTATAGCTATTCAAAATCGGCCTAGTGTCATAATGAACTCGACCAACAAAAACAACGTAAAAACAATGGTCGATTGATGTTAGGCTATTTAAAAGCTATTGTTTTTATTAATCGAGAGAAAACACTTTTATACCAAAGGCGTAATAATTGTAATTGAGCGACGAACTAATGACAAAAAAAAACAGATTGAATTCCAGGATACAATGATAGGCTTTATTATAAACTGCAACCAACCTAATGGAACTCGATAAATTTATCGAAATCAGCCAATCATAATTACATAAAACTATTTTAATACTACCACTTAGACAAATCTATTAAATTTATTTCCATTATAAAATAAAATTATTATATTATTTATTTGAAATCGTGTTCTTTATATCTTACTCGTATTTATAAAAATTATGATTTTCATCAATTATTATTATTAAGTATTATTTATATGTTTTATTTATGACTAATTTGTATAAATAATAATAATTACATGTAAAAATGAACAATTCATTTTTATATGTATACAATAATAACAATTAAACAATACACTATAAAGTTTGTTAAAATACGAAGTTGCATAATATAATATGCATGTAGCAGTACGGTATTTGTTTTCGAATCGAATAATATGTTGGCTTTTTTTAATTTTCAAACAGGACTAACCCCGAGAGCGGTTTGAATTTTTTGTTTTTTCGTTTCACAGAAACAATAAATAATTTTCAACCAAGTCTAAACGTGAGGAGTATCTACAGATTTGATGAAAAGAAAACAATACTGCAAGAACAGCACACTTGGTAACAGTTTAAATATTTAACCGTCGCCAAAGGCCTGCCAGTGGTAACAATACATAATGGCAAACAGAAAGGCAGTGGGAAAGAGAAAGAGAGAAAGCAAATTAATAAACAGCTATGCGCCGAAAATTACGTTATACACCATGGGAATTCCCAAAAGATGGTGGAGACGGAAAGCTGAAACGCAATACATAAATAATCAAAATACATACTACCTCTCGAGTCCAGATTGAACGTTGTTTTCCAATTTTCCAGATTATTATAATAAATTATACATAAATGTAGGTATAACCTTCGCCAGCGGATTGTTTAGTAACGGTTTTTAAAAACTTCGAAATATACAGTAAACCGTATAAAAATAAAACCCTTTATGTTATTCGTACACAAATCTAAACGTAAAATATATAATATGATAGTTAATTTGTGATTTGAGAATAAAATACAATAATAAAATTGATAAAAATCAAAATGTAAACAAGTAGCATGCCCATTTTGCAACTTTTTGTAAATATAGAACGTTATTTTAAAAAGCACTCTCATGTTATCGAGACATTCGGGACTACATTTTTAATCGAAATTCCGACAAATTCCGCCAGTGATTGGAAGTTGCTAAAGGCCTGGTCTCATATAGGTAGAAGGACACTTTATACTTAGTACACTATCGTCTTTAAACTAATACAAAGGCGCAATTAGGAGAAAAGCACCCCGAAACTCTGTCAAACTCCTCCCCCAACAGTGGCTACATCCGTCACAAGTATCAGTTCTTTTTTTTTTATAAGAATTTTAGTATCAAATTTTAAATTTTAAAATTGTAAATATTACGGTCTATCAAAACATGTATAACCGATTTTCGCACCGGATCGTTTTTCGTTAACAATGGTTTATCGTTGCTAATGAATATAAATTAAAAAACTTTATGTAACCGGGTCGCAAAGAGGAAGGGCAAAATGAATCTCCAGACTGTCGGATCCACGAACAAGGCCGAGATGATTCGGAGCTTGAGCAACTTCAGTTGTGTTAAGTTTTACTAAGTAATTTAAATAAAGTATTTAAGTTACTTGTAAGTTACTATTGTACAGTCTTGTTAGTTAGGCACCTGTATATGTGAGACTGTCACGATAGGAAGAAAACAAAATTGAAAATATATATTAGTAGTATATTTTCAATAAACGATGGCAACAATGGAAATTATTATGAAAACGATCCCCCACTGTTGTCGGTTCTAACACGAAGGAAAATGAAGTCAAACCTTATGACAACAAATCTTAATAAAAACATAATTTTTCAATAAAGGAAATGCTGACCCTAATAAACAACGGAAACATAATAATATAAACAATTAATGACAGTCAAAACATTTTCAAAAATACATACGATATAAAATAATATAATAACAAAAAAAAGCATTGACTAAAAAGATAGTAAAACACATTCACAAGTAGACACATATTATGCCTATTCTTTTAAACAGAGTTATAATAATAAAATGTTCAATTATGAATTATTTTAAAGTATAACTATAGATTTTAAAATAATATTTAAGCTGATTATAACAAAAAGTAAGTATTTCTATTACGAGTTCATTGTTTTAAAAAATTAATTTAATAATATTCAAACAATTCAAATTACTATTTACTGTATTATAGGATTTTATATTTATCAATATTCCATTAGATTAGTTTTAAATATATTATACACTTTCGAAGTACCATTAATTGTCATCACAAAAACTACGCAGAATGTTTTTGATCGAAAATGTATGTAAATAAATCGGCAACCTTAAAAACTTATTTCCGAATTGAGCGTTTGCGGAATTAAGAGAATTCGGAACGTTATCATTATTTCCCGATTATATATTAATATTTATACTTATACGCACGTAGGTACACCATGTAACCTAAATTATATTGTACTTTCGTTATATATACAATTATTATAATTCAACTGCGTTATTATAAATTCACGTTGAGCAAACACGAATTTATTAGGTATTTCTTTTTATCGTATGCGACGTATACCATTTCTATTCTTTAATTCATTAATAATAATAATAATAAACAATTCGGATTTATAAAAATAAAATTCTAATTTGATCGTGAGATATCAACATTAAAATATTTTCCATAGTCTGTTTTCAATGTTTTCAATATGAATTATATGTATGTGACAACAATACTACGTTTTGCCTTAAATTATAAAATTTGCATTTAAAAAAACAATACTATAAAATAATAATATGCTAAATCGATCCTTACAATTAGAATTTTGACGTTGACAGAACCCTCCGCCGATAAATCCCATTATTTTAATTCCGAGAATTATCCCAAATCCTATTTATTTCATAAATACACGCACACGGGACGGATATCATTTCGTCCGAATCAAAATTCATCCCCCGATTTATTATGACTGGTTAACATTTATTGCCAGGATTAAGTATATTAAAACAAACATCGTTTCCACAGTTGATTCCAGTACTTTTAGAAAGTACATACGCTGCAGTAAACAGAATCGAACAAATACACAAAATTTCTACACTAAAATGTAACAAGCACAAAAGGTAACTTAATATTTTTTCTCTGTAATAACCTATAGGTGATAAAACAAAATAAAACAAAATAATTGATAAACATGTATCTATAGTTTCTATACGTATTAAATCATTTAAATTTTTATAATAATGACCATATCATTCCTATTAACTAATAAAAAAAACAAACATATATAAGCACATTAAAAAAAATAGTTATTAAACAAGAATAACTGCAATTATATAGTTTTAAATAATTTGTAAATACCGTAACAATTTCTCCAAATGTTTGCTTATATTTTATATTGGCTAACAAGAAAAATTATGTATTTATAGAATTAATTTAAAACACAAAGACCCTACACTCTTTACCCGTAAATATTGAATACGAAAAACATATTGTTATTATTATTAGGTAATCATGTAATTTAAAATTTAGTTTTAACGAAAATAACAAAGCATTTCGAAAACTTAATTAGAATAAATAGTATAGGTAACTGAAGTCGCAAAACTCTATTTCACATAATTAAAATAATAACACTAATTTAATCGTGGAGCAATATACAAACACGCTTATAATACTCAAAAAACGGATAATATTTTCAGAATTTCGAATGATTATTAATTATCAATTATCCGTAAAACGATATTAACCCCGTACAAATTAACGGTATAAATATAATCAATTATAACTACGTTTACTTTTAGACATAAACCTACAAATGTATAATCAACAAATATTGCAGTATAGAATCGTTCAATAATAATGTGGAATAAACAAAGTCCATAATGTATAGAAATCTAAAATAAATGTACATTCCTTAAAAAATAATCCAAGTGCGCAATTGCATAGGCAATTTAATGCACAAATGAAATTGAGAAAATGCATAAGGTATACAATTTTCTTAATTCGAGAACATAAATCAACGATATTTAATCGGTTAAAACTACCATACGGAACGAAAGTACAGTTATAGCATAGCGTATAGTATAAAGCATGCGTATTATATTCTCACGTGTGTGTAAATAAATTATTGTTACTTAAACATAGTGAACAAACAAATACTATTAAATAGTATAAGTAATCGTATTAACGAAGTGGAAGATGTTTTGGATAAGTTTCGTATATAAGGTTTCTCTTATGTAGAATATAAAATAAATTGTCGGCGATAATTATTATTTTTAACACTGTTCGCCAACTGGTTATACGCAATACATTAATTTCGGAAAGTTTCGTACTAACCTTTGAATTCGAAAAAATATTAACCTGGTTATATTATATGATAACATGATTAATAAATAACAATTAAAAATAGACTTTCTAATAAATATACCTATACATATATACAAAAATGTTTTAACGCTCTCAAACATCACATTTATTGTTTAAACATTTAATTTATGTTTCTCTCCCCTTTTTTTCTTTTTTTTTAGTATTTTCTTTTAAAGAATGTTTATTTCACAAACATCGGATTTTGATTCAACTCACGTATAGAAATAATGATAAATTAAAATGTCCAATGAAAAAGACCATTAATGGAATTCGATCAGATAGCACTAAGCCGTTGTAAAATAAGTAGACTTTTTTTTTCTTTTCGACAAGTTTAAAAAGTTTTCTTTAGCATCACCGCACAGTAAACCAACTATACAATGAATATTTAACGAATAAAACCCTAAACTACATCATATAAAGGTCAAATAATAAATAATTGACAATAACTTAGTCCTATATATACACTATGTTTAGGTATGTAATTTAAATAGAAAAATTTGTATTTTGTATTTTTTTGAAGTACAGTTTAATAACCAAAAATTATAGATGTAATGATAAATACTATAAATTTATAAAAACTAAACTAAAACTACACTTAACGTTTTTTTTTTTTTTTTTTTTTTTTTTTTTTTGTTAAATAACATTTACTTTTATATTTAAATACACCAAACTGTGCAAATATTCACTACACACTTGCACACTATTACTATAGCCATAGCATAATAATATATAGTATCCAAATAATTTAGAGAAACAGTTTTTTTTTTTCTAATTATTAATAATAATATATTAGTATTAATACGAGTATAATAGCAAAATATAATTAATACCAAAAATGTTTAAAAGTTCATATAACTCGGAAAAAATATTCTTCAAACAATAGAACTTCCATGGCCGTGTTGATAGTATGAATATATATTCAGGGTAATCTTCCGAAAGCAGACACCGTTATGGTTTTTTTTTAATTGTACCTATTATTTTCCAGGTTCACAACTATATATACTATGAAGACCCACTGTTTTTTTCAATTAACCACGAAAAAAAGGGTTGAAATAACGTTAACGCAAAGGGGAGAAACCCGTACCAAATTGTAGCCATTAATAATAAAATAAAAGCCCTCAAATAACAATTTTAATAGCGTTAGATTCTATTTTGAACGCCAAATATAAACTATTAAAGAATTACAAATAATAATTTCAAGATATATACCTACTGTAATTTATAAACACATTTTCTCGAGCTTTGAAATAAGTTTACACAAATAATATTAATGGACCTTTAAAAAAAAAACCATCATTCATGGCAGTTTTTTTTATAATTATTATACACCGAATTCTTAAATTATTTATTTTATTAAAAATACAAATTAAACGTAATTAATTATACATGCAAATATTACGTTATTTATTTATACAATTAAATATATTCATTCATATTTATATGTGATCGCAAAACATCAATTAGATATCAATCAATCAGCAATAACTAATAAGTTAAGTTAATAACGCCTTATTATTCTCTATATAGGTAACTACATCGTAATTTATTTGAAACTCACTAGTTGTGTACCTATGCTAATTTTAAAAAGAGTTTAATAATTTTAATCTTATTAAAATAACTGGAAAAATAACTGCTAATTTATTTTAATCTATAATCGATAGATACGATAGATACTAGGAATGAATAAAACATCACAGTTATAATATGAATAAGCATTAACTAGATCTTTTTTTACTATAGTTCTATAGATAATCGGATATTTTTCCTTACAAAATTAATGTAAATTTCACAATTATACCATATTTATATTTTTGATAAGCAACACTTAATAATCAAATCTGGCCACTGACTATTTGAGGAAGTTAAAGTTAAGTTAGAAAGTAACTTAATAACTTAACTAGTTGGTTTTAATACATAATATCGTTCTAACTTAACAAGTTAGAATTATAATACCTAAAATTATCTAACGCGTTAAAAACAAAAAGTAATTAAAATATTAAAATTTTTTATAGTTATTTTTTAATCATGTAAGAAAAAGAAGAAAAAAATAACACACATATTCATGTTAATGTTACATTAAAATCATTAACACTTTTGTTAAAATTGAATACATATTATTTTAAATAATCATCAAAATTTGTCATTATTGTTTGGAATTGGCCGAGTATTCGGCTTTACTCGTTTATTCGACTGTTTTATTTAAAATACATAAATGCAAATACTACAACTATAAGTATAAATATTGTCATCAAACAATAGACATTTCTGATATGAACACCACTTTGATTGTTAGAAATTTTAAATTTACAAAAATAGATTCTTATTTTAATACGAAAGTATGGTGACACCATATAAATCTACCCAAGATAAAACCACCCTACGTAAAAACACCAGATAATTCATAATAATTCATAATCGCCATAAAAAATTGTTAATATTGTTATAATTTTCAAAATATTTACACAATTTCTTCATAATATTTCCATGATAAAAAAAAACATCAATAATTTGTTTTTCTACCCCAAAAATCGCACATTTTATTTTTCTTTCGCGCATAAATATGTTGGCTTGAATATATATTTTAATTTATATTACATGTAAAACAGCTGTCATTTCTAATTTATGTGTATTTATTTCATATTCTCATGTCTATGATTTGAATAATTCTGTTTTTTAGCCTACTTACCAATTTAAATATATACATTTCCGAGCAATTAAACTTTTTTTTTTGTGTAATTTAATTTCATGTATTCACACAACAACCATAATAACTTATGATAAATACTCAAGTAGGCCAAAATAAAAATACGAATATTATAAAATTTCGCAGAATTATACGAATGAAATAAAATGTAAAACAACTAACTTCGGTTATTTATAAGTTATAATTTACTTAATTTACTGCAACACAAGAAGCAAAAAATTAAAAGTTTGTCAGATAATATTGTTATAATTTACAAAGAATAAAAAACATTAGTACTAAATATAATTACTATATCGACATCGAGTAATTGAATTGTAGATTTTAAATTCTTACATAAATGTTAAATTTAATTTTAAGACAAAACAAATACAAAAAAAGTATAACAAAATAATTTTAATTCCAAAATACTCAGAAAAAACAAAAGATAATTTTGTTACATATAAAACATCACAGTACTGAACAATTCTCAAAATACGAAGCATATTTTATTTCCGCAGTAAATACATCTGAATGTACTTAAACAATAACAATGACCAAAACAAAAACAATATAGTCAACGCTGATGAGATTTTTAATAATTAAAATTTAGTAAAAACGACAAAAGACGCAAGCACTTATTAAAACACCCTAGGCAAATAATGAAAAAAAATATTTTTAAAAGTAAAAAAACTGGAACAATAATTTTTTTTGCCCACTATTTCATCCTCGGGTTCACCTGCATATATATATTTTTTTTTTCATAATAATAATTATTTTTTAAATACAACAAAAGCACCGTGGAACAAAGGGAATTTATTGCATTACATGCGCGCATAAATTATCCACTCGAAGACAGTGATACGTTAGCAGCAAAATAAAAATATTCCTCAAATAAAAAATTCAACAAAAGGTGAGTTACGGAAACTCGGGGTGTTGGATCTTAAACCCTCGCCTCACTGCACTCACTTCGAAACAAGATAGTGAAGTTCAAGTTTTATTATTTTAAAATCTGCGCATAGCAAGGAATGTATTGGTTTTATACTACTGATTATATACTATTTTTTTTTGTTCGTTAACAATTTTTCTAACAGAAATCTTAGGTTTCTGATAATTTTGATTTTTTTTTTTTTCGCAACTCAGTGAAAACCTACGTATATAACCTAAATATAAAATACCCAATATATCTTAGCTTACCAACTTCTCACTTACAACAGCCCATCCATATTGCAAAGTATGACTGCTTTAAAAAAAATAAATAAAAATTGCATTCAATATAGTACAATATGATGACTGATGAGTATAGCTCGGGATCTAAAACAAAAAATAAAAATGAAATACCATGAAATAAATGATTATTTTTCATACTAAATATCTATTATTTAAAATTGGTAATTCAGAAAACAATAAATCAATGCTAATCCAATTCGATTAAGCGATAATTTTTATATTTTCAACCGGATTTTCAATTTAAATGCAAATAGTTGATATACTATCTTTTATAATTTATAAATATGCATATCGCATGATTGCATGAACGATGTTATTAATGAGGAGATTAGAATGAAAAATTTAACCTATATTTTAAAAAGTAAAAACCGAACACTTGAAAAGACGAGTACATATGGATCGCAGAAAAGTTTTTGTCGTAAACTAACATTGAAGTGTAATGCGGCATTGCACATGCCAAAACTTGTTCATTTATTTATAATAATTGTTCAGTGCATTTTTTCTTTTATTTTTCAAATTTTACCAAATATACCATAATTTCCATCATTAGATCCTACCGGATACAAGTCGAATGTTAAACAACTTATTGGTAAAAACTGAAAAACATGAATGTAAATAATTGGAATTTGTTTTCTAAATTAAAATCGAAGATAAGTGGGAAAGATGTTTTACGCTGTATTTTAGACTATTAAAATATTCTAAACATGTTTTATGTGAATTCCAAATAATTCCGATTATGGTGTAACATATCCCAAAAAATTCGTTCCAATTATTTTCTTTATTTTTGAATTGCTTAAAAAAATTCGTCGTGAATCGAAATTATTGATATTTTAGTTTTTTTTTTCTAAAAGTAAGTTTGATTAATATTTGGATATATCCTCGTATGTGTGTATATATATATATACACACACACGTATATATGTATATAAACATATATATTTGTATGTATGTATGTGTGTGAATCATATCAGTCAAACGTATCGTATAAATATTTAGAAAAATATAGGCGCTCTATTTCTCAACGCACTGTCCACTTAGGCCATTTAAGGTGTACAGTGTACACACTCTAGAGATAAGTATTCTATAAGTTTTTTAATCTTGCCGCGACCCTTTTTTACGGCTATCTCCGTGCTTTTAATAATGACACGGTATTTTTTTTTCTTTCGTCTTTTTCTCGCCGTGTCTTAGAAAACTTCTTGTACGAAGCGCATAACTTATTTCAAGAGTACTTTTTTTTCTCTTACTTTTATTGTTTTCCTCTCCCTCGGAGTTCGCTGTTTATCATAATACCGCCGTAAAAACTCGCGGAAATGTACGGTGACAGTTTTTTTCAATCTCTTATAAAACTTTCCAAGCGCAAAGGTGTTATGGGTAGTGACCAATGAGCAACACTATGTATATTTATATATAAATGTATAAAAATATATATTATAATACCTACGATACATAAAAAATGTCTGAGAATAGGTGTTCCATTATGCGACGTTTGATTGTTTACGAGTTTGAAAAAATGCACTTTTTTATTATTTTAATAAAAACTATTCGATGCAATTTATTAAATATGACATTTATAGAGTTGATATCATTTTGGATTACAGAAGTAGTAATATTATTAAATAATATATAAGTTTATGTTATTTAATATAACCAATATTATTACCCATTTTTATTTTGTGTTCATAAAAAAAAAAAAGTTCCTTAAGAAATCGAGAAAACCCCAACTTGACTCATACAATATAAACTTATATTTATATTTAATTAAAAATCATATCAAAATACCAATCTTAATATAGTGAATTTTTAAATCCTAAAAGAATAGAAAATAAATAATAATATTAAAAAGCTAGCACATTGAGGACGTAATATAACATCGTCGCTACACTCCCCATACAAGTTACTGCTCAGAGTAGGCCACTGTTATGAATGAGACGTTGGGAAGATATATATTATAATTTAATTTATATTTTTAAACTATATACACAAAACAATAAATCGAATCGTTATGAATTGATAACGAAAAAAAAATTCTGAGCGAAATTTGGTTAATAGCCTTGTTTTGATAACTTAAATAAAAATTATATTAATTGTTGTTTGGTATAAAATGTTTGATCATTTGTATAAAACTAAAAAATTGTATATACACAAATCCAAAAATAATAGATATGCAATACCATGAATTTTACAATTTTCATCAAAATCTAAACTTTAAAAGCTATAAAAAAAACTGTGATTGTATATTATTACTATACAGATCTTCGATTCATTAATATTGCCAAAAGAACAACCTCAAAAATAACTTACAATCTTGTATCAAATTTTATAGTATTTTTGAGAAGCTAAATAGCAATCTTAAAAAAAATATAAGAAGATAATCTGAAGACAATTTCAGGTTTCTACAGTTAATATTAATCTGAAATGAATTTTTAATTTAAATTATAACAAAAAACACAATATCAAAAACAAGATAAATCGTTAGATATTTCGTAAATATTTCTATTTTTCTCAACCTAACCTTGGCCATATCTTAAGAAAACTTTTAAAAAATCAAAAAATAACATTCCCTTAAATAACCTTTTGTAAAAATATACATTAATTGACAAAATGTACTACCGGAAACCACCCTAAAATTGATCCTTAAAGGAACAAGATTTCCGGTAGGAAAATTGTTTACAGACAAAAAAATAGATAAATAAAAAAATCACACACATAAGAAAACCATTAAATTAAAAAATCTAAAACTAAAATACAAACGAACACAGGTACCTACTTTTCTCTCTATTATATTATTATAATTTCCCCCCAAAAGCAGCATAATAACGTCCATTTATATTCAACAGTTATTATGTACATATGATTCCAATGTTTTTATTGGACTAGACCCTAATACCTTCTCAACAATATTGCTAAATTTTTTAATTATTGAGGGTCCTGCGAATGTATGTGTACAATTTACGTCAAATAAACAAAAACACATCGGCCAACGTAATACAATTAATTCATGCGAGTCCATTACAAATGTAACAACTATAAAAAAAATAAATATATATTTGTCGAATTTAAATTCCAGAATATATTTTTAACCATGTTTGTATTATTTTAACGCTAAATATTTTTACTATGCGAATTATTTCAACGCAAATGATAAACACACGATAAAGTTCTATGTTATATTTTGTTTCTAAATGGTTCGATGCTTTTGTAATGCCCCTCAAAACAGATATTCGAGGTATAGTAGTTATGAGTTTATGACATCCGAGAATTTTATACATAATTAAAAATTATTAAATGGACAATTTTAAAAAGAAAAAAACTAGATTCGAAAAATGTAATATATTTCAACCATTAAACGGTATCATGTAAAGTTATATTCCAACAAATATAAATATATTAAATGATGAAGCTTATTTAAAAATTTGATATTTGCCAATATCCGAATAAATCACTTTTGAAATATTTGTAACGTATAATCAAGTTATAAACAAAATAAGTTATTACGGAGCTCACGCCTCCTCAGAAAGGCCCTTCTCAGGGCCAATACGTCCATCAGTCACAACAACCGACGATAACAAGTGTCGGTGATAATAGATTACGACGAGATAAAACCACACATCGGTTACGCTATAACCTACTATGATGAAAGATCTACGATTTTTTAGATTCCGAGTGTAGAGAGGAAGCTATTGGTTTTACTAAGATGTTTCCTTTTTTCCAAGTAAACTTGCTCCAATTTTTACGTGGAGCATTTATTTTGAAAGGTCAAGTTGTCTAGATAATACTTTAGTAAGGTCATGTTTTTGATTTTTGATAATTTGTTTTATTGTTCATTATTATTAATATTATTCCACTGATAATAAATACAAATTGACTATCGNTCACATGAAATACATGAATTGAAGTGGCCATCCAATGGTAGTACTTCGGCGGGAATGTATTGTAATTTAAATTTAAAAACTATGTGAAAATTAATATTTATAAAAAGTTACATTCATTATAATAAATATTTAATACACGATTTGTAAAATAAAATAAAAACTACTTATGCGTATGTTTACAAGGAAAACATGATGATATTTGTTGTAAGTACTTATTAGAATTAAATATATTATTCAAATAAGTACTAAATTTGCAGAACAGAACAAAAATATCAAATTTTTACATATTATAAGATATGTACACATTATATTTATTACCAAATTGGTACTTTTCATTTAATTATTTTTTCACTGGTCATTTTTTTTTTTTAATTATTTCTTTATAATTAATATTGAGTAATTTGTTTTATTGTTCATTATTATTAATATTATTCCACTGATAATAAATACAAATTGACTATCGCGTTTATTGATTTGTAGTCAGTATTAAAAACAAATTAATTTATTACGAATACTTAAATAGCTATAGGGCCCCAGACTTGCCTTATCATCGGGGCCCTAAGATCCTAGTTGCGTCGCTGCATATAGGAACTGTAATTAATAAATGTTATGTATTAGTATATTTTTGTGTTATACATGTAATATGTTCCAACGTCCAGGTACCCTTTAAAAACATATATTTCTTTTTTGTGGCCCAATACCCAAATATTAAAATGTAACAAATATTGTATATGAAGCAGGTACCCAATGTGACCCAATTACCGACCCCCCTTTTCTTCCCGACACTGTCGGTGTAAACACGATGGCAACATAAACTGTAAAAATATAGGTACTATAATTTCTTAATTTTTTTTTTAGTTTTATTTGGTTTTATGTGGATAAAAAGTCTTATTCTTCTTAGGTGTTACCCCGGCCGCTAGGACCATCCTGCCAAATAACTAATCCTCCGATTCTCTCTGTAAGCTGCTCTTGATTTTCAGTCTAGACCTCCATTAAGAGACTTTGCGTCCCTCTTTACCACGTCTTCCCGTTTCAAATAGGGGCTAAGAGATATTTTTCCTTCAGGGTTCTCAGCCATCGTCATGGGCAGTTATAATATATTCTAACTATGCCAGGCATACAAACATACGCAAGGATATATGTGTTTATTAGATCGAATTTTATACCATAAAAGTTTAAAACTTGAATTTGTTTAAGTTTATTACCTACACAATAAAAATTATTTTTCAGAAAAAAAAGCACCTTAAAATCACCTTATTATTTTTATTGCACAAAGCACTCGAAATTTAAAATTTTAATTAATATTTGATAAACATAACTTTACGTTTAAAAAAAAATCTACATATTCGTAATATAATGTGCATAATGTGTTCTAGGTACAAGTAATTAAAACAGAGTAAATGTTATTTAAGATTCTTTTCTTTTTCACTCAGACTTATTTGATATTTCTATGAATTAAATTAAAAAATTACCGTATACACCACATTTGCAAACATTAGTATAAACTTTTACAGAGGAAATAGAACCTACCGAATAAACACTTCGCATTCAGCTACTAATTAAACATCATGCTTTTAAATCTGCATTTCTTAATCTAAACACTAAATGGTAACCGCAAAGAGATTCACCACGGGCGCAAGTAAATATTTAACTGACAATATTCTAGTATAACTTGGGTCATGGAAATACCTGGAGGACATTTTCGGTAAAAGTTAATCAAGTTGCCACGTGAAATTGTTATAAACTTTATGTGTACACAGTATACAGGCAACCAAGTTATGCACCGAAATTGATTAAAACTTTCGTATATATTTTTGTTTCGTACTAATTAATCGTATTCCGACAGGCAGACCGAGGACGAAAATATAAGAAGGAGCGAAAGAGAAAAAAGGATGAAGGGCGAATGACACTGTGCGGTCAGCCGATAATGCTGGGACATGAGGCGAAGTAAAATAATTATTAATTAGTATTTCCAATATTTCCACCCCCGTACGAAAAACAAGGGTACAAAATATACAAGGAGGGAAAATACGAATCAATAATAAAAAAGTAAAAACTAAAAATTAAAATCCTAATTTAAAGGATCGTACAGAACTAAATGTTTTAACAAATTGTTTTGAATATATATTCATATAAATATAGAGCGAAAAGTGGTAAAAATAAAACTAAAAACGAGAATATACTTACACAACTAACAAAACAAATTATTAATATTTATAAGTACTTAAGTAAGTAATCATAACTCTTTGAGATAAATATTCATTTATTGATACTTTATTATATTTTTGTATTTAAATTAACCCCACGACTCAATTTTCGTTTTACTATATACTAGGTAATTCATTTAAGTGGGTACACTCATTATCTCGGAAATTATTAACTTTTTCTGGAATTTGTTTTCTAGAAAATTTAAGAAACAAGCTACTCCACAATTTTATATTTGTATTATTTTTTGTCACTTTTATTGTTGGGGGCAAAACAACTACTTACTATTTATTTTCAAACGGCAACCTGTATTAAAGAATCCATAAATAGATTGAGTATTAGTTAAAATAAATGTTAGTGTTGAAATTTTTTAATTCTGTCAAGCCGTTGACGAGATATACCACTTTTTATTTTAGGTTGGAGGAGAGTAGTGGTGCATTATTAAACGTCACGCGCCGAATCGCCACACTAATAATACTCCACTACTCTCCTCCAACCTAAAATTAAATGTGGTATATCTCGTCAACGGCTTGACAGAATTAAAAAATTGAAAATTTGAAAATAAATAGTAATTAGTCGTTTTGCCTCCAAAATAAGGGTGATAAAAAATAACACAAATATAAAATTGTGGAGCAGCTTGTTTCTTAAATTTTCTAGAAAACAAATTCCAGAAAAAGTTAATACTTTCTGAGATAATGAGTGTACCCATTTGAATGAATCACCTGATGTACATAATTTCGAGTTATAGAAGTTGTACTACATCTGGGTAATATTATAATATTACATGTTTATAATCATTGGTTATTCAAGTAGTTTATAATATACAACAAAAATTACATACGCCATCAATCTTCCACACAATTTTCACTAACTTTATAAAACACCATTATTTAAATTACATTTTCGTTTAAATATATGTAGGTATATGTTTTTGTTATTTATTATAGAATTTACATGATGTACTTATATACATTTAATCCGTATACCTATGAAATTTAAAATATTATAAGTATTCAATTTTTAGGATTTGCCAAAAATTTAAACACTTCTGGAACAACAAATAATATAGAACCTATTCATAGTGACGAAACAATTATACTATTTTAGAGTGTATTTATATTTTTTTTTTCAGTTTATATTTTGTAGGCACTAAAAGTTTTAAAATAGTTTTCTTCAGTAATTTTTAATTAGATGATACACTATAAATAGTGATAACACGGAAAATACTTTAAAAAGATAATAATTATTTGAAATTTGTATTTGTAAAAAAAAGAACTGAACTGCAGGAATAACTAGACCCGTAGTAATTGGGTCAAGAGGACCAACCACCCCAATTTTTACTATATTATAATCATTAAAGTAATACAAATATGTTTAATTAATATAGGAATTGAAAATACTATACCCTTAACCCCCTAAAAAAATAATTCTAAATATATATCTGATAAGAGCAATCATTAAAAACTAATATACTTTTTCACTACCCTTAAATTTAATTCAGTGGATCAATATGATATTTATCAGTTTTTATGTAAATTAATTTCAAATAATAATTTAATTATCTTTACGTAAATTATATTAACTCTTTAAACATATGTCCTGAACTAAACTTTAAATGTCTTATAAAGAAAAACCGCTGAATTTAATACGATACGAACGATGGGCGTACGATGGTGCAGCAACAGGGGCATCAAAACTTTTCCGAGAATGCATGTCTATTACTATGGTACATAAGAAAGATTAGACACGGAAAGGATAGATAGCATGGAACCCTAATTTGAATTTCAAATTAAAACTTTTTAGTCATATAGCTCGCGTATATAATCCGGTACGTCAAGTAAGAAATTAAAGGCTTCAAAGATCAACGAAGACGTTGCCTTGACTCATTCATAAATATCGCCAAATTTTAGGTGTCACTAATGTCACTCATTATTAAAATAATATATTTTATAACTTTCATAACTTATACGATTTTCTATTAATATACTAATGTATACCTTCATAATTAGATAAATTTAAACCAAGCCCAGATTACGGTTTTTGCCATCCATAGGTTATAATGCATTTGTCACAAAATTTTAGATATTAATATTTTACTCCTAAAAGTGATTTAAAAATGAGCATTAATAAATTTAAAAATAAAAACGTAAATATTAAAATATAGCCCAGTTCTCCAAAAATATCTCATGCAACGTAAAAAAAATATTATTTTTTATTTAAATAATTAACTAAACATTTTCCATCAGTTGAAATATTAACAACAAATGTGATTTTACATGTTTATTCGAAAATTAATAAAACACATGATCCGTCCTTATGGGTAAAACCCAGCCAATAAAATGTAAAATACTAACAACTAATTAGAGGAGGATTAATTTGTCTGTCTATACGTTTTGAGTGGACTTGACCTCTCAAGCCACCTTCCCCACAATTCCCGACAATGTGTCCACCATTGTCTTTATCTTTTACTCTTCTCCAGATTGATGAATATAAATATACACAGCAATTATTTGATGGGATATGGTTTGTGTCTATACTCTGAAATTGTGCAAGAAACACTGACGTTTTCATGGAAAAATTCAAATGTTACATATTACATATTTTAATATCTGAATTAACTACGACCAACTACTATGAATACGATACATAATATATATGTAAATAACTATGACAGCGGTTTACGTAAATAATAATATTAATATTGTTTCATATCATACAGTATTCAAATAGCCTTTGAAACTTTTGTGTCTATTTTAAATTAAGAAAATAGTTTCACTATGTCAAATGTTTCTTGCGTTACACCATAAAAAAATGTATGCTATTTAGTACCCTAAACAGCATCCAAACGATAATACGGCCCTGATTTTAGTATAAGTTCACATTATTATTATTAGAGTTATTACCATCAGTATAAACGATAAGGTTATATTATTTAGAATCAGCTTTTTTGAGGATTTAATCATTACTTTGAAATTTGAATATTGTTTAAATGCCCCGTTTTGTAATTTGTAAGTCCGGAAGTCGGAAAACCATATAGACAAAGCTTATCTAAAACAGTGTACCTACTATCTGATGACAAATATGTCCACAGGGATATTGTTTCGATATTTCCACTCATTTGTAGATGAATATATTTAGACAGGTGAAATAACAAACACGATTTAACTAACCCCTTTTTGGGTAATTGATTTAGAGGAGTTATTAATGTTATAACAATACAATTCTACAACAGAATATTGAATATTATGTTAACCAATATATTATAATATGTGCGGTAATAATACGAACAACGATTGATAGCCAGAAAAAAAAATTAAATTTCAGACATTTACCATCATTAATTATTTCTTTAGTAAAAATCCAAAATACAATATAATCATTTGGGATTTACCCGAATTATTTTATATAGAACCTATCCTTTATTTTACCAAAACCAATCCGTAAAAGTTTCAAATTTAGACATTTACCATTAAAAATACTATTGAATTGCATCGAAAATGTAAAAATAATATTTGGAAAATAATTTAGTATGTTATATTAATAGCTCTTCAGTCCACTTGTCCCGCACATAATATAACATACTAAATTCTTTAAGGTATAATACCTACGACCAAGGTTATAACATAAGAATTTTATGCATTGACTATTTAAAGAATTTCTGATAAAATAATTAAAATAAATACATACAAACAAAAAATAGAGTGTTAATTCATTGCTCTATTCATAAGCGTTTTAGATTTACTAAGTGGAATTATTAATAATTGCTCAAAAACAATCTGGGGACAGATTGGCCATTGAGAGATTTTTTTTTGAATATTCACTATTTAAGTAATTACTAAGCTCAATATGTAAATATAATACATACCAGAATAAATTGTACGCTTTTCCTCCGTTATTATTGATAACTACATATATTTTATCAATATCTACATATTGTAAAAATATCATAAACTTTGTTAACATCAATATTAAATATTTTCTACTGTTTAATTGTATTAAATTGTAATGTTAGGTATATTGAAATTAAAATGCTATAATTACTATGTAATAAACTGTGTAGTTAGATTGAAAGGTGTTCGTTTGAAAAATTCACATTTTTTTCTCGATAAGCCTAGGGTGTCTTAGATAAATGGCCAGAAATATAACAAAGATGGTATTACATAGAACCAGACTTGAATAAAACCGTATTATAAATACAAAAAACAATGTTCTCTAAAATTTAATACGACCATGTTTAATAATATTACCTAATACTGTAATAATAGGTAACTAAATTAAATAAAAACCTGTAACTTTTTTTCGTTTTAGTTTATACATTTTTCCAGATTTCTTGTTTTAGAAAGTGATACCTTTAATAATCTTTAATTCATATTTTTTTTTTGTGATATAGAATTAATTTCATGGAGAATATTATAATTTATAACCCATGTGTCAAAAGCCAATACACCAAGTAGTATGTTTGATAAACTAATAAATGTAAAGAATTATATAAGTATTATCACGTAAAATTATACTAATTTTTAAATAAATTTATATCAATTTAATTTATTTTGTATAATTTTGTGTCACTGAAAATCCTAAAACATAGTGGACCAATGTATTTCTAGAAATCTCTAATTTATGCTATAAGAATTAATCAATTTAAACAGTACATATATATATATATATACATAATATCATGGAATAATTGTTTTTTTTTATTTTATAATATCATATTTAATTACTTATACAGAGTGTCGCACGATGATCTGACACTTGAAATAATTTTTGTTCTATTCATTTTTAATTTTTTTTTTTTTTTCAAATAATTAGTATGCTTTTACGCTACATTTGATATATTGAAATTGTACTATAATATTTAAAAAAAAATTCAAAGTAGCCATTTTGTAAAATAAACTTTTACAAAAATATTGATAGTTGAAAATTTTTGCTTATGGTCTATTATTTTTACAATTTGCTAAAGTTTTTGCAAATGTAAATATGATTATGGTTTATAATCTATTATAATACTTAAACAGTTACTATAGTCAGGCACATCAAAAGTATAACTCATGGAAAAGAAAATGTTTGTCATTTGATGTGCCTGACTACTGATTAAATATTATAAGATTATAAACCACAATATTTAAATTTGCAAAAAATTAAAAAAATAAAAGCCTGCACTTAAACAAAATTTTCAACCACTAAAATTTTACTTTAAACATTTTTAACATTTACTTTAAAAAAAATATAACATATTAACTGTAATGCTGTGCTATATTAATTGTTATCAATAAAAAGTATTAAAAATATTGAATAGAACAAAAGTTCTTTTAAGTGACAGATCATTGTGAGATATCCTTTATACTACTCTTGATAATAAATTTAAATTTACAATTATTTAATAAATAGTTTAATATGATATAAAATATAAAAAATTGTAGTAAAACTAAAATTATACATAGAAACACTCATACCTATCTTATTTGTATATATTTCAATGCATATTTTGAAATAAAATATTTTTGAATAAAAGTTAATTTTATTTATCAATCATGATTTTGGTAAAATTTTAAGTTTGTTAGTAAACAAACAATGTTAATGAAAAAAATGTAATTATCTATAAATTCAATTTGTATAACTAGTTTTTATTTTAATAGAGATACCATTTATTCTAGGTAGGTAGCGAATAGTAATAAGTACCTATTTAAATTATATATTATACTTAAATATCTTTATTTTTGAGCATAATAACCACTTGGATATTTCATATATACTACCTGTGAAGATTAAAATCAGGGGTAAATTATTGGGCCGTTGTCTTGTCAATGTAACCTCTATAAGCTGCACATACTACTAGTTCTTTAATTAATCAAATATAAATCAATGTTAACTCAAGTGTTCCTTAATTTATGTTGATTCATGATTAGCAATTGGATTGATGATTGTCCATCTAACAGAATATTTTATTAATTATGTGTAATATGTTTGTCAGGTTAAGAAGCAGACAGATAAAGGAGGTTGATTTTTAGACTGGTTAGTTATTTAGTTAGCCAATGTAATAAGCATAAAAGCATAATAGAGGTAAACAAACATCCTTGGGTACAAATTTAATAAAAATCTTCTAATATTTTTAATCTCAGATATTTTAATGTAGGTGTATCCAAAAAAACAATTAATTTTAATGCAAAGTAAAACTACATTAGACCTTAAAACTATTTGTAGTTGATTGTTTGATCACAAAATGTGTCACTGCATCCCTGTATACATATTATAGCTAAAGATACTAATAAATTGGAAAAGTTCTTGTAAATAATTTATAATTATTAAAGTTTCTCATATTTCAGATATATTTTCAATATAGCTAAAAATGTAAATACTATTGAGTGCCCACCTATACACAATTTGTATGATTACAATAAATAATATTAATCTTCTAGATAGGTAATTTTACTATGAATTTGATTTATAATTTAGTTAAGAATAACTAAACAGTAAACTTAGTTACACTAATATAAAGACACCTATATAATATTATTATACACACTAAAATTGATACTAATAATGCTTGTTTTTATTAAAATGTAGGTAATACTTAATAGTAATTGTTCAATTAGGTATACCTAACAAAGTGATTTTAAAATATATATCAATAGTTATTTATTTGAGATATGAATGGTGCTAATATAAGATTTATCAGAGAAGTATCAGAAGTAGATTCTTATTTTAAATGATCTTCTACCTATTATACCCAGAATTATTTAGAATTTTTCCATCAACTTAAATTCCAAGTATCTCTTATTTAAACGTAAGCTGAAAACGAAATTGTACTCACTAAAACTCCGATAATTCAAGTTTGCTTCAAGACTACTACAGTAGGTATTATACACTGGAATCTGAATGGTATCTAGTCGAATTTCTTTATGGCTGGTTCACACGCAAAAGACAAAAACACTCGACACGCCACACAGAGTATACACGCGACCACTTGTTTTCGATAATAATAAAGACATTAAAAAAATACAACGGTTTTAATCTTAAACTTAGTTTTTTTATCCGTCAACAAGTCAATACAGTGTATAACAGAAACTGAATGGTATTATCTAGCAAGTGATAATATAAATTGTGATAACACCAGCCGGTTCGTTGTTTACACCACAAATTAAGATATATTATCTTAATTCGTTGTTTACACAAATATCTACTATCCATTTTTTTATAGTATAGGATAGTTTAGATATATGTGGTTATTTACGTCGTTTACGGTTTACGAGTAGCAACTACAGACACTATATCGACTTACATAAAAGTTGCACGATGTAGATAAAAGGTTTTATAATTTATAAGCATGTGTCATGAAATTCAATATAAAAAAACTAAAATGCGATAAAATCATTTTTATTATAATATTTTGTATCATTTTATGACTAAAAAAAAAACCCTTATAATTAGTTTCGTAATTAATAATTCAAATATTAGAATATTACACATACCCATCAATAAGTACATCATTGAATACATATTTAAATAAATAAATAACGGTGTTTTAATTATTTATATTTCATTTTATATGCAGGATATATTGTATGTGTTTAAGTAGGTACCTAAGTAGGTTTACAAGAAAATAATTGTTTAAATAATTGTTATATTGTTAAACATTTTTAGATTTAAACGAAGCTAGGAATACATTGGGTTTACTATGATAGTTGTGTGTGTGTGTGTATGTGTGCGTGAGTATGTATAAACTTTACTAGGTACCAGAAATCTTGCTCCAATCAAATACTTTATAAAAACTTACTTATAGCTATTGGATACAAGGGAAAAATAAAACTAATGCTACTCAGTGAACCGTTTTTCGATAGGAATTTTTAACTTTTGCATACAGATTTAAATTAGGAATGTTATTTTATATATCCTCTATTCCAATTTTCAGTGGCGCCAAAATTAAATTAATTTGAGGGGCAAAATTATTTTGTGTACCCACAACCCATGGAAGATCTAGAGGGGAGATACTCCTTCTGTTCTTCAAAAATGTTTAAAATTCGTGACTATCGCTTAAAACGAAATTACTAATTGCAGTATAAAAAATAATTTGTATCATTATCAATGTATGTATTATGTATGTAAACAATACATATCTACTTTAAAAATGACTATATCACAGTACCTAAATGTATTTAATTGTGTATATATCAATCATCAAGATTAAAATTATTAAGTTTTTATCATAAACGTTTGCTCTGTGAATTTTAATGGTCACCCCATCGTTATGACCAACCGACCACCACCAACCGAAAAAAAGGGAGGCGACTGGCCACTCTTGGGTTATAGGTTCGGCCACACTGCCAACTTTCATCCCATAACAATGGCACACTTATCAGCAGTATCAATCGTTTGTTTATTATTTAAATGTAAATGCCCAATGATATATACTATATACTAATAATAAAACTACTTAAAACTGGTTTTACTATAATGAGTAAAATATCTTTTTTTCTGTCAAAGAATAAGATCCGAATTTAAAGTGTAACTTCTTTCCTAAGAGTTAATTTCGTTTAGTTTTCGGATAGTGAGAAACATTTTAATTTTCCTTGTAGTTTTCTTAATAACTAGGAAAAAACAAGAAAGTTTACGGCAATAACAGATAACTTATTTTCAATTTTGTTTTCAGATTCTGAGTGTAGCGAAGAATGTATTGGTTTTACTTATATGTTTTTTTTTTTTTCATACTGTGTACAAAAATTTGACCATAAATCTTGCTCAGATATTTATGCGTGGCACCATTTCTAAAAAAGAATGTCACCAGATGATACTTTTAAGAGGTCATTTTTTGATTTTCGACGTGATTTTCATATTATCTAGGAAAAACCTAGATAAAACGTAAGAAAAACCGGAAATTCACGAAAATAAGGCTTTTATTACTATTCAATTTTGTTATTTGTTGTGATTCAATTAAAAATATTTGTAGAGACTTAAAATTTGGACAGAAAACTTATATTTGCCTTTTCTAGACGTGGTAAAATGTTCAAAAAATTTAAGCCATTTTTGAACTAGACATTTTAATTTTGCTAGTTTTGTACGTAATTTTTATTCGGTAGGTACTCTGTGATAAAATAGTTAGACCAAATAGAAATACTTGAAAATTTAACAGGAGGTTGTTACTTAGTGGTCAAAAAAAGATAATTTTTGTTTAATGTAGTTTTTTTTTTTTTGTAAAGGAATTTTACTATCAAATTTTGACGAAAATCGTTGAGTAAAAAATTATGTGGAACATATTTTTCAATTTTTTTTTTTTTTTTTGAATACATGTCCATTACTGATTTAAGAAAATGGTGAAGTCAGAATTGAGTGTACTAACTAAGTGGAAATTTTGAAATTATAGCTTTTTAAAGTTCTGATATTAAGCGGATATTATATGTTATGTTAAATAACTAAATATTATCTATGCAAATTATGTTTGTCGTAGCTGAATGGTTATATATACCTAATTTCTTTCTAGTGTTCGCGAGTTTGAACCGGTGTTCCAAAAAACATTTTTTTCATTTTTCCCCCCTTTAACCTAAACAAAGAAAAAACAAATGCATTTTTGGTGTACCTGGAGACCCAAGCCATCGCTTAGACTATTTTAATCGCAAAATACCCCTCTATTTGTTGTGCAAACTTTTTTTACCAAAAATCTTGTTTCGATGTATCAAGTGCAGCTAAGTGTAGTTAAGGAAATTTAATCTCCGTGGTAACTTAGGGAGGTAATTTCTGGATTTTCTCAGAAGTTTTCCCAGCAAATATGAAAAACTGGAAAAAAACAAGAGAAAACCGGAAAAAAGGAAGAAAAACGAGAAAATTGGTACAATATTAAGCAAATATTATTAAAGAAAATACATAATGCCTATTTAATTATTTTACCATAATATGACATACAAATATTGTTAACAAAGAATTACTATCAAATTAACTGCACTAAGAATCGTCTTTTCGTTATCAATGGTTTATCGTTGCTTACAGATATACATTGAACTACCTAAACCAGTGGCATGCACCCGACCCCATTATCTTAGAACAGTTTTTTTTTATTGTAATCCGATTTAAAATAATTAAAGAGCCTTGCAATTTTTACAGATTACTAATATTGCCTTTTTCTAAGGTGGTTCAATTATTGACATCAAGTTCTGCAAACATGTTAAGTTCCTCTACCTGTTTGCAGATTTCTCTTTATATGGTGAACGATGTAGCTAACTGTTAACATACAAAATAAAAAAAAAACTTAATACTTAGTAGGTAGTAAAAATAAGAACTTCTTACTAAATATATTTTATTTAAAATTAATTTTTTCAACAGTTGAAGTACCTAAAGTATTCGTATTTTGCGGTCAAAATAGTTCGTATCTCAGCCATGTTAAATTCCTAAAGGTACCTAGCGCTATCTAATGCACATTCAATTTGTACCTACCATGGACTAAATTACACTGTATGTGTGTATCTGTCCGTGGTACTTACAATAAAATTACTGATATAGTCGATATAGATAGATACTATTATTTAAAGCTATGGTTTATAATGCTTAAATGTTTAGTTTTTGTAAAATTTATCTGAATGTGTGTCTGTTATACATATATATTTGTTTATTTATTAATATAGTTGTGAATAACTTTTCGGGTAAGAGTGCTCTAATTTGTACATAGTATTACCCTTATTCTAAAGCAAATATTTTCTAAATAGTATTTTTTAATAAATAGAAATACCAAAATAAACATTCATTAGGTACATTTCAAATAAATTTAATACCTGTGTAATATTAAGTAATGTATTATAAGGTAGATTATAAGTATATACACTAGATAGCGTTAAGTACCTCTAGATTTTCAACACAGCGATAGATAAGAAGTTGTTTTGATGTTTAAATTATTAAGTTTAAGTTTACCGGACACCCTTTGAATTTCTTTGTTTTCTAAAACTTGTTTTTTAACGCTGATTTCGGAACTGTTTAAATTTTTTTCCGGAAATTATTATTAAAGAAGTTATGAGAGTTTAAATATGGTTTTAAATACCTAGCTTAAATACCTATTTATTTTACCATGATTCATTTAGAATTACCGTGGCACATTGGGTAACGCGTTAGCCGTAGGAACTGTGGTATCAAGTTCGATAACGTTTCAAACTTATAATTTGTCTCAAGACTTCAACTTTTTTTTCATACACTAAACCGGTAATGTAAAATTAATATAAATCTTTTGTGAAATATTAATAAGTTTTTTTTTTTTTTAAAAAGATTTGCATAAGGCTATGACAGACTAGAATACTTCTCAAAATATAACCAATCATAAAATTGATGTATATGTTTATCATATATTATTACGGAATTGTATTAAATATTAAAGGGAAAAATTTGTAAATAAACATATATTACACCTTAAAAATATTTGTCCACTTTCAATTTTTAAAACAATTATTATTGATTATCATTGTGAGAGAGATGTTTCTGAATTTCATATAAATATTATGAAAGTTTTAAATTTAACATATTTTGAAGCACATAAAACTTGTATTTTTTTTTTTTAAATGATCATTGGTCCGAAGATTCGTTTGAAATTATATTTAATAAGTGAATTAGAGGAATTTCATTTCTTTTCTTTTTTTTAATATAGGTATATTTATTTATAAATAAAAATATTTATAAATATGTACAGCAAGCAAATGGAGTATTTTATCTTAACATTCAATTTTATGTATAATATTTAACCATTTACTACTTTTTCAGTGTAATAATGAGCAATCGGCCAAACAACAGGGAAAAACAAAATAATGCACAAAAAGAAGCAAAAGTCTTTACCAAAGAAAATTATAAAAATACTTATATCTGCAGATAAAGTAATTCTTTAATAAAAATATATATATACTTAACTACTAACTACTTAACTTACTATAACTTACTACAACTTACTTATATTAATATTCAATTATAGGTGAAATTGTACAAGAATTTAATTGAAAGCATTAAATTTGAAAATGAAAAAACAGAGACGAATAATATTAACATTGAACTGGACAGTGTATCATATAATTGGAAATTACAAATAACAGGAAACAGCCCTGATTTCTAGGTGCTTCAATGTTATCAGATGGAAGACATTAAAAAGAAGATCAGCATGAAAGGTAAATTTGATTAATTATAATATGAATAATAATATAATAAGAAATTTAAATATAATTGTTTATTTTATAATAGATAGAAATATGCTAAATGCCTGATAAAACTAAAGACTAATGATCAAAATCCTTTGGACGTACCAGTAACTGTAACTTAATAATTGATTACAACAAATGAAGCTGTATTATCAGGATTTACAGAAGAACTCGATGACCACTGATACAGTTTAATATTTGAAGAACTTATAAATTTAAAAACAAAAGAAATATTATATATACTTACTTTGATATAATTATATAGTAAAAGTATTGTGTACATAATATTAGTATTTGAAGAAACATATTATATTTATTTAAAAATTAATTTTTTTTGAAAAATATAATTTTATGAACCTAATGTTCAAATAAAAATTTTAATATTATATTATACCTACCTACAAATTATTTTGAATTACTGAACATAAAAAAACTAAATTATAAAATTTATATTATAACTCAAGTTTCATGTTACAAAAAAATATTTGATAATGTAATACTGCAGAACCGTTGTGTTGACTATCTTTGAATCTCTATACCTACACAGATTATATAAAATTCATGAGTTTTATTCGTTATATAAATCTAAACAAATTATTATTCTGAATAAAATGATTATTGTAGATTGGCTGAATAATATTTTTGAATATTAAAATGTTAATATTTAAACAATTTTCTAGTTAAAAATGGTTCATTACCTATATTACAAATACAAATTTTAAATTCTGGGTGGAGCAAGAAATGTGTTGGTTTTACCATTAGTATGATTTTTTTTTTTCAGTGGACAACTTTTCTAACAACAGTTTTTCTCTGATTTATGATGATAGCAGTTTTTTCAGAAAGGAAATCTGACTGGGGTAATATATTAAAAAAATCATTTTTTAGTTTTTCTAGTTTTTCCAATGAATGGAAAAAACCGAGAAAATATTATTAAAGAAAATATATAATGCATATAGCATATGCAATTATTAGGGCACAGATGTTGAATTTGCAACTTTTTTCCACCTATTCAATTAAGTAAGTTTTAAATACGGTACTAATTCAAATCTAAAAATTTTAAGTACAATTTTTGGAATTTTTTGAATTTACTCATTCATACATAGCTATAGTCGACACTCGACAGTATAGATCTTATCTTGTAGATAAGATTATACTACAATATCACCAGCCATAAAATTGAATAATGGTATATCATATTTTTATTTCGATAATTTCAAGTTGGTAGATATTCAATACAATACAAACATAATTTGTGAAATGTAACTGTTCAATAGTCTATTCTTCACTCACTCCATAAATTATGATCGATCATGTTGTTATTGTTTTTTTGTAAATATATCAAAAATTAAGCAATTTTTTGTGCAATACTGCAATCAATTTTACTAGTTTTTTACTACTTCGACATCCGTGCTCTAGCAATTATATGCGATAAAACAAAAAGTCATTTAAGTATCCTATAAATATGGATGTTCGCTGGAGGTTATAAATAGTACGTAGTGTTGGTTAAATGTTTTAATGTACATTCGTAATGCTATATATGGAAACCATAATATCTAGTAAGTAGGTAGGTATTTATCCATGCATAGGCCAAGTTTCGCATACGGATTACTATTTGCCGTTATTTGTTTTTTTCAAGCCATTAATTAACCAGTTTCATTATATTTCCATAGTTTGTTCATCAAGTACTTTTATGTATTTCATCCCAAACATTATTAGGGAAATAATTATACAAAACATGCGTTTAAAATGCGAAATATACTAGTTGCGGTTCAATTAAACGTGACAGACTATTTCGAAAATAAATATAGGAACCTACTCAAACTAAAATGTTTATTTAAAAATATAAATCGAACAATTATAAAAACAATTATGTTTATCCATGGCACGTACGAAAGCCGTGAAAGATGTACCTATTTGGTACTTCCAATAACCTCTTGTTCTTTTTTTTTTTACCATCAAAAATACACATCTGTAAATTGAATTTGTTTTACAATAATACGGTTGAAATGAGTTCAGCGTTGACAGTTAAAAAAAGCCACCGGTGAGATACATTTTAAGCGTGTCAAAATCATAATAATTTTGTATGTATCCCACTTCTTAAAATTGTCTGCCCTCATTGCACATTTAATAATAAATAACGCCATTATTTTTTTTTAATAGAAAATTAAAGTCATTTTTACATTTATTTTAATGATTTTAGATGAACATGAAATTTGAATTTCTATAACTGCTGTTTACTGATAACACGTTATTCATTTATCCCATGGTTCGTTTGATAACTGTGATTTTAACTTTGTGATTACATAATACATAATAATATCGCAAGTGCCAAGTCTGTACTCTGTAATAAATTCAAATATATAAAATTAAAATGTATTAAAAAGTATATAGTGTTATTATTTTAATGTTGCAATGAATATATCAAACGAAATTGAATTGGGACTGAAACGTTTGTGCAATCCAGCACTAATAAACGATAAATGTTTCCAAATTTTACTGCGAAAAGCTGAAAAAAGACTAGGGACGTTGTTGGACGATGATCCTTTAGAACAAATTACAGATGATGGTAAGAATGAATTCATAAAATGTATTAATTTGAATAGATAATAAATGTATTAGAGTTAATACTTTTATTTTTAACTATAATTTTAATGTACAATATATATATTTATATACATAATATTCAATTTTAATTAAAATTAGTTTACTCAAAAATGTAATTTATGTTTCTAATTTTCTTTGAACCCTTAGAATTTCTTTAAAATTACCATTTTATGATTTAATCACCATTCTTTTGGTACCCACAATAACCGTAAAATCCTAGAAAGTAAAAACTTGGACGATACAAATCAGGAATATAAAATTGTATGACTGAGAAATACTTGAACATTTAACACAAAGTTGTTTTAAATATTAAATTCCAAATTTATACCTTCCAGATTTTTTACAGATTTAAAAATTTTACATTCCAGATTTGTACAGTCCAAGTTTTTTTTGTGGACCCACACAATTTTAGACAATTTCAGTTTTTATGAGAAATATTGAAATGGCTGAATTTTTAATAATAATAAAAGTTAAATAGTTTTGAATTATACTCTACAATTATGTATTCAAAATTAAATTAGAGAATTATCTATCGCTGATTATATTAGTCCTAAATGTAGGTATAACTGTATAATACATAATGTCTTATTATTCAATAATTTTATTTAAATTATTGAAATAAATATTAAAATACATGAATACCAAATAGGTATGATAAAACACATTTATAATATTTTATTAAAAAAAGAAACTGTCAGCACATGCTTCTGTTATTCATAATATGTACAGGCAATGCCAAAATATGAGCATGTAAAAGTCTTATGTAATAACTAAGGCTAGGATATATATGCATTTGCATGTTTATTTTCCTCAAGTCTAAATTGATTGGTTGTTAGATATGTCCACGATTTAACTCATTCTTGATAAAATATAACCTTTTTTTTTTCGCATATTTTGTATATAATACATATAATTCCGTATTTATAGATGTTTGAGAAGTCTTGTTCATTTTATTAATTTTTAAACTAAAATTTTATAATATTTTTAATTTAAAATGGTATTTATTTAATATTACTGGGTTATTTTTGAATTGTCGTAAATAAGTATATTTACTACATATCTAATCTTATCTTGATAACTAGATGGGGAACATGATTCAATGCAGTATAATATTATTAAAATAATTTTGATACAATAAAATTTGTAGTATCACATTTAGACAACGAAGCAGAATCAATTAAAAAATCAAAACATTTGTTTGAAGACAAACATTTAAAAAATAATTTAGCTTGTTTATTGTTTTCTCACCAAATCAATTATTAACCTAAAAAAAAATACACTATCTCTTAATGATAGCTTAAAAATTATTTTAAATGTGAAAGATATACTGTATAAATGTAATGGGAGAGTAGCAGAATTTATTGGTAAAAACTAAAATGGACTTGGTACTAAAGAATAAGAAGTTCAAAACACCTTTAAAAATGTGTAGCATTATAAATGGTGAATATGAAACAGAAGAAGTCAAGAAGATGTTAATAACTTAACATTACTTTAACTGTGATCCAATAATATCGTATGACGTTGAAAGGAGTTTGAGTCAATACAAATCTTGTCTATATTCAAACAAATATTATTATAATAGCATGTAATAAATAATAAAATAATTATATAAACTATATAAATATATAAAGGTTTATAATATTCTATTTAAATATTTAATGTATTAATAACAAGTTATAATAAATAATACAAATTTGTTTTTGCATATTTTGGTAAATCAAATGCATATTTTACAAGATTTTATTGCATATTAATCCTAGCCCTAGTAAGAACTAAATAATTGTCAGTTAATTTGTATTTTTTTTTTTCCAGAATCTGCCATAACATCTAAACTAGACATTTCTAAAGAAGCATATGCTTCACTGGTGACTTTGTATACAATCGCTAGTCGACATTGTTTAGATGGGCCGTCACTGGATCAAAGTCTGCAAACACTGGTGTTGGCTAACACAGATCGTGTACCAGAAATAATTAAAACCTATGAATCTGTTAGTCCTCGACTTATGCAAGTTTGTGAGATGACCACCACCTCTTTGGCAAATGTAGTCGATGTCGAATGCCGCCTTGATTACTGTGTACAGGTAAGTACCATAATCTTTTTAGGTAAAAATATTTTAAATTTCAATAATATTGACAACAAATTAAAACTATTAAAGTTTAATCTATCATTCACAATATTTAAAAATTATTGTCGTATCACATTATTATATAAGTATGTATCTTAAACGAATTTCATGTTAATTTAAATACATATACTTTTTTTTTGATTAATTAACAATTTAATGTCAGTCAATTTTAAATTACATCTAAAAAAATATATACAATTATCATCAAAAAAAAAGGTGATGCATTTATATAATATCACTATTACATATAATAATATAAATTTTATATTTTTAGTCTAGTGTTTTTGATGACGTATCTGAATTCTTATATAAAGTGCGGCTGAAGACAATCGATAATGGCACAATAAAATATATTGATTTTGTCTGCAATCCACAGCAACTGCAAGAACTGGTATTCAAGTTAAAAGACGCAGTTCGGCATATTGAAAAAATTGCCTCCTCGGCTAGTTAAGGTTTAATAAATATTTTATCACATATAATATATATATATATAATATTATGTATTTGCTCATTCCTAATCTATTACAGTCTTATTGTATATTTTTAATTTTTAATTATTATTTCTGTAAAAAATTTAACGAAATAACAGTTTAAATAGGTAATTCTTGGTTTCAAAAATAAAATAAAATACACATATAACTACATCAAATATTTAACAAAAAAAAACTTGATAAAATGAAAACAACGAAAAAATAAATTTTAGAATGTATGCATAAAAACGTATAAATACTTATGATAGCAATAATAAATTATTTTTTCGTCTGACGATCATAAATTGCAACTTTATAAGCTTCGTTAATTTTCTCTAAAGCTATAAACGTTAAAACAGTGTGAGGTCCAATTCGTGCAAAATACGGTATGATGCCTTTCCATAAATTGAAAAATCCTTCATTCTTCACAACTTTGGCCATTGCATTTATTGTACCAGTATATTCTGGTACTCCATTAATTATTTTCATGCTTTGAATTCTTAAATAACGAAAAAATATAATATTCAATTATTATTATATACATTCAATATTATTAATTATATTTAATTAATAATTATTTATACCTTGTTTTGGCAATATCCACTGGCAGTGATGCTAAGGTAGTAATAGCACCTGAGGTCATTGAAGAAGCAAAATGAAGAACGATGTTGTCTTGAAAATAACCTAAAACATACATTTGATGTCAATTATCAGTTAAATAAATCTTTGAATATTAACTAATACATATTTAATCTGATTATAAATTAACTAATCAAAATATTATAAACTTTTGTTATACCTACTATATAAATAGAAACTTTTTCTACTTCACTAAATATAACAAATAACTTTCCTAATAAATTTGTTTGTAGTTATATTCGTAAATTTATTACTAATTATATATAAGTTATTCAGTCAAAGAATATTTTATGTGCTCAATATTTGTACAACACTTATTTTTTTTATTATTAATTTTAGTTTTTTTTGGATACCTCACATACTTCTGAACTAGATCATAACTTATTAAAACATATTCATAATAAATTACAATATTATTATAGCGAATAGTATACTATAAAAAAAATTAAACCAATGTTAATGCCATAGGATATATTATTTCAAGACTCTAGAAATCTCTTTGCTTTAGTCATGGAGAAAACTTAACTACAGATAAAGCTAATTCCATTTCAATGTTATTGACAAAATAATAATAATAACAATAAATAATAAGGTATTATAATATGAAACTCATACAATATTTAAGAGGTTTTAGCCCAAGGATTTCTGCTTATGTTTTTAAATAATTAATAGAAAACCTGTTTAATTCTAAATAAATAAATGTTGACGGTGAATTGTATTTTAAAAATATAAAATATTTAAAATAATTATTTAATACACACATTAATGATTCATTAATTACATAAATGGTATATTAAGTAAAAACTAAAATAAATGATAAACAAAATTAAAAATACAGTTACAAATAGAAATGAAAGATCTCTTTTAAATTAGTTCAATTTAGGTTTAATTATTTTAAATTTAAAAATAATATATTATTTTATCTACATGAAAGATTCGTAATATGGTAATTACTGCCAGAATGATAATTGCAGACTTCATAACTTAATTGAAACAATTTTAACTATAAATTTAACTTAACACTTCTATGTTTTAATTATAACAATTTATATGTATTTAATATTTTAAAATGTATGTACATTTTAATAAATAAGTCAAATAAAAAAGTAATCAAATAAAATAATTTACACTTCTGGAATTGTTTACATTTGTTTAAACAATTTATTTTACTACCTATAATAAAATGAAACAAGTATTTGGTGTTTTTAAATAAAATTAGCGAGGTATTAAAATAATTAATAGTAATATGAAAAATATACTAGATATATCTACACTGTCAACATAATTCAATTCTGTTATAAAATTAATTACGTAACTGTTGCAAGTGTATTTTTAACAATGCATTGTTTACAACATGTAACATGTTGCACGAATAGTTATATAAAATATAATTTAACTATTTCAATGGCATTGAGTTAATACATTTCTTATAAATTGTTAGTGGGTATGTTTCATCAAATAATAATCACATTAATCTTCACTTTAAAATACCTACTGAAATAACCAGTGTTTTGTGACTTACCACTTTTTAGGTACATTTCTTTTGCCTGTGAGTATGATGCAAGTTGAGCCATGTTAACAACAGCCGCTCTTCCCATAGTAGCAATGCATCCTCTCCACCATGTAGCAATGCCCTCCTCTCTGGCTATCCTAGCCAATGCGTTAACGACACTAGTGTAACCGCGTCTTTCAGCCAAAGGCAGTTGCGCGTCAGACGTCATCCGTATGAGTGCTACTTCGGCCGGAGTACCTACGGCAGCACCCGTTAATCCGGATACCAAGCCTATACCCATCTTGACCAACAGACTGGGTGGTTTTTTGTCTTCCCTAGAAGAAAATGACCGCGGTCAGATCTACCATCATTCTGAGTTTTCGGCCGAACTCACCCGGTCATGAAGGCGATCAGAGAGTTGTACATGCCCAACCGGGTAGTAGAGTAAGTCGCTTGTCTGAGCATGCCGGCGGTCAGCCCCGGATAGAAGGCAGCTACGCCCTTTTCCTTGACCATAGACCGTATGATGCCGCCCATGGATTTTTGCGCTTCGGTAGCGGTCAGATCGCGTCCGGCCATCTGCATACGATTTTTCAACACGTCCAAAGGGTGCACGATAACAGTGGCCGCGGTCCTGTACAATAAAAAGGGTACGTGATGACTGTGAAGGCCATTCCGGCGGGTTCCGGGACCCAGGCGAGAGACAGGGCCACAGGGATTGGTGAATGTAGGTGGTATATACTTACGCGGCAAACCCGCCGTTGAAAAACATGACGGCCGGAGGTATCGGCACGGAGTCGCTCATGATGGAGTCTTTGTTGTACGTGCTGCAGGTAATAATAATATTATTATGGAATAAATTCGCGTCGCAGTACGGGTGGTACCGGTTTCAGTAGTATGTCCGCTGTGGCCGCCAAAAACGGTGGCCGTCGGTCGGTCGCGGTGAACGGCGTGCGAGCGAATGCCGTCCGACTGCGTCTTTATTTGTGTGAACGGATCTGTTAGCGGTTACCGCGTCCTCCCCGGTCCCCCACCGTACGCCGCCGAACGTTCGAATCGATCGCGAACCACCGCGTAGTAGACGTCTGCTATAATAACAAACGCTGCAGCTCGTCCGTCGGAACTTGTGATAACGCGTCGGCGGCGGTTGGTAGCGGCGAGGACGGGCGGCGGCCCGGACGACCGTGGCCGCGAAAAGCGTTTTCGCTGGCCGTCATCGCGGCGGCAAGTGGCAACAGCTGATCGTCTGCGCGGCCGTCGTGGCCCGGCGGCGAAACCCGCGAATCGTTACGTTATTGCTGTTATTACTAATTGAAATTTATGAACATTGCGACAACATTACAATGGTTCGCACGGACTGATCTCACTCGAATGTGTGTAGTGGTTTTTAACCGGGTGTACGATGTGCGTGCCCCGCCGCTCGGTTCGTGGCGACGTTTCTTTTTTCGTTTTCGTTCTGGCGCCGCGTCTGTATCCTGTGAACCGGTGTTTCTATCGGAAATCTCATTCCGATCGTTCGGGGGCCGTGGTTTCTGATAGCGAATCGTGTGTTTCAGTATGTTGTCGGTGGGAATGGTGTTTTTTTTTTTTTTTTTTTATTTTTCCTCGTAGTTTTCTCGATAAGTAACCCAGTAAAACCCGGGGGGGGGGGAAACGGGAATATTTACACGCAATAAACACGGTTAATGTTAGTTTATAGCCGTGTACCTATTTGCAACGTTCGAGTCTTTTTGGTTAATCCATAATATTTGTATAAACGTTTTGCGATTTATATTTTATGTTTTGTCAGCGTTTGAAGTTCAAATTTATGTTAGATTGGTATCGAAAGAGCAAACGATTGCGCTAAGTACTTTGTAGCGTTTCAGTTTCAGATTAACACTGGAATTTTCAATTAAAATTGTCCATAACGTGTCCGACCGAACTGCGCATTTTATAAACTAAATTACTGTCTAGCTGTATGAATACAATATAATAAAATATTACTTCTACTTATTTTTTTTTTTCAATTTAATATAGTTTAAATTATAACGTCCTATAAGCGAATAGTACACAATATCTTGGCTTGATATTCGACAGACGTCTAACATGGTCTTCTCATCTCAAGGACAAACGTAAATTGCTTAACTCAAGACTTCATCTGCTAAGGCCCCTTTTCGACTCAAATCTATCATTACCTTTTAAACTCGTGCTTCATAAAACTCGTCTGCATCCACTCTGGGTGTACGGAATAGTAATATGGAGTTCTGCTTAAATATAAAATAAGAGAACTATCCAAGCCTTCCAGAATATCTGTTGTCGTATTATTACTGGAGCACCCCGGTATATCTCCAACCATGCAATAATCTCTGACCTAAAAATCTGCCCTTTCAACGAAACTGCTACCCTGTATTACAAACGCTTCCACGCAAAACTACAATCCAACCCCAACTAGTTCATCAGGGACCTAGCCATACCAGCACTACCCGGAAACCCAACCAGACGACTCAAGCGGAACTTGAAAAACAGTGACTTGAAAATTGTATAAATTAATCGGTGAATGTAAATGTAGAGCCACTAGGTGTCTTTAATGTGAGATTTCCTACCATGTCATTATTCATTCTAAGTTTTTTCTCATTTCTACCATAATTATTACTTATTGTACACTTGTATAGATTGTAATATTTTCTAAAATAAAGATAAAAAAATCTAGGTAGTAAATAAGTTGATAATAACAATATTGATTACGGCTAACGAGCAGGGTTACCAAATTGATAGCAGATCTTACTGCAAGCAAGGGCCTAAAATCGCCACTTTAAAAAAAAAAATATGCTGAATATTAATAAATAAAGTTTGTCTATTGGTTTACTGAATACATCGGGCAAACCCGAAATATAATGACAATGCACATACACAAATTTTGAAGACAGAAATAACAAATTAACCGAGAAAAGGAATGACGGATCATCATTGACTATTCGCATCATCATGGTGGGAGGCTCATTTTTCAAATAATTGGTTGGGCAATACGGAGTAACAAAATGAATATAATTTCCGGGTGATTCGAGTTAGTACCTTAAAGTAAACAAGTGTAAGGAGGGAAGGAAAGTCAACTGAGCCAGAGAGGAGTTTAATATGGAGAAAAAATGTATTATGATGGTGACGACGGTCACCTAAATTATTATGTTATGTCTATGGACCGATAATAATAAATGAAAAGTTATTATTTATCGGTTTAAAATATAAGAAATATATATTATTTTGTATATTTTACATGCAATAATATTTTAATTTACAACGAAAACAAAAATTTTAAATAGCCGGAATTTTTTTTTGGGCGTGCAGCTGCACACCTTGCACACCCCGTGCGCACGTCTATGTTCTATCTTGCTATCGTTTGCCACGTTCCTCATTCCTCAGCACATGAATATGATTTGACATCCACGAGCTGCTTCAGATTTTTGAAGTATGAAGTTTTCGGGCGGGCTCGAGTTCTTTTTCCCAAGACCTTCCTCTCGAAGACGTTCCTTGTGAAAGTATCATGTCTAAAGAAGCGCACGTCCCATTAGTTTCATTTTTATTTTCAATATGTGCCTAATTCAATCCGTTTTTTACCTGCTTGTCTTTTAACATATTTTCGTTTGATTTTTTTCAACCAATTGTGTTTTGCTCGTTTCCTCCAGATCGACCAGATCCACTTTTCCATTGCCTATGATGCGGTATACCTATAAAATATAATATCAACTGTACTTTTAGTTTTTAATTATTACAATAACATTATTTGTTATTAAATAGTACAATTTATTTCCATGTTAATTGTCACTAAATTATAGGATTTTATAAAATGCACAATATTATTGTACTATCCAGAATTCGTACGCGTCGAACATGTTAATGTATTCGGTTTTTCGATAAGCACATGTGTACATGATTTAACGTACTTTTATTTGAGAATATTTTTTTTTTTTTTTTAAATAATTAATTTAATTATTGAAAATGATGTAATACAATTGAGCACACATGAAAAAAAAAACATTTATTTATTACGGACAAATATCGAATAGGAGATTATTAACTCGTATAAAATATTATTAGGTTTTTAAATGCTGAATTTCGTTACCCCCTCCCCCTCCAGATTCGAATGATAATTATCGTTACGACTGTACGAATAAAACAAATATTACAATCAATAAAAAAAAAAAAAATAATTCTTAGGATCCGAAAACTATTTGTTACTAGAAAACGTTTAAATTATAATTGCCCTGCTAAATAATATATTATTATTACACACTAATTTTTTCTGCGGACCAAATACTTAGCGAATATTTTGTTTCAAATGTTTTTGGAATTTCGATAAATAAATCGTTTCCTAAACTACAGGTGGTGGCGATTAAAATGTGCGCTTTTCATTTTCCGAATGAGCAGTCGTAGAAGTTTAATAATTGCCGATAGGTAGGTGTACGTGTTTTTACGAACCAACGATTATCAAAGAACGGATAAAAATAAACCTACACGATTATTATAATGGGGATAAACAGGTAAGTACGTACACGAGACCTATCAGATAAAACAAATACATATATTAGTTCCTACACGAATACAAAAATGAGATGTGTTAGCTCCTACTCCGTAAAAAATGTAGGTTAAATTTACAATTGTATTTGTTTTGAAGTTTGCTGAGTGTGCATTCCCGATGAAAACCAAAAAGTAATTCAATAATAGTATAACAATAATAATAATAATAATATATTAATAGAATAGTATGGATAAGGTGTAGTAATATTATAATCGCGCTCGTTTCAACCGCTATACTTGATGGTTTATTCTGACTATAGCTGATATAATACCGATAAAGCTGACATATTCTAATTTCAATTTTTGAACACAATTTGTGTTGAATCCAGGTATACTAAAAATGTTGCCCCCCCCCCCTGTTAAATGTGGTTTTAAATAAAATTTTATCGATTGAAATATTTAATCATAAAACAATTTGACCGGTTTAATAAACGTTTACATGGACGGTCAAGTATATCATCATATGATATGATTGGAAATACCATATATTGATAATGATTATTAGGTGACCGTCTACGTCTATTATTATTTATTATTCTCTTTGATTATTTATCTACATTCTAGACAGTTGTTCACTATCGATTAGTCAACGCTGTGCAGCTGAAAAATCACGAGTGCACTATTATTAACAACATAGCTTAAGTAAAAAAATTATTGAATACTAGCTACCTATGCTATATTTCTTTCTATATTAGTCATTTCGTAATCTATTAATTTTTTATTTTAAGATGTCAAAACGATCAATAGAAGATTTCTTTTTACCGAATAAAAAAACCAAAAACTATAGAATCTACAGACGTAAATCAAGCCGTTACATCGGCTAGTTCATCAATAAAAGGTAAAGAAAAACGATTCTATAATACTAAATGGGAAATAGATTATCCTTGGCTTTATTTTCATAAACAACGTAACGGTGCTTTTTGTATGTTATGTGAAAAATATGTATCAGGCGGAATTTGTGTTAATACACCATTCATAAACTATAAAAAAGCACTAGGAAAAGATGGTAAATTAAATAAACACACATATTCTGTATCACATATCCGTAGTGCAGAATTAGAAAAACTTGCTTTGGTAGCTTTAAAAAACCCTGTTTATAATCAAATTGTAAGTCAAAGTTTTGAAGAATGTAAAATTAATAGAACAAATTTATCACATCTTTTTCGATCTGTTTATTTTTTGGTGAAAGAAGAGATAACTCATACAACTAAATATGAGCCGTTAATTAAACGATTACTTATGAAAAGTAGCGGTTCACTTCAAAATTGGATCGATGCAAATCTGTTTGTGTTACACAAACATTTGAGAATTTCCATTACTGATAAAACTGATACAGAAAACTTGTTTTTGGTTTGATAATAATTATATCTGTTTACAAAATACTGCATGCACATTGGGTAATTTACCTTAAACTTTTGTTCCATAATGCATTTTTTTTTTTTTTAATACTTTGGTTAAACGTGTATTTACAAGTATCCGTTTAATATATAATCTAACCTAACTTGTTTTGGTGATGTAGGAACAAGGAACTTACATTCGCTCATTATAATATGTATATAGACATTATATAGGTAGGTAGGTTATTACTTACATTATAAAAAAAAAAAAAGTGGTCATGTACGCCGCATAAACAGGTAAACCTACACACACGTTTTTGCAACATCAAGAATTGAAGAATATTATTTTAGTATGTATGCACTTTAACAGTAGAAAGAATCGTTTGAAGGTTATATTTTGTTTTTATAATTCATACAGGTTGTATAATAATAATTATTAGTTATACATAACAATAATACTATGTGGAGTATTCTTCTTCTGGCATTATGCGACGTCTATAAATATTATCATTGTTACTGCAATAGTTACAGACGGCCGTATGCTCGCCGTGATAATAACAATACCTATAATACAATCTGCATAGGAAATTGTCATTTTTTTTTTTTTTCTTTTCATTGTAAAAGTTTTCTATTGAACACATTTGTGGTTCCGTATTGTTGGTAATGTCTGTTAACGATACGCGCAATCGTTATTATTGCGCAGCGTTTTGTTTGCGCGCGTTTTTCGGGCAGGATTAGCGCCCGGCGCCTTCACAAGGGAAACGCGTGCGAAACAACGAAAATCCGCCGTTTTATAGTTTTTTTTTTTTTGCTGCCTTCCATACTACGAATACGCTGTTTGGTTTCGTTTAAAAACACAAGAGAGGAGGGGGGGGGCGTATAAATCGAGAAGGGAACAATGTCATTAACACGGAACGATAATATAAATGCCGAAGACGGTCCAACGTGCGAATCGTTTCGGCTCGCCGCAACCCCAGTGCGGACCCATGTCGGACTATTTGTCGAAAACAAACGCCGTTGCGTTGTGCGACACCGTCACGTCGTGCCGGTAACGTGGGAAAAATTGCTCGCCGCACGGGCGCAACGAAAATAATTCAATTTCAAAAACCGACGGTACCTGTATTGCTTGTTATTACTATTATTATCACCGTCGTCGTTAAATGCGTACCCAGTATCGGCCCCCTAATGTAATACACGTATTTATTTACAATATGCGTGTACGGCGACCGTTGAATTGGCTCCCGATACCGGGTAAAGCACTCTACCGGCCGTTGAATCGGCTCCCGACAATGTTTTCAACAAGTGGTCCTGAAAATGTGTAAAAGCGTTACGCAGAGCCGTTCGGCGCGGCGCCCGGTGGCATCGATTTTCCATCGCCCCCTCTCAATGTCTCACCCGCGGATGATTTGGAACGTTCGTACCTCTCCCCTCACAGATTTGTTGTGTTTTTTTTTTACAATTTTATTGAACACGTATTTTTATTTCCTACGTATTACTTCCGCCAAATATGATTCTTCCTTACCGCTGAATTTTTCCCTACCGGTACAGGTATACCCACCCACTTATAATTATAATAATATTAAAAAATGAAATTGCGAGTTTTTTTTTTATTATTATTTTAAGTTTCATATATTGAGCCGGGCTTCCCGTAGTCAGGAAAAAGTTCGGCGTCCCCGGAGCAAACGCCCACATTTCCCCTCGCCTCTAACGCGGCTATGTCAGTTGTACGCACGCATATTATTATTTTACTCGACTATTTGACTATACTATCGTCAGACCAAAGCCGCGGCGATATAGCACGCGATCGTTATTCAATGACAAACATTTCTGTACCTGTACTTAACAGTAACCATAGTAACGCAATAGTAATAATAGAGTGGGAACTGGCATCTGGCATTATTATAATGGTTGAGTCCGGTGTATTGTATGTTATTATGCTGTTGAAGCGCCATTTTACCCGATAATCGATAACTGTATATATTATAATACACACGTATACCGAAATGGAATGTTTTCGTAAAGTATAGTTTTTATTATTATTAAACGTTGTAAAACACTCGAACTGTGGCGCCGCGACGAGCGACAGGTATACTCTTAATGGACCGTCCAACTCAAAAAAAAAATAAAAATATATAACAAAAATAATAACGTCGTATCTGTACTTACATAACGCGACGCAAAAAATTGTATCATTCAAATTTGTTTTGTTGCGACTCTTGTATTCACGGTGGACTTTTAACAATGCGCGTGACACCACGACTAAATTGTTTTCAAATGACCGAATCGCAATATATTAATATTTATATTAAAGAGTACACCTACCTCATCATACATAATTTGTTCGTATAATTATTGTATTGCATTTCGATTCGATATTTTAGTAAAAATTGGCACTCACCTACATTATACAGTACTATACGAAAACGTATTGTTACAAATTTACCATATACTGAATTTTGGAAAAAAAAAAAACTCAACATTTTAGTAAAACTTCGCTCCACATAGACCAAAAAAAAAAAAAAAATCAAAATTTAATTTAAATAAATCGATCACTGTTTATATTATATACTATTTATATTACATAGGTAGACAGGTAAATAAAATAATAAAATGTGTAATTATTAATTATTTTTAGGTGAGTATACCTAATTAAAAAATATTATACTGTGACAATTTTTTTTTCGTATTAAAAAAAATAATTAATTATACAATAAGTATGTATTAATCAAATGTGGTTACGGCTTTTTTTTTTTTTTTCTACGCTAACCTACTACATAATTATACGTTGATTATAATATTATCACGCATATAAGAAAATGTATATTACGCAATATTTAATACACAAAGTTATACAATTTTATTATAACTTAAAGGGTAATATTAATTAGCATATTGTTAATTTATTTTATATTTGACATTGAAACTTGTGTAACCGTAATGTTACTATAGCATTTCATTGACTAGTTACTAGCTAGATACCGACTTACTTATATACAATGGTGTCGATAATGATAGTAGATAAGTATGAAATTGTTTACATAGTATAATATAGGTTACTCGTTATTAATATTTTAACGTTAAAACAATAATTAAAATATACTGTAAAAGTATTAATCATAGTTAAAACAATCACCGTTCATTTATAATAGTTATTATTGGATTATCGAAATAAATTCGGTTGGTATCCACGTACTTTAAAAATGTTGAGTATGGATACCAGAGAATACCTATGTACAATAAACCTACTTGTGTAGAATTAAGCATATAATATCTTGGCTAATATTTACGTTAAGTCTTAAAATCAACTCAAATTATTTGTATTATCTATATAATAAATATAGGTACAAAAGACGACACAACGTACTCATAACAGTAAAAGTACTATTATCTCTATTCGTGATTTAATTTATTTTTATTAAAGGTAAAATGTAAAACGCCAAAATTAAAATATTAGGTCTTTTTTGTTTACTAAATAATAAATAAACAATAAAATTTATGATTTATTTTATCTATTACATATAGGTATCGAGAAACATTTATTTCACTGTCAAACGTATAGATCTGTTTTAATTAAAAATTTAAATAGATAGACTGTAAAATGGTACACAAATCAAATTCTAAATTGTTGGTATCTCCCATTTCTGTTATTAGTATTTTAATTTATAATCAATTGTACAGCTTATTATGAAATCGTGTTAAATTTCCAATCATTTAATTGCTTGGCTAATGCAATTTTATATCCAAATAAAATCATATTAAAATAAACCTGAAAATTTCAAATGCTTATAAATAGCTCAAAAGTCGTCAGAATGTTTTGAAAAAAGCCTGATATAAGTATTTTATAAAAAAGTGCGCGTCTCTACGATTATTTTTAATTGAATTACAAATAAACTAAATTGAAAATTAATAAACTCTTATTACGTACATTTTGTCCGTTTTTCTTAATTTTTTCACGCTTTTCTCAATTATTCGAAGAGAATAAATTAACCAGATAAAATTTGCTTATGGAAAATGTGTTACACTTGAAAATCGAATCAAAATTTCTAATAGTATACAGTTTTTAATAGACAGAAAAAAAACCACACATCATAGTAAAACCAAAAATGTCTCACTGCGATTAGAATTTAAAAATTAGATACAACCATATTTACACATAAATCATCTACTCACCGTGGATTTAATGTGTTAAGAAGTGCCGGAGCTTAGAGAGGACGAATGAGAAATATGCCCAGGGCCTCGCGCTCGTTTTGGTTTTAATGGGCCCCGCGGTTTATTATTATATAGGTATACAATCATTTATTATACTGAATTCAGCACTGTACTAAAGCATTGCCAGGGTCCCGCAATACCTAACGCCGCCACTGCAAGTATTAAGTAACATTTTTAGCTTTTTAACATATTGACCGGCGACATGAAAATAAAGAGGACATTTATTGCGTGTGAATGATATCTTATGGACAGAATAGTGTCGACAATAATAATCGGACATAACGACTAGAAAACAGTAAGAATTATGATGTAGGTATCCGTGTACCTAAATAACATTACATATATTATGTACAGGTGTAGATGTATATCGTGAAAGAGAAACAACTTCATTTAAAGCGAACTGCCCGTCAGTCGGGTTGTCTAAATGACACAGCGTAGACGTTAATTGTTTTAATTAGGGTGCGGAGTGCAGACGTATACTCAGTCATAAAGTACAAACATATAGTTTAAATGTCTAATAAGTATAGGTATTATGATCTTATTAAATTATTTACAAAAAAACAAAAAAAAAAAAAAATCAATTATTCAAACATAATTAAATAATATAGAAATCAGTTTCGTAATTCTTAAAGTTAAAGGCAATTTGTATAGTATATGCCATATTTGTGTGTATTTTTATTATAAGTGCATTTTTCACATATAATACAATATTTAGCACGATTTTTCTCGAAATAAGGAAAAAAAAAATCGATTAAAATGATTGAATATTATTTAATGGGTATTTTTTTTCAAATTATAATATAAATATCTATACTGTGAGTTTTCCCCAATTATTTTTAATCGTGTGATATTCAAACAGGCTCATTATAATATATCGAAACGATCAGTTGATGTTCGAAAATATTCGAAAAATTGTACACAAAAAACACGTATTTTTAAAGTATATTTAATACATTTATAGAGCATGCATGCGTGCATTCTTTAAGGCTTTTTAGGGTATGAAGTCCTTAACCCTAGTATGATAAGTAATAAGTATATTAGACAACCACGGTGACGAAGACACCACCCTATCCTATTATCAATGGGAGATGATGACCACCCCCGCGCACACGACCATCAGCGAATTACAGTCGGCGGTTATTGAGAAATCGAGTATACGTACACACACACACAAGGTGTATAATTTAATACCGGAACATATAAATGTTCCACAGCCAATATAGGTATAGGTAGGTAACCGAAAATCCAACGACGTTATTTTTATACTCGCTGTGTTATACTCGACGACGAATATTATACACTTTGTACCTACTACCTACGTATACCAACCTTTTGTGTACATAATCATAGTGTAACTCGTAATCTTTAATATAATGTAAAAAATACGTACATAGGTATAAGTATAGGCAGTGATTAAGTACGGAAATAATTGATGTAAAACCAAATTATCTAAAGGTAACACATTTAAGAATATTTATAATATAGTGTCTAGGTTATCGTTCATTCTATTCAAAATTATAATTAGGCGGCGTTATAATTGTAAGTTAAATTATTGCCATCGTGCCATGTCTCGTAAGTTTAATAATGTAAATAGATAGGTCATATACCTTATCGGCTCGTCTCAACGTTTGTCAAACCTATGTAAAATAAAAGATAAGATAATACAGTAATAATAATATTATTGTGTGTTTATCTTCTTGAATGCATTTCGTATTGGGTATCTACTAATTATGAATTAAGTAGGTATACAACAACAACGTTCCACGTTAAACATCCAATTCAGCAATAGAATGCATAGAAACATTGACGGAGATTGTGGTGGGCTACAGGTAGCGCACAACCAATGGGGTGTTTTGAACGTCTGAACACACTCTTTGAACCGTATTTATGAAAATTTCATTCAGTGGCCATTGAATTACCAAAATTCCTATTTAAGTGGGTACCTACTAGAAATCGGACGAAATTCAATTTTTAGGCGGACAGCCCAATTGAAAAAATCCTAGTTGTAAAACTGTTTCTCCAACAATAGCCAGTACTTTTGGATCGATGACGATTAAACGGCGAAAATCGAACGTGAATATTAACATTATTGCCCGTCAATTTTAATTCCGGCAACCTAAGAGATTAAATAGTTGAATTGCAAAATACTGAAAGGGCACAAACATTTTTCAAGAAAAACTCCGTTAACACTTCGAATTTTATAATAAAAATAAAAAATTACTGTAGAAACGTATAGACGATATCTAACACTACTACATTACGTCACTAAAATGTAAATTATTTTTTTATTTTTTTCAATAATACTACATTATCATTAAGCACATTAATAATACCATTTTCGTCAGTTTTGAAAAATTTAAACGTTTGCCTTTTCTGTATTAAATTTAACGATTCAGTTACCATTACGTCATTTGAGCTTATAGGTCATACGAGTTGCAAATTAAATAAATAATATTTTAAAATAGCATTTTCAAATACACGCTGTTGTAATATCAATTAATTTTCGCTTCGTCTTTCCTCCCACCTATATTTATGGTCGATCACCCCAGTATAGGTTCTTGACCTACATATTTACATATTTTACCACGCAAATCCAGACTGTTTTCGTATAGTTCTAAAAATTAGATTTACAGCTCTACAAATCAAGAATTACAAAATAATTATTCGAGATTATACATATGAGCTGATAAGATGAAAACTTCATTTAGTACCTACCTACCCGAGTTTTAGATATTAGGTAGGTACGTAACATCATCGAAAAACTTACACCACTGGGCACCTATATCATTTGTCATTTGTCACTCAAAATCAAATGAGTTGTTAATTGTTATAGGTTTTCATCATCAACACCAGTTTTTTTTTTATATATATATATATATACTTATTCAACATATTATGTTTTTTCTATTAAAACAAATATGTTTGTTTTCATGCTGAAAATTAACTTTATAGCACACTATTGATTAAGATAAAACAGGTATTAGAATTACTCATTTTTTTAATAGCATTATGTTTTGGTAATTTTTAAGGCATAACTGAGTGCATGCATAATAATACGATTTTAAGACTGTGTATGATACTATTCCCTGAATTTATAACATTCATACAGTCATTTACAATTGTGTAGATAATAAATCTGGAAGAGATATATAGTAAATACAGTGGATTTGAATCCAACATTTGACATAAATGATAAGAATATTTTTCAGTAGTTTTATACTATAACATGATATTGTTTAATATAAACAATATTATTGCCACAATATGAAGAACTGTACCATATATTAAATAGATATTAATTTAAGTGATGATACAGACATTAAAATAAATTAATTGAAGAACATGATTTTCTGGCGAGTTTATTATAATTATACAGAATTATTTTAACTATAATTACTTTGTATTTATTTACCAGTAAATATAAGTAAAAATTATTAATGAAAAATGATACCTATCAGGTGAAGTAGGTATATTTAATTTTATTAATTATTGATAAATACATATCCTTTTACGAACAAATGAACAATTAATGTTAGAATAATAGAATGTATAACCTAACCTGTGTTTAATGAATTTATATGTTTTAAAACACTGATTCATTTTCAATCTTCAGCTATGTTGTGTATTAAAATATTGCCTAATATTAAATTACTTGGGTATTGGCTTATTTTAAATACTTACTAAAGGGGGGAAAGAGTACAGGAACACGTACCTCCTGTCAATAGATTAGTTTTTTTTTTATACATTTTATATTCATTTAATACATAATTCATAACTAATTTACCAAAAATATAAATAATAGGCCCTCCCCTACCTTAAAAAATGCATGGATTCACCGTTGTAATTATTTCTAATACCTATATAAATATTCTAAATAATAAATACATACCCAACAATATGTTAATTTTTAAATGACAATTTATATTTTTAAATCTCAGTGACTGGTTAACCATTCTTAAAGAGTCAGAACTTACAGAATAAAAACTTTAAGATGATATAGGCACCTAATTTTGTTAAACATTAATTCCTTAAAAAATTGTGAGCGTCAACTAACATTTATGAACTTTGATACAACAAACAAATAATTATAATATTATTAATGTGTAAATGTTGAAAATCAAACATCAAAAATCAATGTTTCAAAGAAACAAAAAAAATAACTTTTATTGAACATTTATAAAAAAAAAAACCACAAAAATATTTATTTATAAAACTCATTACACCTCTACAATCCTTAACAATTATAATTATAATTGTTTTTTTACACATAAATTATGTTAAAAATAAATTACAATTATATAATGACATAACAATTCAATAATACAAAAATAAATTACATTCAAATTTATAAAATATGTAAATATCTACAATATAGGTTACTTACAACACCATTGCTAATAAATATACTGATATTTATTATATTTGAAAATTTAGTTTTTTAAATCAAATTATTAACATACATCAATTATTATTATGTAAATTTACTTGAAATAATGATAAATATAACTCATAACAATAACTGAGCGACTCTATAGATATTAGAAAAAAAATTAACTTTTTAGAAATATTAAAAAAATATAAAGTTAAAATTTAATAATTTAAAGATTACATTTATGTAAATTCTTTATGAGCCACTAAACATTCATCAATATAAATTGTTATAATAAAATACTGAACACGCAAGAATATTAAAAAAGTAAATTATTAATTTGTTTTAAATGTAAATAAACAAAAATCATAAACTATACAGTATAAATATAAATATAAATATATATTTTATAAATACAACTGTACTTAATAATACATGCACTGTACAAATTATAGGTAACAAATATTTGTTTTATAATTCAAATATATTATCCTTTTAAAAATAATTACTCTAGATATCAGAAAAATAAATACTTTGTTACACTCAGAATCTAAACAAATTTCAACAATAACATATATTATTAATTTTTAAAAGATATAATATCAAAATAAATTATATCACCTAGATATTTTGAATAGAATAACAATAATTTTGTATTTTAGTTAAGTATTTAAGTGTCACAGTGCATTGTACCCTGTACATTTTCACATTACATTTCAAAATATTGAGCTGCAGGTTTTAAAAATATTGATATCACATATTTATGTGAGCAATAGGCGTTAAAATAATTAAATACTGAAGGCACAAAGATAAAAATGATAATATTTAATTATCATATTTAGTACAAAATGTACACCTTAATCTAGGACTAGAATTTGAGAGTAATTTCAATATAAAGATTTTAAAACACACATGTCAAAAATTACCCAGCTATAAATTAATATAAAATTCACTTACTAATATTAAATACAATGGCCAACAGTAATTTAATCTCTAAACTCAGTTAATTTAAGTTTAGTTAAATCATACTGTAATAGATACTTCATTAATGATAGCTAACTATATCTATTATTAGTGGTGAATATCAGATTATATTAAGAATATCAAAAATCAAATTTCTTCCAAAACCAATTTGACCTAATATTTTTGTGACAAAAATATCTCTAATCTCTAGAAAATGAAAAGTGTTTAATTGATTTCAAATATCGAATCGGGTGCCAATTCCATTGGTAGCAAATATTGGATAGTCATTTCGGATCACTGCTTTTTATTATAGTAGAACGTTGGCAGCCTGAAACTTAAGTTGACAAAAAAAAATCTATTTGAAAACATTATGCACATGATAAGTTTTGGAAACTCAAATTCAAACTTTTTTAAGTCCATTTTGTTTCAAGTTATAAAGAATTTTGTTTATTAAGTTTTTTCTTTCTCTACATCCATTTTTTCTTCGCCCTTATTATTATTTGTACACTCGTCTTTGTCTTTACATTCACCATTACTTATATCTTCTGTTTGATCAGTTTTTTCTTCTCCTTTATTAGCGTGTAATTTTTGTACATCTGGTGATTGAGCTACAATTGTAGTTGCTTTTTTTGGTAGACACTGTCTATGGTGAGCATATAATGGGTTAAAAAGTACACTAACTGATGGTGGTAATGAATTATGATAAGCCGATGATGGTGGACGAAGTTCAGATATAGCTTTAAGAAAATCCTTTGGATCTCCTGAATTTCCGTCAGAATTATTCGAAAACGTTCCATACATAAATGGATTTAAAGGGTTAGTAAATGGGTTATGATTTGTTGGTCTAACAGGTAATAGAGCCAATGAGTGAGCTAATGTATTCTTTTTAGGAGTTGGCTTTTTAGGTTTCTTAGCTGGAGAAGTAGGCAGAATTGGACATAATGTTTGAGGATTAATCTTCATTAAAGGCACTTCAGCTAATCTCTTTAAACTCTCTTCGGTTTTATCTTCATCTTTTTTATCATTATCATCTCTCGATTTGAAAAATTTTTGACACTTTTTGTCTACACCGTTTATTTCCTTTTTTTTGGCTAATACTGAATTTTTCGAAATACTAGGGTTCCAGTGATTTGTTGGAGATGTCAATGTTTTATATTTAGTTCCTTGTTTTTTAATTTTTTCAACAATAGTGTCCAATTTTGGTTTTGTCTTTTTTATTTTAGACCCAGGGTATACTTTTAGTGTTTTTTTCTTAACATCTATATGGTCATCTTTTATATGTGTATCTTTACATTTAGATAACTTTTCATTATTCATCTCATCGGTCGGTTCTAAGGTAACATTAGCTTGTATTGCTTCTCTACTTTGATTGATGTTTGTTATTTTCATGACACCATTTTCACTTATTTCCAGTTGTACTTCTTTGGAATCTGGAATTTTGTCAGCAACTGTAGCTTTCTCTTCTATTTTAGGAGATACATCTTCAAAATGTATTTCTGTCTTTTCTATAACTCTTTGAAGCAAATCATTTTCTTCTATAGACTTTTCATCATCCTTTTTGGGTGCCAATGAATTTTCTTCTTTAATCACTACATCGCTTTGAACGGGTTCAACTTCAACTTTAAGAATTTGATAAGTTATTGTAAGTGGATCTTTCTATAAAGTACAAATTTAAATTAATAATAACTATTATAATAAGATAATCAATTTGCTAATTCGTTAATTAAAATTAAATTTTTACCCTTTTCCAATCAAACATATAAATTACATCCATTAAGGTTAATTGATCATCTAGTATAGAATTTTGGTAGAAGATTTCTACATGATGATCATCTGGTGTTAATTCATATTTTAGGTAAACTAATTTTTTTAAAGTTATTATTGTCAATGATGCCGGACACCATAAATAGCGTTTGTGTGTTTTTTGTATATTCTAAGAAATCAAAGAAAATTATTAATTTTAACTATCTCTATGTAAAAATGATTAATGAAATACATACTTTTTCATCATTTTGGTCACATTCGTAATAAAGACACACACTAATTTTATCATTAGAAGAAAAAATATGATAATTGTCTGGTACATCACCACGACTCATTGGATCCCGAGGTATATACACTTTATTTCGACTATAAAAGTCTCTTCTCATCAACATCTCTCCTAAGTAAGTAATATAATGAAATAATAATAATATTTTTATTAATAATGAAATTAGTAATAATAAAGAAATAGGTAATGTTTAAATTTAATAACATTTAAACTTACTTTGAAATAAACGCGGTACAAGTTTATAAACAATATTTTGTAAGGTATGGTCAGGTCGAATATTAGATAAAGGTTTTGACTTGTGGACTAATACATCACATATTGGACAATATTTATTACGTTCTAAATACTTGACAATGCAACTTCGACAAACTAAAAAAAAAAATATTAAATATCTATATAAACATCATTATGATTATTTAAAGTACTGATGTATATATTTATTTATGATTGTTTCTGTACTCAAGTAAATCATATACTAAACTATCAGATTTCATATTACCATAATTTAATTTTAAAATCAATAATAAATATGTAAAAATGTTAAAGAACTAGGTCAATTAATTATGTGTGATACATTACTTACAAGAATGCAAACATTCAATTACTGTTGTAGCGTCCACAAAATATCCACTACACAGAACACATAGTAAATGTGGATTTAGGTCGGTGACCTTCGGTTTACAGGATTGCATATTGTCGTTACCAAAATCATAACGTTTCCACAAAGCTTTGATGTCCTGATAATTAATTAATATTAAATTGACATTAGACAATTGCAACATTAACATTCAAAATTTAAAGTACTCACCCAATAATATTGTATTTGTAGTGGTCATTTTTATCTCTTGTGTGTCATTGCCAAAGAGTTGATACACATAATTGGATTCGAATCATCGGTGAAGTACTTGGACACGGTGTACTCGGTCCTAAGTAGGTTTTACGTTGCTTTCGAAAATAGACCGAAACAGTGGATTCAAATTTCGAATACCAAAATGATAAAAAAAAGACAGAGAAAGCTCTACAACGCAAACGCGATTACGCGAGTAAACACAAAAAAAAAACAACAAAACAAGTTGTCCGTTGACAAGGCATAACACCGTTAACAGTGAAACTTCTCTTTCCATGAATTTTTTTGTTTTTGCATTTTTTTTGTTTTCCAAGGTATGCGTTTAAAAACCACAAATTGGCAAACGCCCGAATCAGGGCAAAATGTCTTTCAAATTGTCTTGTTTAAAATATGTACGGTAAATTATTTTTAATTATATTTAATTACAGGATATGTTTAATGGAAAAAGTAAATAAAAAGTTGGTCAAGTTGGTTTTTATTATGCTACTAGAGTGCAGCACAATATGCATGCATCATTCATCTACAATCTTGAAGTGCACTAATGCAGCATTTCAATTCATATTATAATATCGCGATTTAGTAAGAAATAATACATTAGATAGTCTAGATTCTAATATAAATCGTAGCTATCAACCTATAAATATTTTTAAACAGTAGTGGGTTTCATTAAAATTCTATTATATTTGGATATCATCTAAATGCCAGTTTGGTATTGATTTATATTAACGTTAGAAAATAATATGTCATTACGCATAAATGTATAGAGTCATCTATATACCTACATATCTAAATTTCGAATTGAAGACAAATAAATGACATAATATAATAAAACGGACGAACATTATTTTTTTTTTTTGAGAACACCGTCTTGCCCAGACGAACTCACGAAGTTTGAAGTTTAACCGATTGTATTATTCAACAGTAATGATTTTTCTCGCTTTGCCATTTAATTTACTCAAGTGTATCGGTATATTTTCTTTGCATAGCGAATCGTCAAAATGGATATTGTTTGTCTACGATTTGTACCGTGGATTCATTTTCGTTTTAACATTTACGGTCACGGTCTTGATGACTGTACAACTGTGCCTGGTCACAGATCTCACCATGTTGGCTCGGACTATAGACGTGTGGACCTTGTTCATGTCGGGCATATTCAAATGGGTTTTTATGATGGTTTTCAATGAGGAATTCGCGAAACTCAATTCGACGTTGACTCAAATACACGCTCAAGGGCGGGTGGCGTACGGTGAATACGCGGCCGATGAATTTGAAGTGGAATTTATGAAGCCAACGAGAAAAATCACCTGGTGGTACATGTTTACTGGTTTAATCGTGACGACAATTATATGCTTATCTCCGATACTGAGTTATCCAAAGGGGTAGAATGAATACCATTACTTTTTAGTTTCGTAATTATAATATTTATGAAATATAATTTTTTTTTTTTTTCCCCCCGTTAGCGATCGATCGGATTTTGAATATTATAATGATCCAAAGAGTTACCCTTTATGTTGTTGGATACCGTTCATGTTACACGAGAAATGGATGTTCTCGGTAATTTTCTTCAGCCATGCCCTCGCGTTTGCATTTGTTGTATTCATGTACTTGAACATCGATTCGTTTTTTTTTGGTGCTATTTACGCTGTTGGCGGTCAAATCGAATTATTAAAATTGTCTTTAGACAGTATTGAAAACTTTCTGACAAAAAGTGAGTGCGAACAGTAGTTGAGTTTTTTTAAATAGAATAATTAATCGTAGTCCAAAATCAATAATAATTTGTGGAAGAATAGTATTTTAATGACAATTTTTGAGTACCTAGGTATTTGAATTATGAAAAATATTACCGTTCATATTATCTTTGTCGTTATTTTTTGTTTACCTAGTTTACATGGGTAAGTATAGTATAGTTAAAAATGAAATACTATCCATTTATGCACATTTTTTAGTTGAAAATTTATCGTGTACGGATCAGATCACGCGTTATACAAAAAAACAAGATGCATGTTACTCCAAACTCCGAGAATGTGTAAAACATCATATCCTGATTCTTAGGTATATATTTTATTATCTGTTTGTACGCCTAGTTATTAGCATGTTGATTAAATTTTCAATTGGTTTATATAGGTATATAAAAAATNTTTAAATAAATTTTTCCTATATATATATATATATAGTTTACGACTAATGATGAAAATCAGGAAAAATCAAATTTTGCTCACTAAAAAGTTCGCTATTGTTTTTTGTCCGTAACATCATAATATTCAATATGATTTAATATTTCTCCATAAAACGAAGAAAATATCACGTAGACGTAGCTCTTTTTAGTTATTAATATTAGCAATTAAATAGGTATTTGGCATAGTATTTTATGACGTTCTTTGGTGGCAAGCAGATTAAAAAATACGTGTCCGTAAATACACATTATACATTTATCACTTGAAAGTATTAATTTATTTTTCGGAATTTTTGTTTACAATTTATAAAACAAGTAGCTCTACAATGTTACATGACTACATAATCCGGAATTTAATTTGAGATCTGCTACTATAAGATATTCCAATGATCGTATCTTTGTGGATCACTCTGTATATTGTAATCTAATGTTTTACGTGCAACGGAGAAAATATCACGTAGCAATTTTTTTATGATTACTTTCAGCAATTGAGTGTTGGCACAGCACTATACAACGTTCCATGGTGGCAAGCAAATAAAAAAATACATCAGTTACTAACGGTAATAATATCGAGAACTATTAACCCAACTGTTATCACAGGTTTTTACTTGTATAAATTGAGTCACGAATCATTCCTGAAAGTAAGATTTATTCAATGTATTATGTTAGTTAGTTTAATATTTTTAGATTTGTTGATGTTTTTTTTTTTGGTTCTGAGCGTATTGAATATTGTATCGGTTTTACTATGGTTTGTGTTTTTTTATATTTATGTTTTTGGAACAACAAAAATAACAACAGATTTTTATTTGTTATATTTTGAATTTAATTGTTGCATTGAGGAGGTCTTTTTTAATTTTTCAAGTGGTTTTCATTTTTTAATTGATGAAACCAAAAAAAACGTAGGGAAAATTGACGGAAATAACGATTTGATTATTTTAAATTTTGCTTTTTGTTGTAATTCGATTAAAATTATTCATATAAACTTGACATTTTCACAAAATAATTACGTTGGTCTGCCATGACGTTCATTTTAATAAGTTTCACTTAGTTTTGAAGAAGAAACATTTAAGCTTAATATAATAGGTAGTTTCTGCTATAAGCGTTTTAAATCAAATTTCGAACTTCGCTGAGAAGTTTTTTCATTGCGTATCATTGCGGAATTTAAATATAATTTAATGTATCATATTTCCCGATTTCTCACGTGCAACATTGGCATAGCCGTCCTCAGTATATACTCTTTTTATTATTATTTTTTTTTCGCGTCTGTAAACGCCTCAATTACCTGACATCTTGGTTGAATTGAACAAAGCAATTTGGATCTAGTTTTTGATTATTGGTGAACTTTTCATTAATAATTACTAAGAACCGTTGAAAAAACAGAAACGTTACTGCATTAACGGTTTCGTTATTATCTTATGTTTTTTTTTCTTTTTTTTTTGTTGCAATACGGTAAAACTTAACCGTGGAATACTGACCATTAACATTTTCTAGAATAATCAGGCATGATCTGTGATTTAATATAGAGGCATTTGGTTGAATCCACAACGATTTCAGAATTAAATTGTTCATTTTGTTTTTATATTGAATCGACCGGTTAAATATAACGGTCGACCGTTACAACTATATGTATAAAATATTAATTAATACGTTCACCTATTGGTTTTTTTAGTTTGTAAAATCATTATATACATACTACATGGTGTTGAGACGAGTCAACGGATAAAACACACAAATACTTGAGTTCAAGTTCGAGTTATATATGATTATAAATAATGTGTAGGTGTCTGAAAGGATGAAAGTTCCTTTCAAATTGGTATATTAATTATTTAATATAATCTTGTGGTCAAAATTTCAATTTCATAAATAGTATAAACATTCTGTGTACTAGTATTTTTATGTCTCAATAATATTTGTTTTAACCAAATTTATATTAATTTAAATTTAAGAACATTCAGCCAATTATTTAATTTTTTAATTTAGTAATTATGTAGTTATGAAAATCATTTTCACGACTTACAAATGTATATAATAAATATTATGAAATATAGAAAACGAGTCATTTATAACTGTTTTCCACTTTGCGTATGTCCTATGCAAGTTGGGTGAGCTATACCCTTATTCACGGCTTTCGCATTAATATTTTTTAATTCGCTTCATATGATTTAAAGATACATTGCAATTTGCAAGTATAACATTAGAAATTCTCTAATGTAAACGTGCGTGAACGAAATTCTACACAAAATGTACACAGATAATTGGAATATAATCATCTGCAAATAGGGGACGCTGTTTTATTGTTATGGCCGCGAATCAAGATAATAGTGTGGCGGGTTTCGCGCCACATTTCTTCTTCCCGCTGCGCGTCGCTCGCGGCGGACGTCGGCCACGCCCCTCGCCGTCGGCGTTCAACGGTCATCGTCCAAAGCTCCGGTCGACTCGACGTCTCGAACCGCTCCGCTCGCTCACTCTCCGCACCGACGCCATACGCGAAGCGTTGTTCTCCGACTCCGAATTATTTTTATGTATAATTGATTTTTACCACTAATGTCGTATTAATTATTGCGTGCTCGCCTGTTCTTCCGTCAAAAGCCGTCAACTGACGATCACTTGTATTATGTTTTTTTGTTGTAAATAAACGTTTCTTTTTTACTTTATCATAAACCTCGTGTCTTGGTGTAACCCGCCAAAATACCTTAATCCGTAGTTATGGCCGACTGATAAGTGATAACATTTTCAAAGTAATACGAATATATACGTGAATTGATATCATTTACGCGGGACGTAGCTATAAAACGGGAGAAAAAATAAAAAAAAAAAAAACGAAAAAAGTATGAAAAACCGCTGTTTGTACGTCCTAAAACAGTTATCTCGATATTATTATTATACCTGTTCCGAACACGGGACGCGCAGAAACAAAAGCGACACATTTTTCGCGTTTGCTTATTTTGTTTGGGAATTTGCCTGCAATAATAATAACGATGTTTAGAAAATCGTGAGAATAACAACACTGTCCGGTTATGGCGTTGGGTTTCGTGTTACGGGCAAAAACATTCTAGAGCCGCTGGTTTGAATGAGAGAAAAAAATAAAAATATATACACGTACAAAACACTAAATGAAAATATTATTTGTACGACAAAACACTCCGGGGGATGGCGAGCGTACCTGCCGTGTATTACATTACCGAACGAATACAGTCGACCACCGGAGAACTGTACATATCGGATATCATAACCGTTTTGCTGTCCGTTCATTAACACTAAGATTTTAACGATCAAAATTCCTTACCTAACCGCGACGAGACGTTCGGACGGCTGCACTCCTCGGAACGAAAACACGAGGCGACAAACGAATGGCGCGCCGAACGAAACGCGACACACACAATACCGTCGGACGCGCGAGCCCCACGGACAACCGTGTCTGTCGCGCCGCACCAGAATCCCGTGGTACGATTCCGTAGGCGCACCAGGTGAGCGGCGAAAATAAAGTTTTATTGGCCGTTATCGTCGCCGGCAGGTCGAACGCGAACATCATCATGGCAATGATCACGGGCGTGCCGGGCACCGCCGGAAAATCGTGTGGCACACGTTTTCGCGTTATGCTTTGCGTCCACAACGGCAGGTTTTACGTTTTGCAAAATCGCCATTTCCCTCTCCCCTGCCCGCCAACCATTCATTTGAAATTTAATTCGTACCCACATTATGCCGTCAGCGCCGATTTCGTTCTTATCGTCTTTTACGGCAGTGTTACTTAATATACCGGCTTGATTGTAATTACCCGAGTTATTTATTTATAGACTGTGATTATCGTTTGACGATTCGACCAAGGAACTTTTACTTCTTTGGAATGTACGATATTTATTTAGGTAATCGATATAATTATGGAAACTAAAGACAGCGCGCGGAATTAACTATTTCGCATACTCTAGTATTGAAAATTAACAAAAGTTGTTTGGGGTGGGGTCCTCCAAATAAGTTATTTTTTCTCGAGCACGATCCGAACCAAAAGTCTGCGCACGCTTATGGTCATAATATTATGATTGCCACGTGTGTCGGGTATGCGTGGCGAGTGTTAAACAAACGGGTACACTTCGGTTATTTCCAAACATTATTTTGGAGTAGTACCCATACGATTTTGCACATATAAATTTATAAGATCCATCGAGTATTGGAAGTATACGGTTTTATACCTACCTGCGATTTTGCCGGTAATCACAATTCGCGGTTATCTCGAAAAAATCTTATTACAAAAGGTACCTGTACAAATCGAATGGTTTTTTTTTCCAAATCCGACATGATCTCGACGAAGCTATTTCGGCCCCGTGCTTTTGGCCTACCCGACGTGGTTTGGCTAAAAAATCGGGGGTGGGAGATCTGATCGATTCGAAAGTCCGACATAAGCTCATAGGCATAGGCCACTATTTCAGGGTATGCAGAAGCTACCGACAGTGCCCCTGAAAGTTATTTTAAGCTCGTAAAACTGATAAAAAATATACACAAATATTGAAACGTCCTACCAACTGTTAAATTAAAAATGTAATTTTTACTTAAAACGTACATATTTTGCAGACACTTGATTCAATTCATGATACGGTTTTTGTGGACCTCGGTGACGTAGCCCCCTATGCCCTGCCCTTAATCCGGGCCCGGTGTTCAGGGTATGTAGCCGCATATCCTGCGTACCCCCTGAGCACGCCTATGCATGAGCTCGCACCCGTAGCGAACCGTACTTTGAACGCGCACACGTCAATCAGCCGAAAATATTGTGAGGTGTGCGAGCTCATGTCGGACTTTAAATCGAAAATAAACCCACGATTTGTTAGCCCATGCACGTCGGGTAGGTAACAGAGGACCAAAATAGTCACCTGTGCTAGTCGAGATTACCGAATGTCGTAACACCCGTCGGTAGTCAATCGCATTTAGGTAGTCGAGAGATCGCGGTAATGTTGGTATAGGTATCTGATTATAGACTATAACCGTGATCGAGATAGGTAACCGAAAAGTGCCAGACTCCAGAAATGTACACAAACTGCAGAATGTGATTTCTAAGTAGAATTTTATTTTCATCTATAAAAGTGCATCTGCTTTACAGTTCCACGTGGTTCACGGCTGTCTGTTTAAAAGGGGGAAGGGTGTTCTGGGTGTCTAGTCCCTCTTGTGGATACGCCGCTGATATACAATGATTAGGTACTACCATTGATTTTACAATGTACTTCAAATTACACCATGCCGATGTTCGTGAAATAAATATTATGAATTATTCAGATTTCAGAATATTATTCAATATTATTATAATATAAATTCGCATTGTCACAATAAAATGCTGTAATGGCTTGTTCGTATTTTTGCCAACTTCGGAATCGTTTTTTTACTATAGTAGGTATTCTCCTCTATGATATGATTAAAAAACTTTTTGATTTGATTTTCCCGATGAACCGCTACTTATATTGACGAAAATGGGCCGATGAAAAATTATGGAGTCTTAGTCGAGTAGGTACATTTTTTCATATTATACATGTAGACCTACTTAAATAACTACAGCTGTTATTATTATTTATAAATTTATAATTATGATTACAGTTTTAAAATATGACAATTTTCTTGGCCCAATCGTGAGTATCTCGTTGGCATTAGATAGTAGAACAAAAGTACTTAACCTAACCTTTACGTATATTCGTATATATATTATAAAATATAGATAATCAACAGGACAATAAATCGCGGATTAAGATATTATATCTAATAATAAATGTATATTTACATTATATCTAGGAGTAGGATTTTATTTTATGCAGTTTGTTAATATTGTCGCTGGGGCGCTGGCACTGCATCAAATACTGTAAATGTACAGTATTTGGCTACGTTGCATTTGCGGACAACTGCTTATCACAACCCGGAGTCGTGCACCATCTGGTTTTTCATAATCTATTTTGTGATGATACTACGTCGTATGATAGCAATATCACAAAACTGCATTCGTTTATTGTTAAATTGTTAAGTCAACTGCAGACAGTTATGAAAAAAAAATCATTATTACATTATTTATTGTACAGTATTGCAGCCGATTAAATATTAATTCATCTTTCAAACCAAGGGCAAAATGTATTAAAATTAATTAATATAAAATAGGCAATACAAGTGAGTTTTCAGTTAACGAGTAGATTTCATTACAGATTTTACATTAAACCTTTAGGTACCTATTAGATAGGTATCTCTGAAATTAAATTATAGGTATATCGGTCAATCTTATTTTGAACATTTGATCAAAACATTGTTTGTAGGTATGTGTATAGATAGTATATAAAAATGCATGTGCATGACATTTGAGAATAATTCTATGTCCAAGTCGTATGAGTAAGTAGTGAAGTACCTATTATCTATTTTCATCGGATTGTTGTTCACTTGCAGTTTATTTCAGAATAATATTTTAATACTTCAATACAATTTTTATGGTGTGAAAGTCCTTTTTAAATTTGAACTAGTTCATGTTCGTACAGTTTAAATAAAAATAACCCATTTATATAACTTAGGGTGGTTCTTATTTGGTGATAGAGAAATTTTCAATTCAATTTGATTATTTTCACCTAAATTTATTGTAAAATATTTAAATAAATATTGAACCCTATTTAAGCTTCATAAGACAATTTTTAAGTTTCCCTGTAAATTTCCCATTTAAATTACATGTGTTTTTCCATTTGTTTATAAAAGGTGCTTTTATGGAAATATTTCTTTTGTACAAAAATGGTCGATGTTAAGGTATATTTTAAGAGAAAAAAAAATAATTAAAATATATTGTGTAATCTATATCACTTTTAGTGATAGTTACCAATTTTTTTTTAATTTCCTAACATAAATATCAACAATACCTATATCCGAAAATTTTTAGCATACCATATCTTTTAAAACCATATGAAAATTGATTATGGATCACTCTGTATTAACTAATAAGGATTTCATTAACAAATATATTAATGCATTTGTCGTACCATATAACTTCAATGCACATGAATTATTTTGGGAATACTTCGATTGATTTTATTATTTGAATCAGAGTGACCCATATTTGTGGTCAAATATGAATTATAAAAATGCAACACTCTAAAAATCATCAATTGTCTAGATACATTGACGATATTTTTGGAAACTAAGAAAATATGAATATTTATCAGTAAGAAAGTGACACGCAATGCCCGATATATATTAATTATTTTCCCCCTTAAAGCCTATCTTTAAAGACATCGGTCATTTCCATACAAAAAAAAATGAACGTCTTTTTGTCAAAAAATAAACCAACAATTTTCAAGTTCATAAAAAATAAGAGCTTAGTTCATGCACAAGTTTATTAATAGAAAATCGCAAACAGCATGAATGCGTTATATCCCATCACTGCATTATTTTGTTATTTTGAGTACTCATTATTTTCTAGTTTTTTATATTGATTTCTGATACTTTTATTAGGCATCAAATTATTATTATTATATATATTTCATTAAGTAGGTTATTTTTTTTTTCATAACAATCATTGTTTAATTAAAATTAGTGGTCATCATGACTCTTACACTATTATTTTTTTCATTTCTTAAAAAAGTATTTTAAAATTTTAGGTTTATTATTAATGATATTATTTAAACAATTTCTTGGCATAAAAAAATGGCACAGTTAATTTATGTAAGTATTATATTAATATGATATTTGTACAAATAGTTCACTGTCCATACCAATTTAAATAGTTATAATTAATTTTTATTTAATTTAGCTTATTGTTATTATTATGAATATATAGGTACCTACATAATACTATTATTGTTTAATTGATTATTTTATGTTTAGATTCAATATGCTGTGCTCATCAGCACGTTTGCGGCAAAACTGCTATTTGATTATTGGTGTGACAATCGGTCTACTTATCAGTCTTATTGTGGGTCCGTTACTAGAAACTGGTTGTCTGTTTTCTATATCGGTTCTTGAGAGTGATTCAAGTTCAAATATTGTTAATGATGAATATGAACCTCATATTAATTTGGCCGGCAAACCGCAGCGTGCTCAAAAAATCCCACAAACTATATTACGTCCAAGATATTATTCTACAGAACTTGGTATTCGAGAGAAATTATTTGTTGGTATTTTAGCCAACCAAGCGTCCGATGATGGTTTAGCAGTTGCTGTTAACAAGACTGTCACACATTGGGTTGACAAGACTATTTTTTTTGTTGATGCTGCCAACGGACATAAATTAAATGTTTCATTGATGAAAATACCTGGCATAGTTGGGTTCACAGACAGTAGAAGTGTATTGAAACCATTTCACATGGTGAAATATATCTCTGACAACTATTTAGACGAATATGAGTTTTTTATGTTAATAAAAGATAATACTTATTTAAATGCAGACAAGTTGATGGACCTAGTTAAACAAGTTAGTGTCAGTGAAGATGTGTATGCCAGTGGAACTGTAATTGGTACCAATTATTGTTCATTAGGTAGGTAAAATTAGCAATATACAAATGTATTCAATGAATTATAACTCTTAATGAATCTAAACTTTTTTAAGATGCTGGAATACTTTTAAGTAACTCTGTTATCCGTAAAATGATCCCAAACATTAAATGGTGTGTGCGCAATGCTTTTTCTTCTTCAGATGATGATAATTTTGGTCGATGCGTTTTACATTCAATCAATCTCCCATGTCAAACATCAATTCAAGTAAGTGATAATAAAATCTTACTTATTGAAAAAAAAAAAAAGTATGTATAAATTTATATATTTGTATTTAGGGTCGATCTATAAGTAGCTACCACCTGTGGGAAGCTAAGGATCTGATTAATTTACTTGATCAGCTACAGCAACAAGAAAGTTTTCATCAAGCTTTGACTGTATATCCAATGCCAAACGCAGAAACAATGTATAAAACCCATTTAGCATTCTGTAAAATGAATTTAGAAAAATCCAACATAGAAATCAAAGAGTTACGGCGGTCTATTGTAGATGAATCGGTTTTAGAACCACCAAATTTTAGGAAGGTAACTTGGCCGGTTGGAAGTCAGCCTGGAAATATCCCAGCTACTCGTTATGATGTATTGAAGTGGGAACATTTCACAGATACTCATTTGTATTTGGATTCTAGATTAAGCAATATAAGACCATTGAATGAAGCTGAAAGTATTGACATACATGTAAGAACCTTTTGTAGTAGCTAAATATGAGTTGTTACATACAGGGTTGTTATTTTAAGGAAATTGGCCAAATATGTAAAAAAAAATCAACCACTTTTTTTAAAACATATTATTTTTGACAAGTTTATCACAGGTTTAGTTAAAATAAATTAATAATTATTCAAAAAGTTTGATTTTAAATTTATCTTTTAATGTTATCATTATTTTAAGAACTGTTAAAGTAATAAGTTAACAACTTAATTTGTTTGGATTTTTTTCGTTCTTTATTTTATCCAGATACCCCCGAACAAATCGATCAACCCTGGCTATGCAATTATTCTATATAAATAAACTTGAATAATATATTTATTATTAAAATATATACTTTGTGTAGAATGTTTTAAACACCAGCATTGAATATTTGGAATTAAAGTATTCAAACAATTTAAAATTTGATCATTTGGTTAATGGTTACAAGCGATTTGACCCATCTAGAGGACTAGACTATATATTGGATTTGACCTTCAAAGATATTATTGGTGATAAATTTATACAAAAAAGGTATGGAATGAAAATAATATTTTAATTTTATATCAAACTATTCTTAATAGTCCCAGTTAGGTCATATTTAATAAAATAAATATATGTCTATTCAAATTTAACAATGGCAGGAGTGGTATCTGGACAGATGAATATCAGAAGGATTCCTGGTGGCCTAACTGAAAATCAGTATATATAGAAAAAATTAGCTTTAAAAAAAAAATAAAAAAAATAAACAATAGTCTAGAATTAATATTGATAAAATTGCCTGATAATTTATTAGAATAAATATGATGTATATGCATAATATTATGTGGGTAATAGGGATATTTTTCTTCCCCAAAAAATACAATTTATAATATAATATGCATTAATGGGCTTTTAGTGTGAAATCTTTTCCATTTTTTTAACAGGCAATATAGTAAAATTATGTTAAAGTAAAACAAATGGAAATACTTTTACAATTGAAATTAGAAATAAAATACTTATTATACAATTTGTAGATGACAATATTATCTGGACAACCAAATTGATGTTTTATAATTCAAAAAATATTCAATTCAAAGGTACAAAAAATCTTATTTTATATTTTTAGATTCCCAGCGTAGCGAATATTGGTTTTAGTAAGTTTTTATTTTCTGCTTTTAAACAACTTTTTTCCTTCCATCTACATCATAGATGGTCCCTGGTAGAGAATTTTGTTTAGTTAGTTCATTGATGATATAAATTTTTGATTTTCCTTGCAGTTTTCTGAATATCGGAGAAGAAAGGAAAAGTTAACGTAAAAATGATTCTGTTATTTTCAATTTTTTTTTTTCGTTGAATCAGTGAAAAATAATCATAGAAAGCTGATGATTTTAAAGAATATTTATATTATCTCTTTTGAGACATGGTACAATTTTCAAAAGATGTTGGTATTTTTTTAGTTATTTGAAATTTTGTTTTGGTTCTGTGGTTACATTTTTTTTTGGCTTCTCAAAAATGTTTGAAAATTTAATATATAAGGTTCATCAAAAGTTGTTCTTATGGTTATTAAAAAAATTTACAAATTTATATACACAATTTGTTTTTTATAATTTTCATAAAATTGTAAACAGCTATCTATTTAGGTATTTATTTCCAATAAAATATTATTGGCTTGATAAAACTGTTCAACAATTTTAGTCAATTTGTATTAGTTTTTTCCAACTCTTTTACCTATGCACTTTATCATAAATTTAACTATGAATCATTTATATAAATAAACCGACATTAATTTATTATTTTTATTTATTACTAGTACAAATTAGTAGTAACTAATATCAATTTACGATACTCTTGTATCAAATTATTGAATATTTTTGTTGAACAAAACAAGTGATATTCACATAGATACAAAAGTAGTATTTATAGTAAGTAATAAGTAACCCATGGTAGGTTATTTAAATATTATGTGTCAGTGTATAAAACAAATAATTGTCAAATTAAAAACTTCTGTGAGGTTAATTATTCTGTCCAGTCAAAAAAAACTTCCTGCCAGAAAAATTACCTCAGTCAGCATCTGTAGAATATAAATAAAAATATAAAACGTATAAAAGTTAAAAGACTACTTTTATTTCATTTATTTGTATTTAAAATGTTGTTAATTTGTTATTAGAGTTGAAGTTAATAAGTTGCTTGGTAAAGTTGAGATGTTATCTGTTCCTTATGTAACTGAAAACACCCGTGTACATATCCTCTTACCTGTGCACACAAATGAAAAAGAAGATGTTTTTCACTTTCTTAAACAGTATAAACAAATTTGTATTGAAAAAAAAGAAAAGACAATGTTAATGTTGGTAAGTGGGTTATTAAAGTTAACAATATAACAGTTAAGTAACTTTATAATTAATACTAAATACATATTTTGTTTTAGATTTTGTTATATGATGCTAATGCTCCTGGTAAAGGTGCAGTTGATGATGTGTTTAAACAGTTAAAGGACGAAGCGATGTTGTTAACTAACGCACACAAAAAAGATGGTACCAAAGTTGCATGGTTGTCTGTAAGAATACCAAATACAAAATTTTTAGCATTAAGGGATGCATTATTAGATTTTGCAGTAATAGATTTAGCAATAAGAAAGTTTCCTCCTGATGCACTAATGATGTTAGCCAGACCAAAAATGGAAATTCGACAAGATTATTTGAATAGAGTAAGTATTGTATAGTGTATAGATATTAACTACTAAACTATTTTAAAATTTTGTTTTTATTTTATAATAAGTGATAGTTTTAATAAATATTGTTCAAGTATTCTTAAGCTCTAATTAAAGTACTTAACAGAAATAAATGTTGTATAAAATCTTAAGTTAAAATTAAAATTATTGTTATATTGTTTCATCAAATAAATATTATAATTATTATTATTATTTTTTAGGTGAGGATGAATACTATAATGGAATGGCAGATTTTTAGCGCTTTGCCATTTTCTGAATATGATCCTAATCTCATGACATACCCAAGACAAGTTACTTTAGATGTAAACAAACATTATGGTCATTTTGATCCATTCGACTTTGAACATTTATCATTTTATGCAAAAGATTATGTTACCAGTGAGTATAATATTTTAATAATTAAAGGCAGTTGAATATAATACATTATCATATTATGCAATAATTTTTAGGTAGAAAACGTGCAGAATCATTAATTCCCATTGTACGAGTTGACCGTGATATACAACATTTGTTGTCAGAGTCCACTAGTAAATCTTTGAAAAAAGCTAACATGATTAACCCATCAGTATATTCCATGTTTGTAGCATATAGTGAATGTCATATATTTAGAGCTGTAGAGTCTGGACTACGATTGCGGCATAAACAAAGACATTGTGAATTGTACGAAGGCAATATTGTGGACCATATGAGTGCTGCTTTATATGGTGACTGTGTGAGATCCAGAAATCGAAATGCCGGTTCTAAAGGACAACTAGCAAGGCTGGTGTTGGAATACCAGAATCAATTAAAATGATAAAATAAAGCTCAGACCCCACTGAAAGCAAATTTGCGTTTTTGCAATAGGAAACGATATCCACGGTTTTGATTGGGAGTATTGTGATTTTACTCGGGTAGGTTTAATGGTACTAATTTTTTAATTTGAATATTAGTAGTCAACAAATGAATTGAATTTTTCTTCCAAGAGTCCTGTCCTGGTTCACACTAAAGAGGATTAATTTATAGATCATTAAATTTATGTGTTTACAAAGTGATCACTATAGACTTACTAACAGAAAGTTTCATATGCTATTCTAACCAAATAAAATATTCTGAAAAGATTTTCGAGTGAACAGACTATACATTTTTTTATAATTTTGGATATTATATGGAGTAAAATTGACAAATAAGATAAAAAAAAATGTATAAATGCAATATCTGTAGTTAAATTAATATAGTGATTAATCATTCAAATCACAACATGTACTCTATTGAACTTGTAACTATATTTTGATGAAATTGTGAAATTAATATTGGCACCGTGGGAACGCAAAGCTTTCCGTGGGGCTGTACTTAAAGTATGTAAATTTACATAATTTGTTAGAATCCTAAACATTTTATAAGACTAAATATTAAATATTAAGTATTAAGTATTATATTTTTATATACCAAAAATGTCTTATATATTTATATTTTTATTGATGAAAATTATACAAATTTGTATTACTTTAAAATATAAAGTTAATTTCTAAATATTATTAATTGTAATAGTTACCTTGTGTTTTGTAATATGAATTATTAGTATTATTGTGCTGTATACTAGATAGTATAGGAGAAGCTAGTGTTGAGAGGAAAAGTAGTGGAATGTTATTTGTGTGGCAGTACAGAATGTGGCGTTTGAATAATTTGAATAATGCTTAGCTACTAGCTACTCTACTTTACCCAATCTTATAAGTAAAATATCTTCTCAACGGGCTGATGAAAATCAAGAATTTTAATACCATAATTTAAACTAATATTTCGTCTATTAATGTATTTTTAATACAGATTATCTATAGAAAATCAAAAGTAGGTAGTCGGGTTACTTAAATAAAATAATGGTATTGTAAAAAAAAAAAAATACAAAAAAAAATCAACTTTTTTTAATATATATCAATGATCATATCTTTATGAATATACTCTGACTCAAAATTTGAATACTGTACTTTTGAGTAAATTTTATTTTTTAGGTGCAGTGTGAAATGGGTTTGTTTTGGATTGAATAACAGGTTTTTTTAATTATTTGTGTGTGTGTAACAAGATTTCTACCAGAAATATTGACTTAATCATCAAGTGTATCATATATTTTAAAAATTTTTTTATCTACTTGGTGAGATAATTTTAATATTTGTAAAATAAAAGAAAAACATTTGAAGATTTATTACCTATTGATAGCCATTCTAAGTTTTCAAGTTTTATTATTTTTGTTTTATGCCGATACAATTTTGTTGGTCTGTCAAACATTTGACACAAGTTCAACATAAGTTGTACTGAGTGTTAAAAATTATAAATTATTATAAATTAAAGTATAATATAGTTAGTTTTTTATTTTTTATGAGTACTTAAAGTTAAAATTTCAATAAAAATTGTAAAAATAACTGCATTTTAAAAAAAATGAATAACCTAACATAGTTTATAATTGTTTTCAGTAGTAATAATTTATGTAATATATAGATATAAATTAAATTTGTTTATACATTTTATCTTTCAAATTTCCCACCTTAAACAAAGCTGCATCTATAAGTTATGTCAACTTGTATGTTCTATAGTTTGATTGGAATTTTCCATTTTCCAAAAACTATTATTTTACCGCTTATTATATAAAAAATTCGACAAATTTGTCTTTTAGAAATGGTTAGGTATTGATTTATGTCAAGTATAATGGTTTGCATGGATATTAAATTATTATGTTTAAAAATATAATATTTATATTGTAGGTCTGTAATATGGAAAAAAAGTAATAGGTAGGTATTTTTATGGCTATATTATTTAATGGATCATTTTATGTTCAACTAATAATAATATATAATTTAGAATATTTTCATTTTGAGAAAATAAAAATATATATTTGTAATAACAGTAAACAAATTGTACAAAAATAACGAAACAAAAAATATTACTTACCCCTTCTTAGAAAACCAATAAAAAATTTTAGTGTATTAAATCTTTATTCAACATTAGTTAAATCATTTCTTTGTGTGTGATACCGCAGTATATAATATTTATTAAACATTTCATGTTCAATTTATGTAATTCATTTTTGAAGGAATATTAAGTGTGCATTTCATTACCTACTGTTGCATTGATTTTCTGTACCTACCTGTTAATGTGCGTAAAAAAAATAAACATTCCCATTTTAATAATATTGTTGTATCTATTAAAAATTGTGTTTCCAATGCAATTATTAATCGTTAACTATATCGTCTATTGTCATTATCCCTACATTAAATTTCACTCGTCTACACATAATGTACAAGTAGGTATATTCAATTCGCAATCTTTTGTGATAATTTGCTGTTTGTCTAGGCCAAAAATATGCCATTATCATAAAAAAGTAAGTAACGATTTAATAAGAAATAATACAAATAATACATTGGATAGTCTAAATTCTAATATAAATCGTAACTATCAACCTATAATTTTGAACAGTAGTGGGTTTCATTAAAATTCTATTATATTTGGATATCATCTAAATGCCAGTTTGGTATTGATTTATATTAACGTTAGAAAATAATATGTCATTACGCATAAATGTATAGAGTCATCTATATACCTACATATCTAAATTTCGAATTGGAGACAAATAAATGACATAATATAATAAAACGGACGAACATTATTTTTTTTTTTTGAGAACACCGTCTTGCCCAGACGAACTCACGAAGTTTGAAGTTTAACCGATTGTATTATTCAACAGTAATGATTTTTCTCGCTTTGCCATTTAATTTACTCAAGTGTATCGGTANTTACGCATAAATGTATAGAGTCATCTATATACCTACATATCTAAATTTCGAATTGGAGACAAATAAATGACATAATATAATAAAACGGACGAACATTTTGTGTTGAGAACACCGTCTTGCTCAGACGAACTCACGAAGTTTGAAGTTTAACCGATTGTATTATTCAACAGTAATGATTTTTCTCGCTTTGCCATTTAATTTACTCAAGTGTATCGGTATATTTTCTTTGCATAGCGAATCGTCAAAATGGATATTGTTTGTCTACGATTTGTACCGTGGATTCATTTTCGTTTTAACATTTACGGTCACGGTCTTGATGACTGTACAACTGTGCCTGGTCACAGATCTCACCATGTTGGCTCGGACTATAGACGTGTGGACCTTGTTCATGTCGGGCATATTCAAATGGGTTTTTATGATGGTTTTCAATGAGGAATTCGCGAAACTCAATTCGACGTTGACTCAAATACACGCTCAAGGGCGGGTGGCGTACGGTGAATACGCGGCCGATGAATTTGAAGTGGAATTTATGAAGCCAACGAGAAAAATCACCTGGTGGTACATGTTTACTGGTTTAATCGTGACGACAATTATATGCTTATCTCCGATACTGAGTTATCCAAAGGGGTAGAATGAATACCATTACTTTTTAGTTTCGTAATTATAATATTTATGAAATATAATTTTTTTTTTTCCCCCCGTTAGCGATCGATCGGATTTTGAATATTATAATGATCCAAAGAGTTACCCTTTATGTTGTTGGATACCGTTCATGTTACACGAGAAATGGATGTTCTCGGTAATTTTCTTCAGCCATGCCCTCGCGTTTGCATTTGTTGTATTCATGTACTTGAACATCGATTCGTTTTTTTTTGGTGCTATTTACGCTGTTGGCGGTCAAATCGAATTATTAAAATTGTCTTTAGACAGTATTGAAAACTTTCTGACAAAAAGTGAGTGCGAACAGTAGTTGAGTTTTTTTAAATAGAATAATTACTCGTAGTCCAAAATCAATAATAATTTGTGGAAGAATAGTATTTTAATGACAATTTTTGAGTACCTAGGTATTTGAATTATGAAAAATATTACCTTTCATATTATCTTTGTCGTTATTTTTTGTTTACCTAGTATACATGGGTAAGTATAGTATAGTTAAAAATGAAATACTATCCATTTATGCACATGTTTTAGTTGAAAATTTATCGTGTACGGATCAGATCACGCGTTATACACAAAAACAAGATGCATGTTACTCCAAACTCCGAGAATGTGATAAACATCATATCCTGATTCTTAGGTATACATTTTATTATCTGTTTGTACGCCTAGTTATTAGCATGTTGATTAAATTTTCAATTGGTTTATATAGGTGTCATTTGCATTGTTCCAGTTGACGGTACTTATTATATTGGTTATTTTGCATTTTATGCTAAAAATAAAATTCTGTAAACGATTGTACATTTTGATTTCAGCTCAGTACTGGTGTAGCTGAAACATTCAGTGTTTTAGGATTCATTGGTCTGAGTACTTGGCACCAATTTCTTAACAATTTTTTCGGTGAATTCATTATACAAAAAGTAAGTTGTACCATTATAGCCGTTATATTTATTGTAACCGTTATATTTAAATAAATTTTTCCTATATATATATATATATAGTTTACGACTAATGATGAAAATCAGGAAAAATCAAATTTTGCTCACTAAAAAGTTCGCTATTGTTTTTTGTCCGTAACATCATAATATTCAATATGATTTAATATTTCTCCATAAAACGGAGAAAATATCACGTAGACGTAGCTCTTTTTAGTTATTAATATTAGCAATTAAATAGGTATTTGGCATAGTATTTTATGACGTTCTTTGGTGGCAAGCAGATTAAAAAATACGTGTCCGTAAATACACATTATACATTTATCACTTGAAAGTATTAATTTTTTTTTCGGAATTTTTGTTTACAATTTATAAAACAAGTAGCTCTACAATATTACATGACTACATAATCCGGAATTTAATTTGATATCTGCTACTATAAGATATTCCAATGATCGTATCTTTGTGGATCACTCTGTATATTGTAATTTAATGTTTTACGTGCAACGGAGAAAATATCACGTAGCAATTTTTTTATGATTACTTTCAGCAATTAAGTGTTGGCACAGCACTGTACAACGTTCCATGGTGGCAAGCAAATAAAAAAATACGTCAGTTACTAACTGCAATGATATCGAGAACTATTAACCCAACTGTTATCACAGGTTTTTACTTGTATAAATTGAGTCACGAATCATTCCTGAAAGTAAGATTTGTTCAATGTATTATGTTAGTTAGTTTAATATTTTTAGATTTTTTGATGTTTTTTTTTTTAGATTCTGAGCGTATTGTATATTGTTTCGGTTTTACTATGGTTTGTTTTTTTTTATTTTTATGTTATGGAACAACAAAAATAACAATAGATTTTTATTTGTTATATTTTGAATTTAATTGTTGCATTGAGGAGGTCTTTTTTAATTTTTCAAGTGGTTTTCATTTTTTAATTGAAGAAACCAGAAAAAGCGTGGGATAATTGACGGAAACAACGATTTGATTATTTTAAATTTTGTTTTTTGTTGTAATTTGATTAAAAATATTCATATAAACTTGACATTTTCACAGAATAACTATTTTAATATAGAGGTATTTGGTTAAATCCACAACGATTTCAGAATTAAATAGTTCATTTTGTTTTTATATTGAATCAACTGGTTAAATGGTCGATCATTACAATTATTTATAAAAATATTAATTAATATGTTTATTTATTGTTTTTTTAGTTTGTAAAAGCATTATATACATACTACATGGTGTTGAGACGAGTCAACGGATAAAACACACAAATACTTGAGTTCAAGTTCGAGTTATATATGATTAAAAATAATGTGTAGGTGTTTGAAAGCATGAAAATTCCTTTCAAATCAATATACTAATTATTTCATATAATCTTGTGGTCCAAATTTTAAGTTCATAAATAGTATAAATATGCTGTGTACTAGTATTTGTGTCTCAATAATATTTGTGTTAATCAAATTTATATTAATTTAAATTAAAGAAAATGTTATTAAAATTTATGTCTATTATTAATTTCTAATTTAGTAATTATGTAGTTATGAAAATCATTTGAACGACTTACAAATTTATAAAGAAATATTATGAAATATAGAAAACGAGTAATTTATAACTGTTTTCCTCTTTGCGTTTATCCTATGCAAGTTGGGTTAGCTATACCCTTATTCACGTCTTCCGCATTAATATTTTTTAATTTGCTCTACATGATTTAAAGATACATTGAAATTTGTAAGTACAATATTAGAAATTCTCTAATGTAAACGTGCGTAAATGAAATTCTACATAAAATATACACAGATAATTGGAATATAATTATAATTCATAAGTTAGGCAGTGGATTTGTAGCTCTAAAAATTTACCAATTGTGTATTATTATGAAAAATAAAATAACTAAAAATATGCAATTTGAAATTAAAAACTTGGTTTAAAAAAAAAAAAATGATTTACTAAATTTATTTTACATAGGTATTTAGTAATTACAATTCGCAGATATTTCTTCGAATTCTAAAAAATATCAAAACAAATATTTTAGGTTTTATGATGTTTAAGATTAACATGTATTCATCCTATTAAAACACTTTTGGACCGAATTATTCAGGTACAACATTTCTTAGTTATGAAGATAATAATGATTTAACATTAGGCATTTTGTCCATAAGAATAATTAACTTTAAAAATAAAATAAATTGCAAATCGAACGCTTAGTCAACCATTTATTAAAACAGAATACATTAATGTGAATATATTGACGTATCCTACATGGATCATGGGTCAGAGGAAAAAGACGGAACCCCATTCTCCCAAAAATTATCATTTTCTTCTCGCCCATGTTCTCTGTTTGCCCAAAAATTTTAAATTCTTTTTCTCTTTTCGCTCAAATTAAATACGCTCTTTTCACCCGTTGTTTTATGTTCAAATCTACATCCGAAAAGTCAACAACCATTTTATATGATAAAAAAGAAGTCCTAAGATAATGGGAACGGGTGTAGCTACTGTTATAATATTTTAATGTATAGCAACGATAATATTTTAATGTAAAGCAACGATAAACCATGACATAATTAACATGGTATGACAGCAACTTCAACGAAAATGAGATTCTACTGAATGTAAATGGAATGAACAATATTTTATCAACTATGCCCTGAAATATGACTATTTTCATATATATATAAATATTTATTATATGTGCATACTGTATACCTATATATAGTGATTTTTTTCATCAAACAACACTTATTATTTTACAATGTAAATTTCCATAGAGTAGGTAGTATATATAACTATTACTAAGTCGGTATAACTCATAGGTCAATCTAAACTTTTCCAAAATTAGATTTTTATGTATCAAGGTACTCCGAAAAATATTCTGCAAATACTTTGTGAAATAATAGGTATTGTGTGACACAAGAATCACCCTGTATAATATTATTCATTGGTATTATGTTGCATTGTTTTTATTATATAAATTTTATTTTATTTAATTTTTGATTTCTGATCAAATATATATAATTATTAAAGTTATCAAGGTGTTTTAATCAATTTATTGTATCTATGAATCCATTGACTTCTAATGTGTCTAAATGTGCCATAGTAACTTGTAAGGGATCTAAGGTTCCTAAAATAAGAATTATGTTACACAGTTTTCCTGAAGAGGTAAGTGTACAGAAGAAGTGGGTTAAATCATGTAGACGAGTTGACAGTATAAATGTTTATGCTGGTGAATATATAATACTTTATATATAATTATTTTATTATACTTCTATTTATATTATATTTGTGTAAGCTATACTTTTATTAACTTTATCTGTTTTCATTAATAATATTTGTTTAAGGATGTACCGATTTTCCTAGTATTCCTAAGTTTTTTCGGTTTTCCCATGTTTTATCCCTGTTTTTCACATTTGCTGGGGTAAACTCCTGAGAAAATCGAAAAATTTCCTTTCTAAAGTATCTTCCAATGGAATTTTCTTTTTAGAAACATTGCTATTATTAAAAGTCTGAGTAAAATTTCTGGTAGAAAAGTTGTGCATTGAAAGAAAGGAAGGCCATACTATATTTTAACAAATAACTACATTTCGTACATTTTCCCGGTTTGTTTACGGTTTTTCAAATTTAATGAGAAAAATCTTGAGAAAATCGAAAAATAGCCAACCTAAAGTACCTTACCACGTTAATTTCCTTTCAGAAAATGTGTGAGACGTAGAAATCCCAGCAAGTCTTCTTTTAGAATAGTGGCTTACAGAAAAAAAACAAAGAGCTAATACTGGGGATGGGAGGAGCGGCCACTGTTGTAGGTGAGAAATTGGGAAGGTATGATACATAAGGTTATTTCATGTATATCTGTAAGCAACGATAAAACATTCCTTGACGAAAGACGATTTCGAGCGCAGTTCGGTATTACATAATTTGAAGTGCCGTATTTTTTTTTTTTGCGATTTTCGTTTATATTTGATTTCAAAACACCTAATAAAAAAAGTTGTCCAATGATTTTGAAAATTTTACCACGTATATAGGGAAGTCCAATATAAGTATTATTACCAAGTTTCAAGTTTATACGAGTATTTATAATTCAATTACAACAAAATTCCCAAAAATTAAAATTCCTTAAAAGTTCAAAAGTGGCTCAAAAGTTTTAAAAAAGAAAATCAAAAAGGCAACAAAAAAGGTGTCTGATTTTTCGATTAAATCATATTTCTGGTAGAAAACGTCGTCTGTGTTTTTATAAAATAATGAAATCGTGAAATTGTTCGATTTCCTACGTTTTTTTCCCCTTAAGTGTTTTAATTTAAAAAATGGTGTTAAAAATCAAATAAATCTAAACAACTTGAGTTTCAGAAAAGTTCATACACGTAAAAATCGGAACAAGTTTACTTGGAAAAAACGTGTCCACAGAATAGAAAAAAATAAATAAATATCTTAGTAAAACCAATAGCTCTCTCGCTACTCAGAATCTAAATTGAATGTAACATTTTTGGTTGTATGCATTATATTGAATGCAATAAAAACGTTATTAGAGAAAATAAAAATAAAATTATTAATTAAATAAAATATGTTTCAAAAAATAAAACATAAAATATGTGTGCCCTGAAAAAAAAAATTTTAAGTATTCAATTACATGCAAAATAAAATTACAAATTTAGTTTTACCTTATAATAAAACGTATTAGTTTCTATTCTGCTTTTTTTTTAATAATGTAAAACAAATATGCAATGGCTATAAGTTTTATAACTTACTCATAAGTTACAAAATTGTTAGATCAGGCATAGGTACCGCATCGGAAGCAGGTAACAACATATGTGGTAAGTAGACACCATTGATATTACGTTGAGAACCACTAGGCATAGTGACTTTCAAAAATATGTTTTTAACACAGGAAATGTGACAAATTTATTATAATTTGGGACTTGGAACAAGCTTATTATATCATTCAAAAATTGTTTTTTTATTATATTACGTTTATTACGTTAAAGATTTCCGTTTACATTTTGATAAAACCGTTTTAAATTTTGCAATTCGATTGGGCTTAAATTTTAAAATCACTGATTTAATAAAATATATGAAACTGTCATAATACATTACATACTACTATAAACATTTTTTTTTTATAAAGAAATAATTTGATTTGACAATTATGTATTTAAAGTAATAGTTTACAGTACTATAATAGGTACATTATTATATTTTTAGCAAAAATAATCGCTAATATGAGTATAATGTATAATTTTTCGATTTTTCCAAGAGTTTTCCCAGTAAATGTGAAAAACCGGGATAAAAAAAAACATGGGGAACCGGAAAAAACGTAGGAAAACTGGAAAAATTGGTACATCATTAAACAAATATTATTATAGAAAACATGTAATGCCTATTTAATTATTTTTCTATAAAATAACATATATATTGTTGACAGAGCATCACTATTAACTGAATTCCGCTCAGAATTGTTTTTTCGTAAGCAATGGTTTATCGTTACTTACTGGTATACATTAAATTATCTATAACAGTGGATGCACCCGTCCCCATTATCTTAAGACGTTTTTTTTGTTATAGTTTCTAGTAGAAAATAGATATTTTTAGTTGGTGAAATGTGACCATTTTTTAAATTTCTTTGGAGTTATAGGGCTGCCATTCCATAAGTGGGATATAATTGATTTTAACCACGCCCATCTTGATATTCACCAAGTCCGATTCAATACTTTAAAAATTTAAATAATACGGTTATCCTAAAATAAGGCTCTAGTCCTAAACAATTTCAGTTTTATAAAAATCAATTTTGTTTTTATTTAATTATCATTTTTTTTTGATATTTATAGTTTATTTCAGGTTTTTGGTGTTTAAGATTGTAAAATATTATGTCAGTTACTAACGGTTATGATTTTTAGAACTATAAAACTATAAACCCGACTTTATATTAACATAAAATTTTAAAATTACAAATTAATTTACTAGTCATTTTTAGAAATAAAATAAATTAATTGTATCATAGAAGTTTAGTTAGCTTACATTGGCATCAGTTTTTCAACTCTAAGCATAGCGAAAAATTTATTGGTTCACGATGTGATGATTATTATTATTATATTTTGTTTTTGAATCTGTAAACAACGTTTCTAATCGAAATCTTACTCTAATTAAACAAAACAAAAGAGCCTTTTTGTAGGGTTATGGATTTAGTTGGTGCATAAAGGAGGTTTTTATTTTTTCGTAATAATTGGAAAAACCAAAGAAAAAAAAAAGGTCAAATTTACAACAATAATAAAAGTTTCATTATTTTTTAATCTTTATTTTAGATTCTGAGCGTAGAGAGGGAGCTATTGGTTTTACCATTGATTTTATGATATACTATATACTGTATATTATAAAATCAATGGTTTTACTGAGATGTTCATTGTTTTTTGTTCTAGTTTGTGGACACGTTTTTTCTTAGTTAACTTGCTCCGATTTTTACGTGTAGCAACTTTTCTGAAAGCATAAGTTGTTTAGATGGTCAAATTATATATTATCGAACTGCGCTCTGAATCGTTTTTCGTCAGCAATGGTTTATCGTTGCTTGCAGATATAAATGAAATAACGTTATGTATCCCACCTTCCCCACTACCCATCTACAACAGTGGCAACACTTATCCCTAGTATCAGTATTTTTTCTACTCGAAGGTTTGCTCCAAATTTTAAAAGTAATATCTTTTTAAAAAGAAAATTTTGTTTTGTTGTTGTTGAAAGAACCATTATTTTATTCCATGTTATTTTCTCGATAGTTGAGAATAACGGGAAAGTTTACTGCATTATCGGTTCCATTATTTTTTTTATTTTACTTTTTTGTTGTTATTCGATTAAAATTAACCGCAGAGACCTGAAATAGCTTAATGTGGTAAAATGTTAAATTTTTTTTTATTCATAATAGATATTTGTAATTGTTTATTTGGTTTTATGTGTAAATAAATATTGTTTATAAAATTGTTTGACTGAACGGAAATGCTTGAAAATTTAACACGAAGTTTATTATGTTGTATACGATTTCGGTGCTCTTTTCCAGCCCTATATATCCATGATTGTGCGTGATTTCGTGCAAGATGTAAAAAGTATATTGTATACAACAGTGTTAATTTTTGTGTCGGCTCACAATATATATATATATATTTATATAAAAAAAAAAAATATAAAAAAAATAAAAAAAATAATAATATTTAATAATATTAAAAAAAAATATATATATATATATATATCAATAAATAAATAAATATATATATATATATATATATATATAAATAAATAAATATATATTTATAGTTGGCTTATATTCAATTCTGTATCTGTACGTTTAATATCGATACCTGTACAGTGTCATTTTTCGTTTTTAATTGTCTCGATTTTCGAGGGTGGGGCTGCGGTCGACGCGCAGGCGCAGAGACGCACAGGTGTTCAATCGATGGAGCCCCAGAACCACCCGTTTTAGTGATCACGACCCTCGGGCCTCGGCGGACCGCGACGACGGTCCGTTAGTCGCGATAGTGTTCGTCTTCCGTTGCGGTCCCACGTTCCGTAAGTTTCGCGCGCGCAGTAAAACGTAATAATGATTAACGCTAACATGCAAAATCCTTTGCACCAGTGCGGTTCAGACCGTGACTACATCGAGAATATGATTTCCGAGATTTGCGACGTCGGTTTTCCCGGAGTAACCGAGGCGACAAGCCTGTTCTGGATCGCCGCCGACGACGAATTATGGAAACGGTTCTATGAAACGTCTGTGTTAAACGCGGTGCTCAATATGAGATTTTCAGAATGGAGAAAAGATTTAGTGGTGCGAGGTGAACACACGAGGCAGGAACTTGTGGCGGCGGACGAAAATCTGTCCAAGGCCGCTGACTCTCTGCTTAAAGAACAAATTTCACAGCAAGAAGAAATGGCAGCGATAGATGATCGGGCTTCAACGAGTTTAAATTACCGGCTGGCGAAAAACAAACTGGATAACGTGGACGATTACAACATTGAATCGATGAGAAAAATTATAAATAAACTGGCCGCCGACTTTAATTATAAATACCCCAACGTATTGGAGGTATCAGATAGAGCTCGTGATAACGGGATCGAATACCTGTCGGAAAGTTGCATACGACGGATTATACGTGCGTATGATTTAAAATATGAAATGTTCTACCCCGTATATAAATCCAAATTTGAGCACCGCGACACCATTGTTTTGCGGTCGAAGTTCTTGAATCGGATGTGTGCGACGAATGACCTTCGTCCAATAATATACATTGACGAGGCGTTTATTAATCAAAATCTCTCCTCCGCGAATTCGCCTGAAATCATACCGAAAATAAACAGTATTACTAAGGTTCCCGAATTCGGCAGGCTCATTGTGTTTCTCGCTGTTTCCAATAAAACCGGGGTCGTGTCCAAACATATCTTCCGACCGAGTGGGGGCACGGCAGAATATTACCGTTCTCAAATTACTAATTTCCGTTTTAAACATTGGTTCGTCAACCTGTTGAATAAGCTCCCCGAATCGTCCGTCATAGTAATGGACAATTCACCTTATCGGTCGTCCCTCTGTGATGATAAACCGTTAAGTGGAGTCGCTGACCTCGCTGCACTTCGCAGATGGTTACGAAAGGAGGGAACTGAATATACCGTTGAACAAGTTTCGTGGAGATACGAATTGGACACGATAGCTGGGAAAATGGAGCACGAAGTCGTACGACTCCCGAGATTCCATCCCGATTATAGCCCGGTACAAACCCTGTGGAACAAAGTTAAGATCGAGGTAAGCCATGAAAATCAAACGGGTGATATGGAAAATTTACGCGTAATCGTCAACCGAGCGATCATGAATATTGGCACTGAAATGTGGCAGCAATGTACGCAAGAACTGACAGAAAAGTTTTTCAATGATTTTCTAACAGAATCTATGTAAAAATTAATTAATATCGTGTATTCATTTTTTTTTCATTTTCACATTTTTTTCACTTATACTACCTACCTACCTTGTTGCTATTTATTATTGTTATTATTAATATAATTAATTTAGATATCTTCTATCAATCCTACGGCGTTTACATCACGATTCCGTTATCAACCGTTTAAATTATTACTATCATGATTATCTTATCTTAGAAATTTTCGCGCGCGCATACACAGAGCACCTGTACATAATGTTATAACCGAGTTCAAAACGAATTTCTCCTCGCGAGGTAATTCATTTGTATAATTGTATATTGTATAATCATTAAAAACATATATTATTATTTATTTGATTTTTTTTCATTTTAAAATGTATAAAATTATTTGAATGACGAGAAATAAAATTGTCATGGCTTTCTTGATCTCAGTGCAAGTTATAGTGTTTCATCATTATCATCGATTTTAAATCGTTGACAAAATAATGGCAATTGAAACAAACATAATTTCAAACGAAATTTATTGGTGCTAATTAAATGTATAATTATAGCTAATTTAAATTCAAATTCATAATTCGTTTGTTATTAAAAAAGTAAACGTAATAATAGTATAAATTATGGATTTCTGCAAATGTATTGAGGTACGTAGTCAGGATTTTTTTTTTGAGGAGGGAGGGGTTCAGACCTTATAGACAACCGCCTCTTGGCTACATACCTGAATGTATTTATGAATTACGAATAACAGTTACAAACTATAGTAATAGTCTCATGTTGTATTATATGTATATTTTGACATAAGTTATAATTCAAGTTAAGTTTTAAGTTATATAAGTTATCAGATAGGTAATTACCTATCTGATACATAATATTATTATTATATTTTAAATATTTAAGAAAAAAATAAAACGTAGGTGTATTTGTTTTGGATTTCTGACATTTGGCCGAATTACCACATTGGTATTTACCAAGATGAAATAATTCGAGTTTAAAAATGTTCGTTGTGAAAATAAAAATTCTATAAAATAAAAAATTGAGAGAGAATATATGTGTATAGTTATCATCAAACCACCAGTGGCAACGCGCGCACTTTATTATATCCGCGTAAGACGACAGAAATATTTATTGTTTAATTTACCCATTTATTGACAAAATAAAAAAAATCGAGTTACCTAATTTAATTCTTCATCTAACGCCTTTCTCAAAATCATTCAAGTATTAATTCATTCTAATAAATTCATATTTATAGTAAGTTATTACTTATTTTAAAATAACCACCGGCGATCGTTGACCATCTTCAGATTCGCAGATCTACTATCGCGTCGCCACTGCTTATCATGATATATTTATATTTGTATAAATTTAAATCAAAGGAATAATTGTATTTTAATATTATCAGTGTAACGTACTTATATGTAGATAATATAGTCAGACATGGATTCAGAATTATTGTACAGGATTGGTACTAATGGTACTCGGTATTAAAAATAATATTCTCTTAGTGAAATTATTGCGCACGTATGAAAATATTTAATTATACATTTGCAAAAGAACATTCCGTATACATTTTTACTTTATATTTTTAACCGTAGGTCGCAATTATTAGTCGCATCCAAATCGCGCGTATTGTCTATTTCACGAATCTACTAACTATAATTTAACTTGAAATTAAATTCGATTACATAAATGATATCAGTATAATATTATAATATAGAAAATTAAACTACGGACCAAACCCATTCCTCTTGATCCACGTCTGAATCCACGTTGTTCACCTACAGTATTTTTGTTAGTTAAGTATTAGCAAAATATAATTGTATTAATATCATGTAATATAATTTATAAGTTTAATATTATAATAACTAAAAGAGAAAAATATTGTTACATTTCAGGTTTGTTTAGATTTTATAATGTGCGCATAGTTTTATTTATTATTATTGTTTGCTAAATATATTGAATATTGACATATTGTGAAAGTTATTACCATAACAAATATATTTGTTAAACTATTTAAAACATGTTATTAGTGTTTTTCGTTATATTTTATACATTATTAAGTAAATTATAGTATTTGTGTTTTACTAATCTATCTAGATAAATATTTTTAAATAGAAATTAATATATCCATTAGAAATAATAGAAGTGTATTAAATTTATAACGATTCGATTTGTATATTAATTATTAAATTATAAAAATCGCGCATTTCGTAGAGAATAATAATACAAAATATTTAATTTATATACATTTGCTTTGTTTATTAAATATTAAGTAGAGCTAATATCATTGTATGTCTGGTACATATTTAGCACTTAATTTTATGATAAGTATAATGAAAAAAAAAAAATCAAAAAATATGTATTTTTTAACTCTTATATTTTGTGTTATATTATTATGCACTAGTAGCAATCGTAGGTAAATCAGTGGTGGTACGGAGTATGTGTATTTGAATCACCTGATCCACAAAAAGACGTAGGTGGATCGTGGGTGACTGCGTGTTCGGAAATATAACAAAAATTATTATGTTTTTACAAAACAAAAATCATTAAAAGAATTTTAAACTGCGGAAATTTGATACATTTACATATTTTTTGTATGGGTGGGTAGGTGGGTGGAAAATTAAATCGGTGATTCAAGGTAAAAATACTTCGCGTCGCCACCGAGGTAATTTATAATAAAATGTATTGAAAACATACACAATAGTACCCAATAGTATCCAATTTAATGTGAGAATCGTTTAAATAAATAAAGTAATTAATTATCATAACTATAGTAAAATAATGTTGTATGCCTTATTCCAAATAAAACACAAAAACAAGTCATCAGAATGGGTGATTTTCGGTCCCTCGAGTTAAATATTTTTGGGGTTGTTGACAACCTGTGGCGGATGATACGAATCGTGTGCAAATGTGTACGGTGAATCAACTGATCGATATATAGGTATCCATTTTTATTTAGATACCATATATTGAAATTATTATAGGGGTTTCGAAGTCGTTTGTTTCCTGCAGGTACAACACAAGGACCACGGTCAGTGTTACGCACTGACCAGTTTTAGTTTTTGCGGTATTCGCCATTATCGGTACGTTTGGAAATAATTTAATAATACTATCTCAGTGCCTACAGTTTGAAGCTATAAGTATATTAAAAATAATTATTCATTAAATAAAGTGCATTTTTTTAAACATTTTATTTGCGCCCTAAGAAAGGAAATAATTATTATGCGACCCTCAGTAGAACATTATTACTTATATCTAGGGCTAGGATTTATATGCAGTAAAAAATTTTAAAATATGAAAAAATGCATAAATTTAAGTTTAAAAATTAACAAAATTTCTTAAAAATCTATAAATTATTTATTATGTTTAAAATATGCAAAAAAAAAAAAATGGTTCTATTTAATCGAGAATAAGCCAAATCTTGTATATACCTGATAATCAATCAGTTTAAACTATGTTATTAGGTTAAAGGTATATTAAAAATTGTATTTATAAATTATATACATAGGTATATAGTATAATATATTATCATAATGCTATAATAAAAAATATTAATATCACAAAATAGCTGGAAAACATTATGTTTGTATCAATTAGATACATAAAAAAAAGGTTATTAATTGAAATTACTAGACGATTAAATTAATGTGCACGATATTGTAGAAACAGGAGATCATAGGTAACACGTATAATAAAATATTTACCGATTTCAGTCAATTATAAGTATCCATATTCTACACTGAGAATTATTGGGCCCCAAGACTACGGCGCCTAGGTGTGGATTTTAATGTGTAATAAAAAAGTCCAAATATGTATTTGTTATTTTTTTCGCCAAATTTTTTCATTAAAACATAAAATATTTAACAAACCTACATATTAATTTTTAATCGTACAACAAAAGTATTGTATACATAAATTTATTACGAACCTAAATTTTTTTTTAAATTTTATTTATTCATATTCATTGTCTTCTTGGAACAACATACCTACATTTGGAGATTTTTAAATTTAAAAGTACGGCTAAATACTGTTCAACGTCGATCGAAGAAAATGGGGTATACTTGTTATATCAGATGGTAAGAATTAAATTTTTTTTATGTCTTGAACCAAAAATAAAAATTGTCATAAATATTTAAGCTTTGCTTGTAACGGAATGCAAATAACTAATCTAACCTTAGTTAAGATCCTGTTTTTCGATAACCTTTTGAAAGTTATTATCAATGTAATTTTATTTTATAAATAGTTATCTAATGAATAAAGTCATTGGCATAGTTAATACATATGTATACAAGTTACATAGACTTATTTAATTGTGATTGGTCAATGATAAAAATCGATAAGGAATCATTCGGTTATTATACATTATTATTATATTATTATTTTAATTAATAATTAATCTGATTTCTGTTGCGTGATTAAATTTATTGTCTAGTTGTATTTTAATTTTATACATTTTTACTTCACTATGCGATTTAAGATAATATAGTGGCCCATCCATGAGTGATATTGTACCTATTCATTTTGTGACCACAGAGTTCAATTCAGAAATCAACGGTTTCGATCTACTACTAGAGATTCTAATAATCTGTTTTCACAGATTTTTTAATATTGTCACCACGATTTAAGACGATATCGATTATCTTGGTATGAATACCACGTTCTTCAATAAAAAAAAAAAACACTTAATGATAATGGTTGGATATTTATCCGTTTGGAATGTTAACTATTGCTCGAAAATTTGTATTGGATTTGTAGATTGGATCTGTAGGTCAGATTTATCTCTACTCGATGGGAAACCATATTATCTTAAATCGTGCTTTACTATACTTTTTGTTACCATAATATTGAAATGTGTAAAGAAAACGTAACCTAGCCTAGTCTAAATCTCACCACGAAGTCACATTCATTTCTCACTAATACATGATTAATTCTTTCACGTACCGTTCACAAATGATGTTGATAGTTTAGAAACTGAAATATTTTGTAGTTATCATCGTCGTCTTTAAATAAATTCACTTTAATCTAAATTGAACGAATTGATTTAATGATAATAAAGGTAAAATAATGTATATTTTTGTTATTAGCTGTAACTAAATGCAATTTTGAATAAGAGTTTATTTGATACAAAAATGGTCTGGTGTGCTAAACCGACACTGTGTAAAATAAAAAAATTATTTTTCATTCAGAGTGTTATTAAACGTACACATTTTTAATCAGAATTAATAAATCTATATTGAATAAAATTATGTACTTACATAAAAATTCAAGCCTCACCTACGAAAAAAGTTACTAATTCTGGGAAATAAAAATAATTATCAAAATCTATTAAAATGTAAAAGAATTTGAGTGATGAACGATTTATAGTAGCCGCCAATCGAATTATGTTATTATCATATTTCGGCTGAAACATATTATTTAATATTAGCAAAAAAATCATTATTCACTACGTATATTAAAGTAGATTTTATTATCAGTTAATAAAAAATATTTACAGCGTTATAGTATGGTATGCATACTATAGACTATAGGGAACTGCTCGTTCTATATCCTCTATGACCATTGTGAGAAAGTTAGGCATTTTGTTAAACAAAAAGAGGTATCTAGCTAGAAAAATTGATTGTGTTTTTACTATAAAATAATTTATGAAACACTGATTTCACGAGAACAATTTCATCTTTTCTTTATAGATACCCTATTTTGCTTATGAGATTTCTTCCCATTAATTTTTGATCAGAGTGCAATTCACTATAGGTACTAGGTCTGCGGACTATGATACGTGTGAAGTTTTCTACGAGTTCGGAAAGATTACACGGTCGTCGTTTGGGTTATTCGTGGAAGGGCGTAGTGGCTGTGGCGGAACATCTTTGCTGAATACTTCGTTGACAAGTGTGTGGTACATGCAGTCTTCGTAAACGCTCTTGTAGTTCCCGTCTAACGGATCGCTACATCCGTACCCTCCTTGCATGTGAATGGCCGCGTAATCACTGCAATCAATTGTCCCGTCGTTGTTACAGTCCTTATAAATAGAAATAACAAAATATTATACAGTTTACTCCTTCGTCCTGAAATCCTGTCGTAACCGGTGAGGGTTAAATGTCCACATCTCCTCATTATATCTGTCACAATCATTCCATAACCTATATAGCTTCGCTTGACTATCTAATTGTTTTTTACTTTATTTACATTTTCATTTCCCAAAAACCATCTCAATATTAATTCTTTATTTTTATTTTTTATTTATTTTTTTTATAATATCAACAATTATTATGTTTTCTTATCTATACCTATTAAACCTGACTACAAATGATTCTTATTTCTCTTACTTCCATTTATATTTTATTTCTTCTATTCCATGTCCAATACTTCCAACATCCTCACATAAAAACAGTTTTATATCATGTAAATTGCATGTATTTAGTAGCATATTTTTAACATAAATCACACCTGTAGCTTTCCTCTATACTTTATCTTACAGCCATTTATGAGTCTATTAATTTTGCCCTCCGCAATACTTTCATTATCATATATCACTGAACCTATAAATACTTGAACTTGTTGATACCTGAGCAAATCTGGTCAGATAATTTGTGGTTGATTTTCTTGCACACTTCGGATCGGTGGCACACTTCTCAAACGCTGAAAAAATATTAGACAAATACCATTAAATAATATAAAAACGAAAGCACCTCTTATGATAAACTGTACCAACGCTACATACAGTTAAATTATATCCTATTAAAAAGTGAAACGCTCGTGTTCATATTTTATGTAATTTAATCTCACGAGAACGTTTATTGATCGATAATAATCGATAATTGAATCAGTTTTTTTTTCTTTCAACAGAAAACCTAATAGTCCTAATAACTAAGTAAAAAAAAAAACCAATTAACATATTTGTTTGTTTTTTACCGTTATTGTTTTTTGGATTATCTCCATTTTTAACTGGTCTGCCAGAGTCTATCCAGTAATCTCGCGTGATTTTAAAAATGCCACACACCCCACCACTACAACCAGTACTGCTGTTACACGATGACATAGCTTCACAAATGCAATTTAAACAGTCTCCGGATGGTTCGTTTTTCGGCTGTTCTGATTGAAGATTTGAATCTGAAATCGATAAAACGGTAAAAAACTTTTTGTTTTATTATTTTTAAAAAAATTGAAGATATTTCATAGAGTTTTTTAAAATAAATAATATGAAAAGACAGAATTTGATTATCATTATTATTTCAGGAGATAGTAAACTTTTTCACTGAAAAGCTGTCAGTCATAGGTGACTTCGTGTCGATATATGGTTTTGAGTCGTACTATCTAGTCCGGCTCACTACATAGGTAACTAAATTAAGGACTGTTACATTTTGAATTATGATTTAAAAAGTTTTCACATAAGTAATTTTTTAATAAAATAAGTATTTCATGGAAAATTTCGCTGTAAAATAAAATTTGGAAGACCTTGTATAGTATTTTTTATATTTAATAGAAGTAGCTGGTGATTTCGAGACAGTGTCCGTAAACATGATTAGACATTTGAGAAAGATTTATTAATATAAACGGTATTATCTACTAGATATTTTAAAATTGAAATTTAAAAACTTATTGCTTGTCACTATCTATAATAATAATTGTTTTGCTATAAAATTTCATAATTTCACGTGACATTTATTCGTCAACCGAATTTAAGGATATAATTTGTTTTAGGTAACGAAAACTGTTCTGAAATAATTGTAGGTAGGACAGAGAATATCCAGATTTTTTGGATCCCTCAAACGGTCACCTACATAACGTTTTAGGAAACACCAGCAACGGCAAGTCGTACAATACTGCTTCGGGATGCAATTAGGTTGCGTTCGGCTCCTTCGGCTTGGTCGACGGTTTTTATTATAATTTTAGCGCTGGTCTCAAAACCATCACGTTTCGGTCGAGATAGACTCATTAACAGGAACATGCGACCGGGGCGACGAATCGATGGCGTGCATTGGGCTCCCCCTCTCCCGTTGTAACAATTAATGATCATTGGTGGATTCACCCGAGGTACCTGCAGGGATCTCTACTATTATTTTGGTCACCGAACCGATCGGCTAGTGGTTAACCGATGTGGATTTTTAGAAACTTGTTCATGTTTTCAGTGTCCCTCGTCCCTACTTATGCCCAGAAATGTTCAACGACCATTAGCTATCTTCTGAATGTTGGATGGTCGTCTCTTACGAGAGGCCCAAGGACCGCCGTATGCGTATTCTAGCACCCCAACATACTGGGCGAAAATAGGTAGGACAGTATAGGTAGATAGGTTTCTTGCGCACGTACATTGTTTGAATTTACGCGCACGATAACGACGGGGACGCCGATTTTGCAAATATTTTTTGTCTTTTATTAATAAATTATTGTACATCGTTCATAATAAAAATATTATTATCTCTATAATTGTTACGTGAATGTCATAATATTAGCTAGTATGCATCCTATCCAACACGCCTTTAAACAATACAAATGGAAACACAGTGAACGGGCTTAGATATACGAAATGTCACGCGATGCGGTTCTTACAAGTAAAATATCTATTTTCTATTGTGTTTAATTTTTGTTTAAATACTAAATTATATTTATATTAAACTGTATAATAATTTTTTAATCTAAATTTCACTTGGTTTTCTCTGCTATAACAGTAGGTATACTGCTGGTCATGTATTTTTGCAATAAAAATAAATTTAACCCGTGTCTCATATACGAATAATTATTTAATGATAGGGTATTCTCTTCGATAACTGATAAGAAAAAAATCCTAATATAAACCTAACAAACAATTAGGTAAAAACCTAATATAAATACATAAACGATTATACGGGTTAGTGTGATTTTAAAGTCTCAATGTTGGAGAACCTGATTTTATTTTTTCTTATCAATTGTCGGAAAATCGAACGTATCTCTTATAATATGCTCAATGGGGCCCACTTTTACTGTTTGCTCCAGGGCTCATTATTCTCGAATTCATGACATGAATTCCGAGATACATTTTCAAAACAATTTGTCAGCGATAATAAATTTAAAAAAAAAAAAATTGCCACCACAAAATAACAATGTTATATATATATATTATAATATCACAGTCAATAACATAATTTTGCATATCAATATTATATTATTATATTATTATAATTATACGCTTGTATACAAATATTTCGTTAAAATTTATCAAAGCAATATTCACATATTTTATAACTGTACGTCAAAATATTATGTTCACGTAAATCAATTAATCAGTATGTTTTCATTAAAATGTCTTCACTTCGAACATCTTTTCAATATAATATGCGTCCAAACTTATCTATACCTAAACGGTAGATTAAAAGTAAATCGAAAACCTGAACATATCTAACATATTATATAATTATTATTTAAATATTTGGTAGGTAAAACAATAAAAATAATATTACAGGAACTCGGTTTTTACATTATATAAGTATATAAATAACATTAAATAACGGCTGCAACGATAAGTATCATTAGTTGGTTTTGATTTATTTATACAATTTATTTTATCGATAATTATTTGAATGCGCATACGAGAGAATTGGGAATATGTGTTTGAAAATACGAGATAAATTTGAAAAAAAAAAATCAACCCAAATTTTCACATTTTATCGTATTGAATCACAAGACTGGAAGTACAGGCAAGTATTTAAAGCACCTTTTATTGTGGATCGTCCCGTACGACGACCGTGGCGTGTTGTGATTTCACAAAAAAACCGTCGTCACATCATGACGTAATGTTTTGGACGAGAATAAATAACGACGAGCCTCTTGTATACAATAAACGAATATAATAAAAGAAAAAAAAAAAATTAAATTAAATGTTTATTTAGATAGGTACTCACCGTGGGCATTGCTGTTGTAGGTATAACCGGCAATGATATACAACGCTGCAAGACAGACGATAAACTCATTGGAAAAAGTCATTGTCGTGCACGTACAGATAATTTTATTTTCATCGACTCGGCCGCTCGGTTATAGGTACATGAAAATATAATATTTGCTCGTACTAGACTTGATCGACATTATATGTATAGGTACAGACGAATAACAGCTGCTCGCCAAGGCGATTGGAATATATTAAAACCGTCACATATTATTATATTGTAGTGGCTACAAAACAAGTTTGGACGGTGGTACGAGTAATACGAATTACGAGTTATTTATTGTGGGTATAGTTTTTTAATATTTACATATTTGGAAAATGCACGTCGAAAATACGCATCTAGGTCGGTACTCTTCACAAAAGTATATCAATAATTAATGTTTAGATACTCGTGTGAAAATTTCGTTTCCGTACAATCTTAATATTTCAATAATATATTTCGAAAGACATGCGTATCGTATAATTAAAATACTATTATAACTATAACACATTTTCCTGAAATATAATAAAGCATAATAAATCTTTAATTTTCGTGTAGAATATGTTAAGTCAATTTTTCTAATATTGTGTTATTGCTATGCGAGTTTTAGAATAAGTTACGATTTTTCCGTTTTTCGTGCATTTTACTTTAAACCGCATACTGCACCATAATGTAACTTGCCAATGCGTCGTGTAAGAAAATTGAAGTCAACTAAATCCATATAATAAGTTTCCTGAATTTAGTGTGAATTGAGTAATTAAATCACTGAAAAGTTATTTAAATTGATGTGCATAATAAGCGAAGACACTTTTTATTTCATTTTTTTAAATTTATTGAAAAAACAGTCAAATTTTGAACATTTGAATATAAAAGATGGGTATACTTCGCACATGAGTGGGTCACTGTTGTAGAGAAGAAATTGGGTAGGAAGAGGGGAAATTTAACGTATATCTGTAGGCAACGATTAACCATTGCTAATAAAAAACGATTCTGAGCGGAGTTCGGTTAATAGCGTTACTTTATCAACAATACAGGGTGATTTATTTATTATGAACCAGAAATTATCTCAGAGGATTTTAAATGAATTTGATTTGTAATTTTTTTTAATCATTACAGAATCGTTTAAACTTTATTTTAAAAAAATTTTTTAATTTTTTAACCTCTACACCATATACCTTAAATATTTACATATTTTTGATTTTCCAATAGGAATCACCCTTTTGAACACAGATTTGAATATTTTTCTAGAAATTTTGATATACATAACACTAATATCAGATTTACTGTTTATGAGTTAAAATAGTTTAATTTTAAGATCGAAAGAGTAGGGAAGGATAATAAATTGCCTATCTGTAGCCCTTCCCTATTCCTCCCATGAAATTTCCTAATTATAAAAACAGCTGGGAAAATCAATAAATTACCTCTCTAAAGTACCACTCTAGTAAGATTTCCTTTCAGAAAAAGTGCTATCATTATAGTTTGGAGCAATATTGCTGGTAGAAAAGTTGTTCGAAATTAAAAAAAAAAAAAATATCATTGTAAAACCATTACATTCCTCGCTCTGCTCAGAATCTAAAATTATGTTAAACAATACGCAAAACAACACATAGAAGTTTTGTAGTACTTAAATTATGACAAAATGCTAAAATTTCGATCTTGCATTTACAGTATATTTTTTCTCTACTGAAAAGTTCTGAAATATTGACTTAACAATTTTTTTTTAAGTGAATAGATAATTAAATTTGTAATTTTTAGTTCAACACTAACAATAAAGAATCGTTTTTTCTATTTAAACCTAACTAGATATATATTTCAACTTTTAAACTTAAAATACTTTGCACCTACTCACTGAAAAACATTAATTTGTATAAATATTAGAGATATACTTACTAGTGAGTAAATACATGAGTATTAATAGTACTATATTATCATTGTATTGTAAGCTAATAATCGTGTCTACGCATCAATACCGCGGGAAATTTACATTTTGAAAACTTAACTTTTGGAACGGATAAAAAAAAAAAATATGCTAATTTAAGAATAATTTATTGGGACTTATAATTTTAGGAGCACACTCCTTAAGAATTTATACGTTAAAGAAATCACGACTCATAGAAATTAAAATTTCCAGAATCTCATCTGTCAATAATTGTTAATTTAGACCAGAAAAATATTATTTTTTTGTTTTGGGTCTGCACTTACACAGCATATTTTAATTATTAAATTTATTTATTAATGAAACATTTGTATTATAAAGAATCATAACTAATTGTATTTCATTGTGTTATACAATTTCCTAAATAATTAAGTGCCGTTATTATTAATATTTTTTATAAGCTAATTAAAGTACGAGTAGGTTAATACATAATTTTAATACTTTTTAAATATTTATCAATAAATTGCGACGTCTAATATTAGATAAATGGAAATTATATATCATTATTAGGACAAATTCATTGTGTATCTATATAGTTTTGCCAATTTATTACTCCTTAAAAAAAAAAAATTATCATTAATTTATTCGATTTTGAGTGTAGTGAAGAAACTATTTGTCTTACTAAAATATGTCTTTTTTTACGTTTTTCCTGTTAGTAAAAATGCTTTGATTTTTTCCATACGCAATTTCCTTTTGACACAGCGGTATTTTATTTAAAACAGTTGTAGATTTTGAGCGGAGCGAGGAATGTATTCGTTTTACAATTTTTTTTTTTTGTGAACAATTTTTCTACCAAAAAGCTTACTCTGATTATCAATAAGTAAGAACCTTTTTTGGAAAGAAATGTTCCCTGAATAGTACTTTAAAGAGGTCATTTTTTGAAATTCTTATTAATATTCGAGATAATGAGAAAAACTGGGTTCTTTAGGTTAAAAAGATAGAAAGATTAAAAATACGGTTGTCATTGGCAACCGTTTTTATTTATTTTTTGTTATTATTAAGTTTTTGTTACTTTAAATATTTTTAAATAATCATTGTTGTCACGGAAACGCATATTGTTGGAATTATTTTACCATAATATGCCATATATATTGTTGACAAAGCAACACTATTAACTGAATTCTGCTCAGAATCGTTTTTTCGTTAGCAATGGTTTATCGTTGCTTACAGATATACATTACACTTTCGTCTGTATTCTAATTTTCCAATATCACACCTACAACAGTGGTTGCACCCACGTGCGAAGTATGTTCGTCTTTTTTTTATATTCTGAAATTCTTTTAATTCTCTATAGATACTGTAATAGCGATATATATTTTCCGAACTTCTTACCTATAAAGGTAGCCAACCCACGGTGCAAAGTATGTCCGGCATTTTTAGCATATACATTATCCGGTTCGGCCGTTCCCTCCTAGGATAACGTACTGGTACCGAATTTCCCGATCACGTAGTCGTCAAAAATCCGTTGTATAATAATAATATTCAATTCTATACACGTTGAAATACAGGTAATCACGCGCGCGACGGACCGGAAAATATTCAAAACGGCGCGTATTCTTATTACCAAATTATTTGTCAGATTTAAAATTCTATACGGCTTCCGTAATAACAATAATGTGAAACTATACTTATATAGTACCAGTAAGTACCAGTCAATAATATATTGTATAACACGACATTACTTTGAACGTTATTATATAGTAGATTCCTTTATTTGGTATATATATATAAACGTCGATTCATTTTCTCTTGTAATATATACTCAAGACCGACTTGTACACAACCGGTGGCTTTCTCGTAGACACCGTGCATACTATATTGGTATAAAGAAACTTTATATTATAATTCTGCGTTTTTTTTTTTTTTTTGATGATCGTGACAATTTTTTCGGTTAGAAAAAAAAAATGTAATCTTTTTACTATTATGTATAAAAATATATAAATATTGAAATACTATTCCAATCAGAAAATGACGAGAGACTTTTCTGTTGTATTTTGGATTTAGTTGGTAGGTGAGAAAATAGTTTTTTTTTGATTTTCGGTGCAGTTTTTTTTAATAATTGAGCAAAACCGAAAAAAACCGTTTAAAGAACGGGAATGTTTATGATAACTTTATTTATCCTACCTTCTCAACTTCCCACTTATAACAGTGGTGCAATCATCAGAAAAATTAGATTTTTTTTCTGTTGTATACACAATATTGATTATTCGATTATTAAATGAGGTTTTATTTACTAAGGAGAAACGTCAAAAATAAAATAAGAATATATCTAAGAATTAATAAAACTAATTAAATATTTACGTATGGTTGCTTTAAAGTTTAATTAGTTAAAACGAAAAATGCAGTACAATAAAATAATATCTAATAAAACAATAATACCTACCCAACCTATCCCATTAAGTAGTGGATGTTAATTATTTTAATTGTATTTTGCAAAGTGTGCACTATCATTTTATTTCATCACCATAGTATTTTAACAGTTGGACAAGTGCACACGACATACAAATTAAATAATTCATTGTATATGAAAAAATAATACTTTAAAAATTATTGAGGTGTGCAATCCTTGACACGGAGAATTTATTATCATTTCATACATATAAAATTAGATATTATAGAGAGCGATAAGGAATATTGTAGCCTATAGCTAAAAGTAACTACTAAAATACCGTTCCATAATGTTATTTGTTTGACAAAATTTTTGACCGTCCATCAAATATAGTTTTGTCCGAAAAAAAAAGAGAAGGCAAATTTACATTAAATATTAGTTAACGGAAAGAGTGACAGACATTTATCCGTCGACCGTTTTTGTTAAAGTAGGCCAATTCCATGTAAATTTTTTCAGAACATTTCTCACCAATTTAATTTTTAAGTTATTATAATTTTAAGTTATTAATAAATTTTAATTTTAATTATTGTTTTTCTAAAATCACGGTTGATAAGACTTGGTGTTTTAAGTGGCTATAAACTGACTATACAATATACATGTATCTGTATACATTGTACGAAAAGAAAAATGGCACGTTGATTATTTATACATTTTTAAATTTATTCAGTCAATATTGCAACAAATAACTTATTTTATTTATGCAATTTTACTGTCACACTTTTTAACCATTTTTTTGATGAACACATAAATTTAAAAAAACGTGAAAAATGTATACCGAATCAAGTAATATACAAATAGTTTTTTATTGTTATTGTTAAGAATGCAGAAGCCTAAATACGTGCGTAATAATAATTTTTTTTTTTTTTTTTTACATACAAATTAATACGGTGGGAAAATAATCATTGAAAAATAATTACCAGGGGAAACGTTGCCTTCGTTATATCTACAACGATATATCTAACCAATGTCCTCAGAACTTAAGGTAGCAACGTGCAAGAGCACGAACAGTGAAATTTGCAGTAAAATTCAATAATTTGAAATTGTAATAAACTAATATGGTACGTAGCTATGATTTTTTTTGGGGGGTTATCCAAACACAAAATTGATCACCAATTACCAATATCTGGTTTTTTAGTGAGAAGGTTAAATTTCGGGTGGGGGGAGATAACCCCCCCCCCCCTTTCCCCTTCCCCCGGCTATGTGCCTACAGGGAGCCGTCATTAGACCACGGGAATCGTATACTCGTATAGTGAAACGGTAAAACCAGTTTTTTAATGTATTTTATTGTATACTACGCTGCACGATACGTGCTAGCGCGTAGGTATACTACAATAATAACTATCGTCATAATAAAAAATTATTATTTCATTTCACTCTTAGTACGCGGCGTACGCTCAGCGAAGACAGTTTTTTTGTTCACTTTCATTCACGACACATCTGCTGGCTATCTAATTTTTTTTTTCTTTGGCGCGCAAACGGACGAACCGAACTACCTATCGTTTTTGAATCTATACCTACCGGTCCGCGGTAGTTCATGTAGCGTGGATCATCGTTTGTATTTCTACCGACTGTACAGTGTACAATATAGACGACTTAGTATTTTATAGAGTATACATAATATCCCTCTCATATAATACCACTACGATGCCGTACCAAACGATCAAGCAGTTTTACGAAAGAAAAAACATATTTTTGACCGGTGGTACCGGTTTCGTGGGAATGTGTTACATCGAAAAATTGCTTAGGACTGTGCCAGACATCGGCAATATATACGTACTGCTCCGGCCTCGGAAGGGACAAGGCATAGAAGAAAGACTGACCGCTTTGAAAAATAATTCGGTAAGTCGTCCAATAATTATATGTGCCAATACCTGGGGCTTTTATTTTTTTTTTTTAATTCTACGCGTGTCGATTATGCTTTGGTGCACGTGATTTTTCCCCGTCTGTACACGAGTTTTCGATCAGAAGACTTGCTCTTCTTCAAGATCGTTTTCTTTTAGGATTTTGAATCCATATAGTTGGAGAATTGGATAGGTCGTCATTTTTCGATATTGTTATTTTCTCCTAATACATATAATCATGATGATAAATAATTTCTAAAGTAATTTTGGTTTTTTTGAGTTTTTTTTTTAGATTCATTTTTTGATTTATACAACTTGAATAAAACTTTTTCGGCCCCGTATATAGAATACTAGTAAATTAATTTGTATTATATTTAACGGGCTAAAAATTGTGGACACAAACATTATATTATAGAGAAATAAAAAAAACACGTAAATGGAAAACCTTATAAGTTTAAACAAAATGTAATTTTAAAAAAACCAGGACATAATTCGTACCAAGCATAGGTCACTTTATCACTATTGTAGATAGGAAGTTAAGAAGGTAAAGAATATAAAATAGTTAGTTTATATACGGAAAGCAACGATATATATTGGCAACCAAATACGATTCTGAGTAGAGCAGTACCGCATTAAGCTAAATTACTGCTCATGGGCAAATACATTTTGGCTAAACAGTTGTTGGTTTATTATTGTTGGTTCACACAAATTTTCACCATCCCAACGCCATAGGCACTTGCTCCACCTGCTTCCTGAAGTTTACTCCATTCCAGAGAAAAGTTTTATTTTATAGATTTATAGCAACAGTTTTTTCATTGTATCCAAAATTATTTAGAAATCAACAAAAGTAAAACAGGCGTGATATAATTTATTGTCAGTTTTTTAATATTTTAGAAAAATATTGGAAATTTATTTCCAAAAAGTACTCACGATCGAAAAATTTAAGTCTTTTAAGAGGGTTGATAGCGGTGTATAAATTAGTCGATTAAGAATTAAAAGCCAGAGACAATTTTTGGAATTGTGTTTATCGGATTTAAATTTGAAAACATATTATGATTCTTTAAGTTTTGTACTAGGATGTTGGAAATAGAAATTAATTAATTTTACTAAAAATTGTAAAAAAAAAAAAAAAATGATTACATTTTTGAAAATATGTTTTGTCTTTTACCTATGATAAAGAGAAACTTTCTTGTAGAATTTGTAATCTAGTTGGTGCATTGAGTAAGTGATTTTTTGATACTCTTTGTTTACTATTTTTAATAAATGGAAAAAACTAATACTATTTGATACCTATAAAAATAGTCGATTTTTGAGTTACCTTGGCACCAAATTAGAAATACGACTAATAATACTTAGTTCAGAATCATTTTTCGTTAGAATGGTTCATTGTTGTGTATATAGATATAAATTCAATTACTCTATATATCCTCCCGTCCAACTACTCTACTAAAACAATATCACATTCATTAACAGTAACTATCAGCTTGTTTTTATAAGTTTTTAAAGTTAAAGTTTAATGAAACCGGTAAAACTTATAAATTGTATTTTAATTAAAATCGTGTTTTCTTAGCAATGGTTTATTGGTACATTTAAGAATTTAATTTAATGTTTCCGATTTTCTGAGACAGTACTATGTGGTTATTTTTCATTTAGGTGTTCGAAGTCTTAAAGAATTCCGGCGTTAGCGATATTCAGTTTACTAAAATAGTACCCGTTTGTGGAGACATTTCCGAGGAAAAATTAGGATTGTCAGACGACGATTTGAAAACGTTACGCGATAACGTGAATATCGTAGTACACTGTGCGGCCACGTTAGACTTCGAAACCGATTTAAAAACGGCAGTGCACATCAACTTGATCGGAACCAAACGGATAGTGGAGCTGTGTAGAGAAATACAAAACTTACAAGTAAAATACTCACCTACTATTATTTTATTTTAACGATAGGGAGACACTTAGTTTTCCTATAATCCATTGTTTTACAACAGTAATTAATTTTTCCTAAATTAGTAAAAATATTGGAGAAAACTTATAGGTACAATTAGCTTTAACATCATGAATCATCTAACATAATACATTTACCGGTGTGTATATTTTTCAGTGTTTGTTGCACGTGTCGAGTGCCTATACCAATAGTAATAAAAGTCACGCTGTAGAAAAAATGTACGACGCACCGGCTAATTATAATGATGTTATTAATTACGTTCAAACCATGGATAACGATCAATTAAATGACACTGCCGAAAAGTCAGTATAACCTATATTCAATATTTATATTTGTAGTGTTTATCATTAATTATTATTAATGGATATCAATGAAATGATTCAAATAAATAGCGTTTGTTATTAATCTAAACTATTGTTATTACTAGAGTTGTGAAAAATGTTACTTATATTAAATTATAAGTAAACTAAACAGTAATATGAATTATATTTGATTACTTTGAAATAGGTATTAAATTAATTAAGAGTTTATAAATTTAATTTAATTTTTATTGAATTGGTAATAAGAACAATGATACAGGTATAGGTACTTGCCTGTAAAATAATATAGAGTTTAGATTTGTACATAAGTGCGTTTAGTTAATATAAAAAAAAAAAACACACGAACAAATGCATGTTTCAGTTAAAATGTGATATTGTATTCGTAAAAATATTTATTAACAAGTAAATAATTCAAATTTAAATAATAATTATTGATAAATTCGTACCTATATAGGATTATGGGAGATCACATCAACACTTACACTTTCAGTAAGGCTTTGGCCGAACATGTGGTAAACGATGCAAGACATGATTTTCGTACTTGTATAGTACGACCGAGCATGAGTAAGTACACTATGTATAATATAATTTATTTAAACATAAAGTTTTCCATCGGAAATTTTTCCTCAAATTGTTTACATATTTTTGTTATTGTGAATAATATCACCAATAATATTATAATAACGTAAAAATACATTTTTGATAGTTTTTGTTTAGCTATAGCTTGATTTTTTTTTACATTTTGTTGGCAATCGGATTTTAGAATAATTATTGTGTCACCATCGTCGCCTGTAATTATTTTATTTGAATGTGATTGTGAATAGATTTTGATTTTAGATCGAAAAGTATCTATATAATATTGCAGTAACTTCATGCTAGATTATTGTTTTGTACAAGTTACCTGTTTATAGTAATACATACGGTTTGTTCATTTTATTTTCCACAGTTGTTGCCACATGGAAAGAACCAGTAGAAGGATGGACAATATCCAAAAACGGGCCGCAAGGTTTCATCATGGGTGCCATGAAAGGAGTAGTGAGGCGTTTACCGTTAAACGGGTCTTTAATTGACGATTATATACCGGTGGACATAGTAATTAATACAATTATTGCCGGCGCATGGTCTAGTTGTCAACTGCCCGACAGGTAAATATCGCGTATACATATATACTATATAGGTATCTTTGTAATGTGATATGATTATCAGTAGAGGTTCGTGAACTTTATAAGTGGTGTGGCAAATATTTTGAAGTAACTAGGGTAAGAGATCCATAAATAGACAAATATATACTTTCAGAAATAGAAACCAAAGTGTTGTTGTCATTAATTATTATTTGTTAACTTTAGGCTTCAGTTATCTGCAATTATATTGAAAATTAAAAATATTTAATACATATATAGTACATATTTTTCGAGAACTCATAAATACTATATTAAAAATGAAATTATTTTTATGATTTCGAATCATGACATTTATTTATAATACATTTTTATGAAATATATATAGTGGATACTGTGTAATTTTTGTACCTAATGCCTAAGAAAACTGTGGATAAAGCACTCGCAGTGCATTATTCGCCTCGTCTGGAGAGGTACCACTGAAGATGATCAGGACTGTGAAATTCATGCAGTTTTTGCTTTCACATATCGATCTGCAATTTTATTCCCTAAGTTTAAAAATAACGACAAACCGTAAATTTTTTTAGTTTTTAGTTATTTTCCAATTTTTTTTTTGTTACATAAAACAATAACGTAGTAGAAGGCGAGTAAGATGATAATATATTATTACAAAAGAGGCGTACCTATATAGTTGTTATTATATTATAGGTGCTTGCAATGAAAAATGATTGTATCTATGATTATTTTCTTCTTCGTGATTAGTAATCTATATTTATTTTGAAGGTCGTGGTACCTAATATAATATTGCGTTGGCTTCAGATAACATTTTCGTATTAGCTTACGTCACTCCTCAAGTTATATAGTCTGGCGATGACGTAATATCACGAACAAAATTTTTACTATTCCCTCTCCCCTCATGTATCTCCCTCCCGTCCACAAAAACAAACTTTACCACCAAAATAATAATAATTTATAATAAGACGGAGTCCGGAATTATAAATGTTTAAAAAAAAACGTTTATAATGTGCACGATTCGTTCATACTGGGTGAGTTAATGATTGATATTAATAACATGGTTAAAGTATTAATTAAATGTTTTATTATTTATCAAGTTAAGTTAAAAGTTAATTTGAACATGAAATGTTTTTCTCATCAATTCATCAGGCTCAGATCAAATAAGGCATTTTAAACTTATTAATAACAAATAAAAATATGATTATTTAAATGGTATTCAAACAAATGTTTATCTAGGTTCTTTATATAAATCATTACATTCATAGCTTTAACTATAATATTATGATAAATATTATTTTAAAATATTTTATGTGTTTTATAGGCATTTTAATGGTTTTAATAAAATATATTATGCAATTTTTTTATAGTTCATACGTCGGGCAAACACCGATATTTCATTGTACCACGAGCACGTGTAATCCGTTCTATTGGAACGATTTCAAGTCAATGTTAAAGACATTTTTGTACAACTATCCCATACAAAGTGCCGTATGGTATCCGAACATAAAATTTTTGCCTAGTTTATTGATGTACCAGATTTCGTCAGCAATTTTTCATTTCATCCCTGGGTACATATTAGATTTTGTTATCAAAATCTCGGGCGGAAGACCGATGTGAGTATATTATAATATTTGTATACAATATAAGTAGGTATATAATATATTATACAAATATATATACGTTTATAATATTATATTTAGTCAATAATATTTAAATTATGTACAACGAAAATAATAATCACTCAATATTTTGATATGCAAAACAACTTAATAAACGGATATTATAATTTTCAGAAACGAATTTCCTATTTAGGTAATTTTATATTAACAGCAGGATAACCTTCCTCAAGCCTTGGGTGAACAATTATTTCACGTATTTCAAGTGTGAAATGTATATTTTTATTTTAATTTTATGCTTGAAATTCATTGTTCTCTGACGTAGACATTCTCTTTGTTGGATTCCTTGTTTTCTATTAAATTTTTATCATAGTAATCATAGGCGTGTGTAGACCTTGCTGACAGGAGGGGTAGAGTATATATATATATATATATATATATACATTATATGCAATATAATTGAATATTAGTTTGGTTATTAGTTAGTTCAACTTATATTAGTGACGGAAGTATTTCAATTTTATATATCATTAATTTATATACACATTTAATATAATAATTGAAATTTCACAGTTTTTGGAAGAGTTACTATGAAAATGTCTAAAATGTATCGATCTTTGTTATCGATTTTATGATTCTGTAAATGACTCTATCGATAGTTTGTACTTACCGAATATATTACCACCAAGCTGAGAACGACCAATTATCATGATGTATAAAATGTGTTTTCCCGCCAGTTTAATCTATTGTCCTTGGCAAATCAGTCAAGAGTTGCAGGGGTGTTAAACTTGATGGTTCTTCGAGTATAGTGAATTTATGTGTATTTAAATTTTAAACCACGCCGCCATAGATGTTAAACGATTTTTTTTATTATCGCCTATGTAATACTACAACAATTTGGCGCGATTTTAATAAAACTTCGTCGGCCTTAATAAACCGTCAATACGTATTTTGTTGGTGAATTTGATTCTGTAAAATATCATGTGTCCATCTAGATTTCTATTTTTTCATTTGGAATATGATCTCCTGGTTAACCGCTACGTATTTACATCTTTGGTACCTTGGGGCACTGTTTATTTAGCACTATTTCATATATTATGTAAGAACAATTTGTTTACAATGCGCTAGAATTTCGTGTTCCTCACTTAACGTATTATACTGTACACTTTGTATTCTAAAACATTCTATTTTAAACCGTGCTAAATGATTGTAAACTATGAAGTATTAATAATAATAATAAATTAATAATATCATAAAATTATCACGTGCCACCCAGAACCAATGTCTTCAATTGGACCTCTTAAATACGTTTTTACTGATATATTAGAATTATTAGCCACTACACTATTACAGCCATTGTTGTAGGTGGGAAGTTGGGAAGGTTCCTACCTTCATACAGACAGGAATTTAATGTATATCTGTAAGCAATTTAATTAAAATCAAACCATTGATAACGAAAAATCGATTCTGAGGGGAGTTCAGTTGATAGTGTTGCTTTGTCAACACTATACATGTCATATTATAGTAAAATAATTAAATAGGTTCTATATATTTTCTTTAATAATATTTGTTTAATGTTGTACCAATATCTCTCTTGGAAACACATATTGTTGTAATCATTTAAGATTACAACAATATGCGAATGTATCGCCCAGAAAACATTTCCTTTCAGAAAAGGTGCTATACTTGATAATTGGAGTAAGCTTTTTGGTGGAAAAATTGTTCACATAAAAAAAAAAAATAAGCATCTTTGTAAAACCGATACATTCTTCGCTAAATTCAAAATCTAAAATAACATTTTTCTGAATGAAAAATAAAATAAAATAAACTGGTAAAAAAAAAAAAAAAACAAAAATCCTTTGAGTGATTAATAGTTAAAAATATAAAAAAGCACTGATTCTGCTGATGGGTGCTGTAGGTGGGGAAATTAAGGTACATAAATATGTATAATATTGGTTGTGTGTATTTACAATCGTTTTCGATTCAACCCATTTTTATTGAGTATAGATCAGATGGCAAAAAAATTAAAAAATTAAAATTAATATAAAATGTTTATTTTATGGATAAATACAAATGTTAAGTACTCGTATTTATAACAAATATCGTTTAAATATCATTTTTGCTTGGTATCTATATAATAATTCGTTAACTATTAATATTATTATTATTATTCATAGTGGGAATAAAGAGGGGGGGAAGCACAGAAGAGTCTAGGTTAATTAACTAGTTTTTTTTTTAAAGATGCAAAACTTGAACAGGTATAATATGTAACAAAATTAAAACAATGTACCTTATAAATGTAACGATTATATCCGTCTCATGATAGGTATATTATGTTTGTGAATAAATATATTGAAAAACTTTGGACCTCACACCAGTTCCACCCTCCCCCCTCCTTAAAATAAAATACCTACCAATATTTGATTGGATTAAAATTTACAAATATTACATAAATCCGATTTTAAACGCGAGTACAGTATTGCGATCACACGATAGTGTAGTTATTCGCATAGGCCTCTAGTATGGAATTTTGACTATTTCATTTAAAACTTAGTCAGAATTTAAAACTTAACGAAAATGTTTTCATAATGTTTTTCTGATACAAATTAATAATTATATATTCTTGTATACGATTATATGAATGTTATTTTCAAAATTTTCGATACCTTAGACAAAACCCCTTTTGCGATTACGATTCTTACTACTCGTGTAGTGCAACAACAAGAGTGAAGAGACATAACATTTTAAATAAATAATCGATAGTTGTTTATTATAATTGTAAATAAATGAATAATTGATTGTATAAATAATGATGAACTGACATTTTTTTTTCATGATTATATAAAATGAATCTGAAAATCAGGCCAATAAATAAATATTTTGTTTTCTGTTGAACAATATAATTTATTCAATAAATTCTTATTCTTGTAATTCATGATTTTATTTCGTAATAATATTTATTGTTATAGCATAACAAGTATTTTATTACATTATTAGTTATTACCTACTTTATTAGTGTTGGGAAAAATCCGGATTGGCTGAATTTTGTAATCCGAAATTTATATTGTCAATCAGGATTTATATTGCTTTTAAATCTTGATTTTAGATTTTGAAAATGTTTCCATCTTGTATGCAATGTTTCATTTTTCATAATAAATGAAATATATGTACACAATTATTTAAAAAAACTACACCTAATCATAATTTATTAGACATTCGTTTATTATGAAAAAAAAAAAAAATAATAAAAAAAATGTTTAATATATTTTTCGAATATTGAAAAATCCAAAATTATAGGTGTTTTGGATTTTAAATTCGGGATTCGATTTTATTTTGGCTGCACTCAAATTGCATGGAAAAAAAAAATCTGAATTGCATGTCATCTCTTAGAGAAACCTGTCCGAATTGCGTGCCGTGTATAATTAATAATAATAAAAAAATAAAATGGCATTTTCCTTCCCACTTATACAGACTTAGGATTGATAGTAAAAACTTAATTCTTATACTGGTGTGGTTAAAAATGTTTTATTTCTAATTTTATATTGTTAATTATTTTAATATTATTTTACTATTTTAACGAATTTATACGTATAATATCGTAAATATATTATTGTCTAACATCTTATATACCCATTTATTATGTCATGTGTTAGATTTATTTTGTTTTCGGCAACGCCATATGTGGTAACTTTTCTATACATATTTGTCTATTAATTTCATTATTTTGAATTGCGTTATCACTGAACTTATACATTCTTCTTTTTCTAGTATTTCTCGACGTTTTTCATTTCAATTGGAAGAACGTATTTTTACATATATATATATCACATTGTACTTGCTTTAAAACATCGACTTGTTGAAATATATTAGGACTTGGAGAGTAAAACATGCTACTCAGTTTGAAATGAAATGATTCACAAACATTGGTTGTATGCATTGTAGAATTAGAAAATTCAGCCCAAATATACTATTTTCGTCGTTGATATGAAAGTTATCTACAGCACGCAATTCGAACATGCCTCAATAAGAAAAGGGCATGCAATTCGGACGAACCCCTTTATAAAATTGTATGCAATTCAAATGTTCCAATTTATATTTATTATTTTGGCATGCAATTCGGATTCACCATTTATATCACGTCGCGTCACGTGTACTTATTTTATGTTTTACTTATTATTACTTGAATTGGGTCTTGTAAAACGATACCTACTATGTAGACAAGTGTCTATAACCTATAACTATATAAATCCTATAACCTATAATTCTAGGTAATCAATTAATTTTTTTTTTCTTTTTGTTGTGTCGATTACAGCCTTATACGATTACACACGAACGTAAACAGATCGCTCAGTAAACTTGAACCGTTTATATTTCGCGAATGGAGATTCGATAACACTAAAACCGTTATTTTGCACAAAGAAATGAGCGTCTCCGATCAATCCGAATTTTACGTCGACCCTTCGAATATAAATTGGAAGACGTACCTCAACAGTCTTGCAAAGGGTGTACGTAAATATTTACATAATGAAGACGATAAAACGCTGAAAAAAGCGCAGCGGAAACAATCCATGTAAGTGCAACAAATTACGCCGCGACTATATTGGCGACGAACGAAATTGAAATTGGCCATTCGAATAACTTGAATTGTCCACTAAAAGTCCAAAACTCTTTCAATATACTACTCATCTGAACATTTTATATTTGCGTGTCTATTATGTGCCCATTGTCGCAGCCAGAAAAAAAAGCTGGGATAGAGGATTTAACCTTTAACCTAACCTTAAACATTTTCTAAGATTTATATTAGGGTAACTCTATATACATAAATTAAGTTTACTTTTTTATTCGTCCACCCATGTTTTTTCATAAAAAGCAATTCAATATTGAACTATAATGAAGTACTTTTGTTCGTCCGCCCCATCGTATTGTCGAAATGTTTAGTTTTATTTCAAGCTTATAATCATTGTTATTACTAATAGTATATTATATCATTTCTTTATTTTACAGTTTACGGTTGGCAAACATCGGTGTACAATTACTAGTCGTTTTCGGACTGTGGTATTTGTCGTCAATAATTACGGACACGTCGTTTTTATCAAAATACTGGGTAGCAGTGATTGTCGTCATTTTTGGATATATTTTTTGAATTCATTCAATAATGTAAAATTGTTTCAAAAAAAAATCTTTTATGCACATTAGAACTTAGGTGTTTTATTTTTATAACAATATTATTAATTATATTATTATTTTTGTATAGCATTTTAATTTTAATTCTACTACATATGCTGAGGTTTATGACAATGATAATTGGTACATCGATTTATATCAGTTTTAAGTCACAAAAATAAAATTCGTATTATAATTTAATAAGTAGGTATATATTGAAATAAATATTTGTGTAATATGTTTATCGTTGTTTTTTTTACGAAGTCGTTGTGTTGTATCCTTATATAATATATTAATAATATTGTGCCCATTTTATTTGGATAAAACGTATTACATTATATTATACATAATTTGCATTAGGAATATAAGTAAGTACCTACAATGTGACGTTTTACTTTTGTTGGTTTTGTATCGTCACAAAAATATAAATAATATTATCATCCTACGATATTGTATATATGACGAAAAGAAGAATGATGGAAAACAATGGATATTGTTAAAAGTAAAATAAAATCGAAAACCTTACATTTTACAGGTTTACGACTAAGATATGAACGATGAACCCGCTCGCACAGCATTCCTACCATACTTGTAATATATTTTATTTCATCGACAACATTAACCACAGCAACTATAGAGACCGGCAGTATAAGAAAAAAAAAAGATCAAATACTGGGGACGGTTGAGGCTACTGTTGTAGGTAGGTAGTTGGGAAAATGGTTACATAAAGTTTTGATAATAAACATTTGATATTGATACTTTTATAAAAAAAAAAAAAATATTCAATTATTTGCATTCAATTTTTTTTACTACTTAGTACAAATTATAATAATCCTCCTGTCAAATTTTTAAACATTTCTGTTTAGACTAACAATTTTATCTAAAGAGTACCTATCATTTAAAAATTACATAAAAACATTGCAAAATTAAAATATCTATTAATTGCTCAAAAATCAAATAATTTAGACATTTTATCATCGTTGTTTTTCGATTGAAACAATATTTTGTATAGAAAACATAAGCCGCACAAATTTAAAATAAAAAGGAATCCTAGTGCCGTAATTTTATCAATTTTCATTTTTCGTCATTTTCCGTTTTTTTAAATTATTATAATGCTAGATATAAAAAAAACGACTTTCTTTGTAAGTGGCTACATAATGTTAAACAGAACAAAATTTTTTCATTTTTCGATCGGAGCAATATTTCTGGTAGAAAACATTGTGAGCACAAATTAAAAGCAATGAAAATGGTAACGCCGTGAAGCATCGTAAATATTTGTCGTTTAACCTATAATTTTCTTTCGGGTTTTTCCCATATTATTTGGAAAATTCCTTGGAAAATCAAAAAGTTTAATGCATCAACTAGACAAAATTTCTGTAGAGTAAAGTACCTTGCTCCTATGTATACAAGAGATTTCTCTTTTCAAAGTAGTTTACAGATTTGCAAAAAAAAAAAATCACGTCTCATAGTAAAACCAGTAGATCTGAATTTTAAATAAAATTCGTTTTCGATTGATTAGTGGTTATAGGTGAGTATTTCGTAGGTTTAACCTTGTGTGTAGTAATGCGGGTTATTTTCTCATTATCGTTTAATTATTATTGTTAACCTGAAATGGTATAGAAAGTAAAAATATAATATCGGTTTACAAATTTTAATGTGGCCGCCTAGAGCAAGGACCATATTATTTAGGTACAGTAGATACAGTGAGGTACTTAACAATGTTATTGACATGATTATAGGTACATTAATATACTAGCACGCTGTTAAAACACGATCATTTCTTACATACAATGTATGCAAGAAAATAGAACAAGTAAAAACTCCTGGGAAAATTAAAAAACTGACCTCCCTAAAGTATTTTCTTAGTCAGATTTGCTTTCAGAAAAAAAAAAAAAATGAACATCGTTGTAAAACCAATACATTCCTCGCTCCACTAAGAATCTAATGCGTACAATTTTCGTAAAATTATAAAAACAAATTACGTTCTATTGATATTATACGAACAGAGCAAAGCATTTTTAACAATATTATGATATTGAGTCACGAAAAACACTAAACTCAATTGCACAATCACAATCGGTCAGATCATTTTATCGATAATTCATCGTACTTTATCAGTTTGATGTGATAGGAATAAATTATAGTACAATGATGTTGTACATTAATCTGTGTTTATATAGCTCGTCCAATGTAACAAAATAAACATGAATAATAATTTTTTCCCTTTTTAAATAATTTAATAATTCACAAATAATAAAAAAATGTCTAAATAAACATTATATTATTTTAAAAAATAATTATTACCCATTCAAACAGTTAGCGCTAAAACAAATTGTTTTATGTACAGTTTGCATTGCATAAGTAAAGTATGCCACATATTCCCATAACAAAACGTATATTTTTAAATATTTTTGTTTTTTGTTAACCAGGTATTCCACTCATGAATGTATACTTGACCAGATATTTACTGTATGGCTGTATTAAGGTTTTAGTAAATATTAGATGCCGGGGTTAGGAAATTATTTCCAATCTTGAATAGCGTATACACACGAAGAAAAGATTTCGTAAATCGTTTTTGAGTCACACAATAACATTGCAGTTTCACTCGGCGTGAGATGATTTATTAGGATTTTCAAGCACACCGAGTACCTACAGTACAGAAATCGGATGTCCGACAGTACTTACAGTAGATACAATAAGAACACCCAGTAAGATCATATTATAATAATTTAGATACTATTTTGAGATATTATAAAATTATTGTCAATGACAAAACGGCTTTACTTGAAACCGTCGTGTCGTCGTGACATACAATAATTCTATCCTACAGCGCAGTTGGGCACATATTATTATGGTACAAATAATCGAAAAAAGAAAGACATACGTGTGTATGAAAAATATATTCCACGTAGGTAGTCGAATGTTTTTATGATTAATCACATCAGACCATTTGGAAAATAAAAAAGTAATAATGAATATTGTTAATAGGTTAAACCTAATGATGTTGCTAATAATGACTTTCTAAATTAGATATCTTACTCATTTTGAATACTTCAAAATAGTATAAGTGTTAAGTATACATCTACAAATTGCCTGTCCGAGTTATATGCAAATATAAAAAATTACTTTATTAAGTAGATAAGTTTGTAGCCAATTTGATTTGTTTTTTTTCCAACTGTCTTAGTTTGATGGTGAAAACAAAATCGACAGTGTTAAATGGTTCCACTCCTAAAAATAAAGGTGACGAAAAATTAAAAAAATTGAACTAGATTAGTTTATTTCATAAACTATCCACTGTTGTCGGTGGGTAGTTGGGAAGGTGGGATACATAAAGTTATTTAATTTATATTTTTAATTAACGATACGCGTGATTGGAGGAGCTACGTTAGGTAATACCACTTTATTTCTTAAAATATTTTAGTGAACACGAATTTTTTTTAATGGTCTTAAATAGGAATTCAATGATTACAAATGAAGGAGCCGGGTGCAAACCAACAATAATCTGCTTTACCCGGACACTGTATGCTTCGCGTGCATGAATGCCTATCGGTCGACTTATGTACTTGGTGTGTAAATAGGTATACAGCGACTCAAAGGAAGTGGACGGGGTCGCCGAGTAAAACCCTTGAGTGTTAGTGTGCAGTGGGTGTGTAAGTGTGTATTCTTGTGTAGGAGTGTGACTTAAATATATGAAAAAGAAAGGGATACAAAAGAAAAATAAATGGTAGATAAAAAGTATATGGTAATAATTAAGGTCTGTATTGCTGGTAACTATAAAATATAAACAAATAAATAAAATAGAAAAACATCACAGAAACACAAAATTTGGTAATAAATATATACAGGGAAAAATGGTAAGTAACCCTTCTGGCTCAACAAGGTATAGCAGTGAAGAAATAATAATAAAAAATACACATTTTGTGTAGAGAGTAGACTGGCCAGCTGCTCAGCACCTATACCTAAATAATTTAATATTAAACATACATAATTAAAAAGACGTCCTAAGATAATATGGACGGGTGCAGCCACTGTTATAGGTAATTTAATATATACCTATAAGCAAGGATATAGCCATTGCTTACGAAAAAACGATTCTGAGCGGAATTCAGTTGATAGTGATGCTTTGTTAACAATATATATGCTATATTATAGTAAAATAATTAAATAGGCTCTATATATTTTCTTAAAATAATATTTGTTTAATATACCGATTTTCCCAGTTTTTCCATTTTTTCACATTTTCTAAGAAAACTCCGAGGAAAATGGAAAAACGACCTTTTTAAAGTACCTCCCTAGAGAAATTTCCTTTCAGAAATATTGCTATCATTAAAATTTGGAACAAAATTGCTGGTAGAAAAGTTAACAGAAAAAAAAAATAAACATTTGTAAAACCATAAGCTTTTTCACTCCACTCAGAATCTAAAACTATAAACAATTATTTAATATAAAACGGCAACGGCGGTGGCGATTAGAGCTCACACTTTTTACGTGAAATAACATTGGGTAGGTATTTGCAACAATTGACGCACACGAACCCGTACAAATCGTACAATAAAAATGTATGAACTTGGATATTCGAGCCGACCACTATCTACAATAAAAAAATGGGCTCTATTAGAGCACATGTAGAAACCGTAATTCGTACGGCTAGTGAAGCGAGAGATCGGATCACGAACGGACATAACAATTTTTGGCCATAAGAGCCTTTTAATATTGCCATGGCTATAGGTGCCAATCAAAAACAATAAGTATATTATATAAACAACTTGTGAAAACAAGAGCAACACGGCGGACGGAAGAAAAATGAACATAGGTACCTGCTTGATAATAATTATTTAAATTAACTTGATCTACTAAAAGTGTGCGTGTGTGTGTGCTCGGACGCTAGGTATTTATAATTGTAATCTTAAAAAGGCCAATCATCACGGCACGCGAACTCTGTAGGTACGTGTGTACTCAGGCATCAACAATAAAGGACGCTACTTTTTATAAACCTCATAGTATTCCTTTTATTTTTTCAATTCAAGTACTGATCTCATACCCACATAATATTGTATAAAAGTAGAAAATATAATTTATACTTTAACAAATATTTTTGACTGTGTATACTCTTATTTGTGTTTTTCAAATTTAAGGATTAAAAGAATTAAAAGAATAATTGAATCTATGTGGGCCCTGGATGCTTTTGCGTTAACAGGGAATTGTACTTGAATTTTGACCGTGCTTCGTTTGACACTCGGTGCGCGATTATTTGAAATAGAGTATAGATCCTAAAACTATAATCTTTTTATATGCTGTCTAACCTAGCAACGCAACGTCCATGTTAAAATGGAGTTTGTGGTACTAGGGACCCACCAATTCACCTGCACCTCACGGCTCGGTGGCACGACAGGCGTACAGACCCCAGCACAGTAATGATGATCGTACCACGCAGTATGCATAAACACCTGTTATGAACTTCAACGTTTACGTAAAATGGGATACTGCCGAATCTTAGCGTTTTTTTAATGTGGCAAACTGTTTTTTTTTATCACAACAAAATTGAAAATTTTAACTCATAAATTAATTCTTTATATTTTATAAGTGTACTATACAAGGGAAATTAACATAAACATTAACCAAATAATATATTGTTTTAGTGTTTGTACTTTGTGTATAAACACTACTTTACTAGGTACTTATTAAAACATTTTACAAATAATGTAAAGTTTGTTTTTAACATTGTATGACAAAAATTAATAATATTGATATGTTAGACAAACTGATATCCTATAATTGAAGAAAATTTACAAACACAGAATATTAGACTTAGTGAAGAGCAAAAACATGACAATATCGGAATGATTTATCTTCAAAAGAAAAAGAAACTAACATTTAAAAATCAATATCAAAGAAAGAACTGATTTCAAATTTAAAAATTTTGCTATATAGTGTAGGCAAACTTTCAACAGTTATGATTATGTTTGTTACACTATTATTAAAACCAGGTAAAAAATAAAATTCAACCCGCATTTTCATTTTTTTTTTTCAAGTGAGTTAAATTTTTAATTCAATTTTGTTTTATATACACTTTTAAAATAATTAAAAAAGATTTTTCCACGACCAATTTCCTACAATAATGTAATTTTTTTATTTTTTAAACTTAGAATAGGTAAGCAAAATATACAAAATAAAATATTAACGAAATATTAATACGAATTGTTCTTGTACATAATGTTAAATTAATTATCGTTTCAGATTATGATTGTTATAATATTTTTATTAAAACACGTTTTAACACAGTATCACATTATGAGTGGTATGAAATTGTGCCCTAAATACAGCCCGTGCAGTAGAACCTTACAAGTATAAACATGTCGTTTGGATGCAACCGACCGTATACTATGGTACCATAAGCTATTATTATACATTTTATAATTATTCTGTAAATAATTCACTTGTAAAATGTATTGAAACAGACATTGATAAATTGAAAAAGGAATAAAAAAACAAACAAAATTGTCTATATAAAATATAAATATCGTAAATATTAGGGCAGTCATCATTTCTACCAAAAATTTGATTTTCGTTTCCGCCATGTATCGTTTCTGCCAAAACGAAAAAACGTTCGATTTTCGTTTCCACCGAATCTATTTCTACCTAAATTATTAAGATGGAGTTTGAAGACCCCCCGATCTTTATAAAGTAGTATTGACCATTAATGTACGTCGGGATTCGGGATAAACCATTTAGTATTGAAGATATCATAATGAGTTAATTGATTTTACACATAGTAATTCCTACTTATTATAAATATAAATTGATCTAATCTCTATTATATGTAGATAGACTGTGGATTATCGGGCTCGGAGCAGGGGGCGCAATTTAAGGTGTCATAGTGTATATATCAGCGGCCCTATTTTTCCCCGTACCATATATGGCCTGCCTCAATTTTATGCTTGCATTGGTAGTCGAAATGTAATTAAAATATTTTAAAATAATATATTATTTTAATCTTTATTTTAGTTGACATTACTTAACAGTTATAAGATTATAATTTATTACAGTTTAAAATTTAAAAATATATCTATCACTGTCATTTGACAATGTGCACACTGTTTTCCCCACCATTTAATAGGGGCCAACACTAATTTAGAGCAGCCACTGGCTGTATCCCAGCTACCAGATATAGCAAAAAGAATAGAAATACTAGTACAGAGAAATATAAGTTACTCACCACCTTTCCTTTGCTATAGCGTAGCAGACTATATAGAGGAAAAGTTAAGGGAAAGATATTTTCATGGCATCGAAGCATAACATTTTTTTTTTATGAATAGATAAATAATTAAAAGAGAAAAATAAATATATATATACATGATATAACGTACAGTAATAAGTAATAGTAATTAGTATTAAGCTAGAAAATAAAAAAATAGAATAAATAATAAAAAAATAATAAATATATATATATGGTGATGGGAATTAAAAATATAAATAAGGGAATAATATAATATATTTTAGACGTTCAACCATAAGGAGCCTGAAATTTTTTAGGAAATTGGTCGTAATAATACTGGAATCGGGGCATTATATGACATTAATGGAAGACGGAGTAGAAATAGACTGTTTTGCGAGACATTTTGTGTACGCACACACAATTGGAGGAACCGTACAATGTATCAAATTTACTACATATATATATAACCGAAAAGAAATATTTACTACAGAAAATTTGGAATTGTTACTTAACGATACATTGTTCTTAAAGGTCGCTGACTTATTAGATACAGTATTAGACTATGCACAAGAACGCGTAAATAATAATACAAATATTAGGCTATAAAAAGATTTAACGACAAAATAATAATAAAAAAAAAATATATAGATAGGTTATATAGAGTCGTATATGGACATAATTTATAAATAAATATATATTGGAAGTGGGAAAACTAAATTAGAATATAGTAATTAGTATAAGACAAGTAATATGAGAATGTTCTAGAGAGTACAACGTCAAGAGAAATTATGAATTCTATCAAAACTGATAGAGCTACTAAGAAAAAGAAGACACGGAGTAACAATTTTAGCATACGATATTATATTGGGGTGTTTGGGGGACATATGATAGAAATAAATCTAGATATGGAGAACCCATATCCTGGATAAGAGTTACAATTAATGCATGAAAATATGATTGATTATTTAAGAGAACAGAGAACTTTGTAACCTGTTGTATAAGGATAAGGAGATTATTACAGGAGGTTTTTGTGATAATTGAGAATTTAATACAATGTGTAGCACGCAAATAACAATACAGAATATAATATGTTGAGAGTATTTTAATAAACTGTGGGAAATTAATTTTAGAATATAATATTTCGTAACATTTTCATTTATATACTTGTAAAATAATAATGATAAAAATAAAAAATAAAAATAATAATGTTTACATGTAACAATTAATGCTGATAATTAATATATTGTATATGTAAAAAAAAAAATGTGTCTTTTATACTAAAAATAATTTAGAATTTAGGAAAAGAAAAGAAAAGAAAAGAAAAAATATACATTAACTTTTATAAGCGATAATTAATCAATTTTATAATTTTATATAAACTTTGTAAAGGGTGCGCAGAAGATAGTAAAAGAATTCTGTCTTTTGAAAGACAACCTTTTTTTTAATGGGGAGGTGTTACGGATGTTATGGTTATCATGCTACTACGCAATTGTTGTCGATATCTAGCTGAGGGATCTAGGGTATATACAGAGTGATTAATCTATCATAAGACAATTATTATCTCGGAAAGTACTTTTTTCGACATTTGTTTTAAAGATAATTTTAAAAACAAGCAGCTCTGTAAGTATATATTTATGTTATTTTTTGTAGGTTTATTTTTGCGGGTGAAACAACTACCTACTTTTGATTTTCAAATGGCAACCTATATAACAAATTCCATAAATAGATGGAGAAGAAGTTAAAATAAATTTAAGTGTTGACATTTTTGAATTCTGTCAAGCCGTTGACGAGATGTACCACTTTTAATTTTAGGTTGGAGGAGAGTAGTGGAGTATTATTAGTGTGACGATACGGCGCGTGACGTGTTAATAACAATAGGTAGTCGTTTCACCTACAAAAGTTAGTGTAACAAAAAATAATGTAAACGTTAAATTTTAGAACAGCTTGTTTCTTAAATGTTCTTTAAAACAAATTTTGAAAAAAATTAATACTTTCGAAATAATGAGTGTCTACGATAAATTGATCACTCCGTATACTGGCCGTCGAGAATGCCTTTTCAAACGAGTCTTACTACTATCATCTGTAAGCACCTTCACGCAGCAGAACTGTAATTTAATTAAAAGTGTTAGAATTTATTTCAACTAAATAAATAAACTTGTAAAATTATTGTGTATACTAATTCAACTTAAATCTGACTCTGAGTTTGAAGATACGTCCGTAACACTCGATTCACGGCATTTTTTCGCTTGGAAAACCGCCCAGTATGGGGTTGGGAAAAAGTAAATTTATTGATTTCACTGTATACACAGCGACGACGGTGCTACTATAATATGCGGGTCAGCCACACCGTGCCATAAGTATGTCGACGTGTAACCATGACGACCGATTTTGCAACGAACTACCAATGGAAAATTCTCGACCGGCCAAAATAATACAAATATAATATTATCGACAGGGTCAGACAAACTTATAAGCACATGCGAATAAATCAAACAATCAAATAACATTTTTTCCGGTTTGATAAATAATTTTTTAGGAAAATATTTAACTAAAATAAAAAAAGTTTTAGAAACCACATATATATCGATATATCTATAAAACACACAAATCATATTCAATGTTATATTTTTTGGTTAGTAAAAATTGATTACATCTTTTTTTATAGGAAGCGGATTTTTTTTTACCGTAGGTTTACCTAATTTATATGAAAAGATTTAAATATAATGTCTAACTCCAAAACACGACCAATGTTATAACGTTACCAGTTTATCAAGTTCTATTCTGAATCATTTTTTGATCATAAGGATTTATAGGTGCTTTCAAACTACATTATCTATATAAGAAATAGGTACCATGCAGCTTTTCCACATACTACAGTGACCTACTTATGGTGTAGCCGAAGTATATCCAGCTTTTATTTATTAGAAAGTTCTAAACATATTTGATTAATTACCTTACACTTCTTCGATTTTATCTTATAAGGGAAAAAGATATGATCTGCGTATAATCAAAACATTCAAGAGGACAAACACCGCCCTGTATAGTAAACCTGTGGTTTCGTTCTTCTAAGACTAATATTATGGTTGTACGATTACTAGGTAAAACGATTATAAGGTTAAAACTTAATAAAAACTTAATATATCTCTGAATGTTGTATTGGTTATATTGATAGATATATGGTAATATATAAGGCTCAATAATATTTATAGGTATATGATATATAAGACTCAATAGTAATATGTAAATTCACCAATTCACCAAGAGAAATGTCTTTTAAACTTGTTCTAAACTTTATAGTTTTATACGACTGTGCAGTGTTCACCAATGCTATGCACCTGACTATGATCGTATGATAGTATATATTTTTCGTATCTATTGTGACAATGTGCAGTTGTCAGTTGATATAATAACTAAATAAAAATAACACGGGAAATAATAACGGGTAAACCTAAAACATATGTATTATAATAATAAACGATGCACGAGTGCACAACGTAATGCATTTCCAGAGAATCTTGAATCATCTATGTCCTTAAATATGATTTTATCAGTTTTATTCTAGAAAAAAAAGATTGTTCAGCACTGGCTACAGTTATTGGAATAGATAGTAATATTCTATATGATATAGTGATATTAGGAAATGGAGTGTAAAGATCTATTATAAATTGCAATATTATTAATCATTATTGTTATTAATTTCTTCGGGCAATATATTTGTCTGAGAATTTTTAACTGAGAAAAATGTTTTGCGATAAAATAGAAATGAATAGACCGGGCCGAATAATAGTTATAATTGTATAAACGAGATATAAATATACTATTCTGTGGTAAAAATATAATTATAGATATTGTATCGCGGCATCGGGTTATAAGACGTTGTTTACTAGTAGTAAAAATAAACATTAGTTTAATTAACTCTCATTACAAAAATCAGGTGGAAAATTTAAATTGAGTATTTTAATAAATTACTATTCGTTCCAATGTGAAGTTCACAGTTAGTAAATTATAACATTATAATATAATGTTAAACGCGTAGTCTAAATTTTCATACAACTGCGTGAGGTCCGGGCAGGGGTCCCGCTAGTTCTTGCCTAAGGCCGGCTCTGGGTCAATCGATACAGCGAGTATACAAAAAAAAACATCCGGGATTTCGGGCTCGTACACCCTTGACAAACAACTACTACGGCGTGATCTGGTGTTTCATTGCTGCAACTTTAGAAATTAGGCGTATTGATCGCGGTCCCGGACGATAATTGTAGGTAGTGTTCAGTAGACGCGTGAAGACGTTCCTCAGCGCACGGTGGCAGCAAAATAAGCAGTCAACAACTACAACTACAAGCTACTTTGCTGGTTCGAGTGCATATCATATTTATGTTGGTATGTATATTTTTTACATTTTTAACGTCAGTATCTAGTATTAGGACTGTTATATTTAGTAAGAAATAAATATAAAACATTGAAACCTATCATATTTCTCTTGGGGATGAGGCCAGGGTGACAACGTTTTATTTAATACCTCAATTACCGTAGAACGATAATCATATAAAATTTAAAATCAATCGTAAAAATGCATACAAATTGTAGGCAAACCTACGTACTTACAGTGGCGTTTAAAACGCTGTTTTAGTGGGACCTGTGTCCCACTTTAAAATAGGCTGAGTAAAGTAACTAGGTGGAACGGTGGGTAGTAGGGTACAACAGGTACGGCCAAAGAACAATATTGGACTATTGATACGGCGTAAAGTTAGATATTACCAATACCAATATCATACCATGGAAAATGGACTAGCAGTTGTCACTGCCGCCAGTCATTAGTTTTTTCGTTATACTACGTACGTAACATAGGGATATGGTTGTGTTATATAAAAATAATCCATATAAGTATCTATAACCGTGATTCTTGTGAATCACTGTATCAAAAATCCATGCGATAATAAAACTATAAATAACTGCATCTATCCTGCCCGTTGTGACGCCGACAAAATACAAATTTCATAACACGACCGCGCGGATCGCGACAGCCGACAGTTCATCGTGTTTGCAATCTTTTCGTTTGAGAATTATCAATTTGATTTTATTTTAAATTTAAATAATAACCATATACTAGTATTAATATGATAGTATTAGTATGCTAGTATTAATAGACATAATAAAATGGACTATTCCAATGTTATTACACCAACCTCAGATTATGATTTATTTTCGTTTTACTTCTTTTCCAGAAGAATTTATTTTTGTATTATTCACTTTTGATTGATTTGTAGTTTCTGCTTAAATGTGTTCAGTTTTAACTGCTAGTTTATTAACTTTTAGTGAAATCAACTTTATACGTTTTCTAGAATTCTTATCATTGCCATCAGAATCCGACAATATGAATACTGCTGTTTATTAATAGGTCTATTTGGTACTACTAATAATAATATTTGATAATATTTGATAATAATGTGTGATAATATTTAAGAACTTTCTTTTTTATAATTTCAGTTGTACAGCTGGAGATTTCATTTTCAGTTTTATTAATACAAACTTTGGGGATTCCTAAATTATGCGCTTTTGATGATGTATTTGAGATATTTGCTAAATTTCAAAACTCCTCCCGGGTTGGACGAAAGACAATAATTTTATTTTTTTTATTCATTTTATTTATCATGAACTAGCAATTATCTCGGAGAATTTTAAGTGATTTTGATTTCTGTTTTTTCTAACACATATTATATTATTAACATCATAACACTATATTAGATTTATTATTTATGAGTTATAATAGTTTAAAGTTTAGATCAGAGGAGTAGAGAAGGGTCATAGATGGGAAATTTATTACTTAATAGCTTAATCGATTCCATAATGATTAGATAAAACAAAAATCAAATTCACTTAAAATCCTCTTAGATAATTGCTGGTTCATGGTAACAAAATCACTGTGTATAAATTATTAAATTATAACATTATATGCAATATAATTATGTTTATAAAACGGTACATAAAATAAGTTTGAGTTTCTTAAACGGTGATTTGCTATATTATACTCAATCATAGAAAGCAGATCTGGGGAAAAAATGTGACCATTCAATAAATCATAAATTAACATAATATCTGCAACTTTTCTTCTTACCTCACAAGTTATAAAGCCCAATTCGCTTATTTGCATGTTATACGAGTTATTTACAGAAAATGGAACATCTATTTAGTAACACAATAATTTTAAGAATTTATGTTGTACATTTTTAATAAGACCAATAAATGTAATATAACTAGGTGACCAGACTATTGAACCAAACTTTAGATGAGATCTAACAAGCGTAAAGAATAAAGTTTTCAAGGTCAAAATATGTTTAAAATTAATTGTATCACGGTTGATAAGGCCAAGCATCTTTAAGGCTTTTTTAGTTATAGTATTTATGTGAGAAGTGAAAGACAAATTGCAATCAATAGTAATTTATAAATTTATAATTGTAGTGTCTCTTGTGATAGAATAACTATTAATTTTGCAATCAAAACTAATAGAATTATCGTTACGTGAAAATAGCCCTAATTCAGTGATTTGTTGAAAATAAAATGTAGTGGATTAACAAGTACAGAAATACAACATTTTAAAAACATTGATGGTATACAATCTATTTATTATTAGAAGTTATTAATAAACTATAAACATTGAATACTACATAGAATTTAAGTAGTATATATGGACATATTGTATTTGCGTGACAACGTTAAGTATACTAATGAATATATTTTACTATAATTCGTCTCACGACAGAAGGTACACGTTTTTTCGTCCATTGCTGCGCATTTCCCACCACTTTTGCCCGTTTGGTTATGATATTACGCGGTAAGGAGTGAGAGAAATTCGGTCAATGCGCGGAGAGTGTACCTTCTCTCGTAAGGTTAGGTTAGGTTAGACGGAGTATCGTAACCTATTACTTAATCAATATTATGGTTTAATAAAATAGGTACTGATAGTAAGTATACGCTTGTAGTTTATTACCTTTAATTTAATAAAAAGGATCTTTCAAATAGAAATACATTTATTTACGTAAATATAAAATAATAGATAAATCTTATATTTAATTGTTTCAAGGGGGTAAGACCGTAGACACGGGTGAGGTTAAGAGTTCAAGCCCCCACACTAATAACATGTAAAGTATATAAATGTATTATTATTATTATTATTATTATTATGTATGTGTTATTTTTTAAATTAACAGACTATTATAATATGTAAGTATTATTATAAACCCCCACTCCCCATAAAAAATTCCTGTCTACTGCACCACGGGGGAGAGGCAAAGTCTCCCTGCACGTATCATGTATTTCAGAATACCCAAAGGACAAAACAATATTTGTGACTACACCACTGACCAGAGATAGACCCATAGTTTTACTCTTATCTTCACAAACATTCATCAGTATTATTATCTCATAAGATTATCAAATATCAATATTATTAATATTTAATAACTGAAAACATGTTAATATAAATTGAAAAATATTACTTTATATAAAACTACATAGAAATCATAAATCAAAGTTTTATACAAGATAATAGATAGAAGACTCTATAAAAAAAAAAGATAAATAATGCATTTTTCATGTTTAATAATAAAAATATAATATCTCCTCAATAAAAAAATGTACTCAGCTTGTACCTATCGTGCGTTGTCTTGAATATCTGTTTGATTGCCATTTCACATTTTCAAAAAAAAAAAAAAAATTATACAAGTATACATTTTTTAACTGACAAAATATTTTTAAATTTATATTATTGAACATGAACATTTATTATTTATGGTGAAAATACGATTAGAGCATAAGGCCGCCATTTTGTAGTCATTCAGTGTTTTTTCTCCCTAGGCTAGTGGTTCCCTACCATTTATATTCTACGCCCCCCTTGTAAATGTTTAAAAATCTCACACCTCTTCCCTTTAAATTAGACTATTAAGTTTAGACGAGTTTATTTTTCGCGAGTCGTATAAATACATTTTATAATATAATTATACATTATACATTTAAAATTATACAATTAAAATTAATTTATTGTTTTCAATTTTTACTGATTGTAAAATGACATAATTATTTTAACAAAAAAATGCTCGTTATTTCATTATCACTATATTATCTCCGTGCACTATGCAGTATCTAAATTCCCCTGGTTGGGAAAGAACCTCGCCTTAGACGCTTCTGTCAGGGGATCCAGGTATAAATACCGGATTCTGACAACCCCTTTTCAGACAAGTCTGGAGTAAGCTATCAGTAAATTGTGAACATCTTGACGTTACATTATTTTATAAATTTATTAAGTGTTTAAATATTTTTACTGTTAAAACAAAATTGTATTCATTATTTCTGACTTTGGTTATGAGTTCATTTGGAACTTAATGTTAAACGGTCGCCCGCAACAATATTCTCTTTATGGACACTTGACATTTTTGAGATCTTTTAGTTTGTATTCGGTTTTATACGGGTAAAATTATTTTCATCAAACTGAAATGCTTACAAATTTATTACGAGATCAACCATAATTAAGTACTTATTAGTTGTACTTAATGGTTAAAAAAATAAAATTGAGCGTAATGTTGTATGTGTATATTGTTTTTATAATCGTTTCAATAACAAATTACACCATTTTAAAACATGTTTAATTGAACTTCCCTTAGAATGGTATTTCGTTAAAAATGTTTTATTGTTGCGTACAGATCTAAATTATATAACACTAATTAACAATACCTATCACTTATCAGTACTGGTTTTTTTTTTTTTTAATTTTACATGTACTTAAAATAATAATAGTATATCGTATAATATTTGATTTGTTATTTTGTACAATTTTAATATAATATTGCAGAGCCGACGCATCTGGGAAATTAACAACAAATATTGAAGTGTATTATACAACTATGGCGACACCTAATACAGATGAAGAGGACTTTGAAGATAGAATCAACAGATTATTGATAAGTAATATTTGTTTTAATTACATATTTATGTTACGGGCAAAGTAAGAAGTTAGACATTGTGTACTGCAATGCTTGGGCACGGTGCACAATGCTCAATTTTCGAGGGTAAAGTTAGAATGAGTTTACATTGTCCAGGCATTGTATACAGTGCCCAACAAGATTTGGGCATTGTAGATTAAAAATAAAATAAAACATCTTTCTAGGTACTTTGAAAACATAAAAACTTGTAATAGACGCCTCAAAAATTAATTAATTAAATTGCATATTAATAGTTTTAAAAAACTAATATCCATTGAATTATTTAACTATTAATAAAATGTATTGTTAAGTACATAGTATTATAATATTTTAGATTCTGAGTAGAGCGAAGTAGTTTATAGTTTTACAAATATGTTTATTTTTTTTATTATCTGTGCGCAACTTTTCTATCCGAAGACTTGCTCGGATTTTTACGTGTAGCACCTTTTATGAAATAAAATCAGCATGGAACTGTACTTTAAGGAGGTCATTTTTTAATTTTTTGAAGAGTTTTCTCATTCAATTTTAAAAACTGAAAAAAAAACGGGAAAATATACGAAATGTAGGTGTTAGTTAAAATATATTATAGTCTTCTTTTTTTCTGTGCATAACTTTTCTACAAGCAATTTTTCTCGAACTTTTAATGATAGCAATATTTTTAAAACGAAATTTTTTTTAGCAAGGTATTTTTAAGAGGTATTTTTTGGATTTTCCCGAGTTTTCCCAGCAAATGTAAAAAACCGGGAAAAACGTAGGAAAACTGGGAAAATCGGTACAACATTAAACAAATATTATTAAAGAAAATATTTAAAGCCTATTTAATTATTTTACTATAAAATGACATATTTGTTGACAAAGTATCATTATAAATTGAAATCCACACTGAATCGTTTTTTTGTAAACAATGGTTTATTGTTGTTTACAGGTATACATTCAGTTATCTATAACAGTGGTTGCAGCCATATCCATTATCCCGGATCGTCTTTTTTATTTATTATTATATAAATTAAAATATTGAATAAAATTAATAATAATAACAATTAGATATTTGTTTCTAAATTAAATAGGTATTTCGTGAGTCGTGATATTAAACGAATAAAATAGGTATGTAGGTATAGGTAATTATTGCGTATAAATTTCATTCGATATAAATGTGTTTACCTGATTCCGAGCATCGTGCACAGTGATCGGGCACTCTCGTACAATGTCCGGTCAATGTATGCAAAACTGGAGTATTAAATAAATTACCCAAATTGTTCAAGCATTATATCACAATAGACGGATTTCCTACTTTGCCCATTATATATATATAAATTAATTACTGCAATAAGATTGAGCACACTTGCTTAATCAAGAATCCCGTCATCCCGATGGCAAATGTCGAAATACGATATGATTAAGTGAACACATAGCTGGAATCATGTTGAAAATGTTGAATCAATACATTTAGGTTGGGTGTGTGAGTAAGATAAGATAAGCTGGTTTTAGGGTGGACTAAAACAGTTTTTTTTTCGTGGGCAGATCTTAAAATTGTATTCGTTAAAGTGTGAAAATACTAACGAATCTTATTTCACGAAAAAAAAATTAATATTTTTTTAGATTTCCCTGCTAGATTATATTTTTTAAACATGTCATGAATAATAATACTTGAATACATTAACTAAAATAATAGCCAAATGAAAAAACAATTTTTAAATTTGTAATGCCTAGTATAATTTACGAATGTGTACAGATTTTATTAGGTATATTCAAATAAAATAATTGAGGGAATGGGTGGTCAATAAAAAACATTTGAGTTCTTTGTGTACAAATAGTTTAACATATATAGTAGGTGTAACGTTGCTTTTTTTACATAATATTATGAATTGTTCAAAATTCTATGGGTACCTATTCTGTTGAGCCAAATCTGCCGATACTGATATAAGGTTAGTTATTGGTGTCCTAAGTGTAAACCTAAACAATAATTCAATGAAAAACACGACTGGTTTAGATAAAGCATGGGGGAAAACCCTTATGTGAATGGGGGTTAAGTCCTGTGGAGTACGAGCGCAGTAATAATGACTATAATAAGCTCATTCTTGTACTTAATCGTGTGATGCTCAATGGTGTTGTAAAAAATATCAACGAAAAAACAACCTTGCTCAATAGTGTAATTTGTCGAAAAGAATTTGTGATAATTGTATACCTACTTACTTTTTATATTATAATATTATTCATGTCGCAGTAATGACTTTTGCAGAAGCACATAAAATAGAGAAGGAATATGAAAAATTGATGGCTATCAGAAGGATGATCGAGAAACCGGTATCTCGAATTCCTTTTTTTGAATTCATGATTAAAAGTAAATGTTTTAAATATTTAGTGATTCATTTATCATAAATGCAAACGATTTTATCATATGGTTTTAAGTGAATTCGATTTTTCAAAATTTATTTTTAATCATTACAGAATCATGTAAGTTTTGTTTTAGTCAACAATGGCTATCGAATGAATATAGGGAAATTCCCAATAAGTCGTTCACTAATGGGTTAAAATGGACCGCCGTAGTTGATGCAATACGATTGTGCGCGTTTTACCTTTTTCAGTGGGGGAGGTTAGGAGGTTATATCCCCCCAATATTTGTTTGTACATATTTTTAATTGATTTGTATGTATATTATCCACAGCAATAGGTAGTGTACGTACACCAGTTAAATAATTAAGTTTAAGAAGTCAACTATTAATGAAATAACGAAAAATATTTCTAAATTTATTTTTTTGCGAAGTATCCATCTCATTTTTATGATGAAATACTTATCTGATATAAACATTAAGAAATAATGGTAGGTATATTATTTGATTTTTGGGCTTACGATATTCAAATCTATCGATGAACGACAGATTGTACGACAGAAGGTTTATTCAGGCGATCGTCTTCTGTCAAATTAAAAACACGTATAAATGATTAAAAATGAGTATAAGATAAAAAAATGATTTTTTAAACTACTTTTCTTCAACAACGTTGCAAAATCGTAAAAAATCAAAATAATGTTCTGGTTTTGTTTGTTTATGTACTTGGTCACGGCGTTTGTGCTCAAATCGTTCCATCCAGAGGATATTCACGTTTTCTGTTGGTGTGCTGGAGAGCGTATTTACGGAAGCAACTCAAAATTGGCTTATTCGTGAGCACGATTTCGAACCTTACACGAATGTCGACAATACGATAATTAAGAAAGGCGTATTCTAATTCCATGTGGTTTACATGGTGATAAAGACCAACAGCGTAATCCAACAAGAAATCCAATAATTTATTTACGATCACTTGTATTATTTAAAAATCTTTTTGAAATTTCCAAACAATATTCATAAGTAGACCTAATTTATTTAAATATAAATGTATTTGACACGTTATCTATCTTAGAATCACTATCGCTTATGATAGAACCATTTAAATCATCCATATTATTGGCTTCAACAATTTCACCAATTTATTAATTATTAATTATTATCGTTACGGTAATATTTTTGTATGGTTCGTAATCATGCTCATAACCGTTTCAATCGTATGTTGCTTCATTAAATACACTCCCTGGTACCCTAGCAAAAAAATGAGAATATCCCTGGAACGGGTTGAGCACAAATGACTGGACCAAGTGCACGAACAAGCAAGCACAAAGGAATGGCACAATCGAATTTTCATAATGTTGTGAGCTGGGGGGGGGTAGGGGGTGCTGAACATGTTTCCAGCACCCTCACCCGAAACAGTGAATATAGTATTTGAAACGCGTTAAATACAAACGATGAGAGACTGAGTGTACAAACAAGCATGAACAAAGCACAAATTAATTTTAATAATATTGAGGTGGGAGTGTATTCACCCTTCTTACCTCTAAGGGAACGAAAAAGTTTACAGAAATCATGGTTTCATTATTTTCAATTATGTTTTTTTGCTGTAATTTTGTTGAAAAAAATCGTGAAGACCTGAAATAACATTCTTGTAGAGGTCAGATTATTTTTACATATTGATAACAACTATTGTATATGCTTTGCTTACCTCATTGATATGTATAATATAATATAATATATTAATAATTGTTTGCAACTACAATAATTAATATACCATATACAGGGTGTCCCCCGAAAATCTACCCATTGCAATATCGATCATATCTAATCAAATTCTATTTGTTTCTTTTTTTTTTTTTATATATACTCGCAGAGAAGATAAGGATTACAATTAATATTAAATGAATTGATTAAATATACATTTTATAATTTAATTACATTGTTATGTTTTGGTAAAAAAATAAAAAAAAATAACTTTTATTTTATTATTTTCGAAAAATTTAAAAATATTCACTGTATAGAGTTTATTCTTCTGAAATCTAAAAAATCACAAATTTAATGAAAATAAAAAGTTGATATATCAAAATATATAGAACAATAAACTCTATAAAATGATTATCTTCTAATTGTTTAAAAATAATAAAACAATTTAAGTTATAATTGCATACTTTAGATAATCTTAATGTTATAGAGTAGTAATTTTAATACAGATCCTTCAGTACTATCGGTTTCAAACTAAAAAAAGGTAAGATAATGGGGACAGATGCAGCCACTGGTGTAGGTGAGAATTTGGGAAGGTAGGATACAGATAGGAATTTAATGTATATCTGTAAGCAACGATAAACCATTGCTAACGAAAAAAACAATTCTGAGCGGAGTTCAATTGATAGTGATGCTTTTTTTCAATAATATATATATATATCATATTATAGTAAAATAATTGAATAGGCTCTATATATTTTCTTTAATAATATTTGTTTAATGTTATACCAATTTCCCCTGTTTTCTTACGTTTTAAAGTACCTCTCCAGTGAAATTTTCATTTAAAAAAATTGCTATAATTAAAAGTTGGAGAAAAATTGCTTGTAGAAAAGTTATCCACAGAAAAAAAATCGTTATATTTTAGTAATATATTTAATATATTTTCCCGTTTTTTTTTTGGTTTTCCAAATTTGATGAGAAAACTTTTGAGAAAATGGCCTCTCTAAGGTACCTTTCCACACCGATTTCCTTTCAGAAAAGTTGCTACACGTTTAAATTGGAGCAAGTCTTCTAGTAGAAAAGTTATCTACAGAGTAAAAAGTAAACATTTTTGTAAAACCATAAGCTTCGTCGCTCCACTTAAAATCTAAAATAAAATAAAATAGTAACCTTAATGTGCGAACATAAAACACTGAATAATGATTTCATTAATATGAATATTTACGTAAAATCTTTATATTATTATAATTTAATGTGTGTTGATGGAATATTTATGTATAAATAATTTATAATTCATTAAATTTTGTTTTAATATTATGTTGAGAAAAAAAACTTTATTTTAAGCAAAGATATTATTTTTGCTCGGGAAAAATTGTAGTTTGGAATAATGTGGGTCGGTATGAAATCCCATCCAAATCTATCCAAGATTATAGAAATATTTTATACCTAAATAAAAAAAAAATAGAAATAAAATTCACTTAAAATCCTTCGAGAAAATCGATGTTTCGTGATAGATGAATCACTCTATATATAAGTTATCAGTTAACAACATATAAGGTATACTTTTTTAATATTATACTTTGCCTTTTTGTTAATATATATATTTTATTATGTAGAAAAGTACGCCAATTCTGAACACTTTATCGAACAAAAGATTGCTTTTTGGGATCTTTCAAATCGCCAGTACGATTTGAAACAAGCTATCAAAGGTAAACCTTTATATATATTTATATATTATATAATATGTTATAATTATCAAAACGCTATTGTATGTAACCAGCTGTCCCGCACTGCTTCACCCGTACACAGTATTAAACGAAAAATAAAAAACGTTTTTCCTGTGTTTATCCGTGACTTACTGTTTCTAACTTCATGTCCTTCTCAGTTAGCTGTTGTTTCCCAAGAATTTTTTTTTTATTTAATTGGATAGTACTTTTATACTCATGAAATACAATTTAACTAATGATAACTATTTTTTCATCCATGTCTTAAACTAACCCATCATGGGTGTGAGTCACCCTTTGAATTCCAGAAATCTGACAAACACTTCAAATAGATATAACAAAATAAACATTAGATATTGTTTATAATTTATTTTTTTTTTTTACAGCTCTAAACGGCGCACATATCTAAGAAACAAATATATTATGATCGTACACACCTATGGTATTAGCTATTAAATGTAGTATGTTGTTTTATGTATTAACATATCTAGGTATTATATATTATTAGAACGTCAGAATTCTCGACAGAGAACTCTGTAGTAAATAAACTGCATGAAGCATATATAGATGCAGATTTTTTTGTAAATATTATTTAAAAATATACTAAAATATAATTGTATTAGTAATGATAACTGTTAATCGCTATTTTAAGCTCAGTATATTATGCAAATTGATTAAATGCTTATTATATGAACATTTTATTAAGTAGGCAATTTGCTTTATATTCACTAAAAGAGGGTAGTTTCATCAAAAAATAAATATATATGAAAACGAAAACTTACCACGAATAAGTATAATTGTTTTTGTAATAATGATTTTGCACAATGTTATTAATTAATATGCTAGCATTTAATTTTGTTTATAATTATAAGTAAAATATTAATAAGTAAGTTAGTTGATAAGTTAGTTTGTTAGTTAGTTTTTGGATTAATATTCAAACTTAAGCCATGTGAAACAATTTAAGGGTATTCAAAATCTGAATTTTATACATTCAGTAACTAAAAATAATTATTTATATTATATTTTAAGTTCTTGTAATAATATGTTCATTTTCATGTAATGAACAGGTAGATGGATGATAACGAATAATATGTATTATCGATTAATGTTCGAATATTGTAATAAAGTATCGGTTATTCTTATTATAATAGTTATATTATGCTATTAGAATATGCATAATTGAATAATGCCATTTATATTATTATTCGAATAATCATTAAAAACATTCGAATAACACTGACTTTCACTTTTCATAACACGGGTAAACCCTAGTTTTCAAAATTTGTTTGGGAAGTTTTTAAAACAAAATAGTAATTTTACTTAAGTCTTATAACCTATTAAGACATTTATAATTTGATATTATCATTTTGGATAATATGTATGATGTTTATAGTTACTTGATTTTTCTTTTCTATAAACAATTATTTAATACTTCCCCTTTTTTAAGTTATAATTTAAATTTGTTCACCAAATTAGGTAATCTAAATCGTACTTTACTTTTCATATATTTCTTATAAATCTGAAAAAAAAAAGATTTTCAAAATCACATCTAGAGAATGTTTACGGCACAATTGTGTATATACTACTGGTATATAGCAAATAGTTAATCATTTTATAGATAAATTAATTAGTATATATGTTTTATATTATCATGTAGATCAAGTATTCTAGCTTTATCTAGATAGTTTAAAATGTGTTTTTATAAATAATTATTATTTATAAAAAATTAATTATTTAATTATTTAATTAAATTTAATTATTTAATTATTAAATAATATGAATAATTGTAATTAGTTAATATTATGACGTCAAAATATTAATAAGCGTGTTGATCAGCATGCTATACGATAAATAATAATTATGTCAGTGTCTGCTTACTTAGATATAGTTATTAATCAAAAAGTATATTAATATTAATTTATTAATAGTAAGTATATAAGTATATTAATATCATATAACAATAATGTAATAATGTTAAAATACATAATATTGCGTAGTGATCAGTCATGTTCTCCAAAATTTGTTATTGTTGAGTTCAAATTATTGACGTCAAATACCAATTATATATTTTTTTTTAAAAAAAAAAAAATTAAAATAAGGAATTGATAATCCTCATGAATGTGCAATTGTTGTAGGTGGAAGTTGGGGATGTAGAATTCATAAAATATTAATATATTAAAATTATTATTAACGATTCGGTCTGAAAATTTGGCAACAATTTACAGAGCAAATTCTTTAAACATCCAGTACGAGGACTTGATATTCTTCGTGAGGTGGCTGCGGGTTAAACATCGTTTGACCGTCTTCGTCCTTAAATTTTCTGTAGTTCAAGGAATATATACACCGATATCCGAGTCTCATCGCAGCAGCTGCCGAAAAATGGCTACTGCACTCCACATGGACCACGGGACATTGGTTTTCCAACGCCAATTCTCTGAAACCCGAATGAAAATAAAACCGACCATTAAAATGTAACTTTTTTAACGTCCATGCGATTATTTTTCGCTCTGTTAAAACCTTAATTTTTTCACAAAAATTTTAACATTAAAAGATACGGAATTTACGCACGGTAATGAATACGTCATATTTTATTTGAAACACATTCCTACAACCTGGCTACAGTTGTTCTATAAAATTGACGCAGAGATCCGTTATTCTGAATAAGGTCATGCCTAATATCTGGAAGTCAAATATTTTTGATTTCATAATAGGAGGGGGCTCATAAACGAATATTATATTTTTTAAATTTTTTTTCCGCGTCAATTTCTAGGTTTTAAAACTATTTTAATTAGTTAAAATCTACATAGTTAGACGAGCAAAATCGTTTCTTTTCTGTAATAATTTTAAATTTAATGTCGTACCCGCGTTAAAGGTATTAGATATCATTGAATACGATGCCCATTTCTATATTTACTGAAAATTAAAAATCTCCAAACTTCTAAGAAGCTTAATAAATCATTTTTTAAGAAATATTTTAGAGTACAAATTATTGTTATAACCATAAGCGCAACTAGACCATCAACTTTGGGAGTGCTAAAATTATAGATAGATTTCAGACCCATAGGTATAATTTACTCAATCCCCTATACATGACACTTTTACTAAGCAACTACACATTTAATTTTCAATTTTTTGTATACAAATGTATCACAACCTTTTTAACACACGCACATTGTCTGTGGGTAAACTGTATTTGTTCTACTTATACGCTTGATTAGTACTTCCGTCATGCACTGACGTCATATCACACTGTTATCAGTAATCATTTGATTGATTTGGATTCAAACAATGTAGTTGTCCAATTAAAAACACCTATAATATATTTTTGAACACTCATATTGTCTTAAAATATGAGTATTTACATACTAAGATTTGACTATTATTAAATAAAAGATACTCAAATGAGATTTTTTGTAATAAAATAAGTAAAGAAGTGGTTAAAATGTAGAATATAACAATTTTTTAAGTTACTCTGAATCGCATTTGTATGTACATTTTTATTTGTTTTGATTCAATCATACTTGACAAGGATTTTGATCAGATAATATGACATCAATCCAATCGCGTGTTTTAATTATGGATAAAATATTTAATCATTACTATAAAAAAACATATTGGATATTTTGGGTGTGTTAAAGACTCTCTAGCATTCCCTAGTTGTGATTATAGTTGTAATTATGATTATAAATGTATAACTTTACCTAACCTATATGTAATAATTGTGATTCATAATATCATGATGTCATCCTTATTATTAGGTACCTATTAAATTATTATCGAAAAGGTAGCGACATCCAAAATGAATTGCAACCATATTATTAAATAATATTTACTTGGTTTTATCGAAAAGAGCAGTGCACACTCCTCGACGCTTGAACGTATCATCTACGGCGACCAAATTTATGTGCATTATGCGGTTCACTTCGGGATATTTTCCGAAAACGTCGGACTCTCGATCGATTTTTTTGTAAAAATTCATGAGTTTTTTAAAATTCACGCTCTTCTCTTGAAGCCGGCGGCTGTCTTCGTCGTCATCAAGCCCCACACAATCTCTGGTTATTATTTCGTTCAAAATCACGCCCATCAAATCCCCGTTGGTGGACACCGCTTTGAAAACGATTCCTGAAAAAATAAAGATGATCATAATAATATTATGTATGCTTATAATTTTTTTGATCATAGACCATTATATTCTATGATTATGGTAACTTACTTTAATGATTGTGATATAACCTATGTTTGAGAATCGTATTATTTAAAAAAAGCTACGATAATAATACATCAGAAAGATTTCAAATTAAAAATTATAAATACTATAACCTGCAGGGACGAAGTAGTCGAAATTAGACTAAATTGCTGTCGACTTACTTGTCCCAACTCCAAAACTCGTGAAACGTAATTTTCAGCATTGAGTGAAATTATAAATTGGATTCGAACATCTATTACTCCTTTTAAATCATTAGAGACTGGTGTGCCATTGCTGTATAGGTGAGAAGTCGGAAAGATAGGATACACAAAGTTATTTAATATATATTTTTAAGCAATATTTACGATTTTCGTCGAAATTTGATTTTAAAATTCTAATGAAAAAAAAAAACAGCTATGTACACACATTTTTTTTACCACTAAGTACGAATTATAATGAACCTCCTGTCAAATTTTCAAGCATTTCTGTTTAGCCTTATAATTTTATCCACATACTACATACTATTTACTAAATACAAATGACGTAAATATAGTTTAAATGCTTTCAAAGTTTTGTTGTGCCTAGAAAAATAAAATAGTTTTATGTTAAAATATCAAGTCTATATGAATACCTATTTTTAACTGAATTACAACAAAATGCAAAATTGAAAATAAAGAATTATTTTCGTAAGTTGTCTAGTTCTTTCTAAGTTTTTTTGGTTTTGCTCAATTATTCAAAAATCTGTAGAAAAAAAAAATGATTTTCTTACCCACATTAAAAATTCATCAATAAAGGTCATTTGTTGTTTGTATTAATGATATTTCTAGTAGAAAACGCCGTGCGTGGAAATTGATAATATTGAAAAAGTATGCCGTAAATTAGTTCGTTTCTTATTTTTTGTCTCTTTCCGGCTTTCCCAATTATTTTAAAAATTACTTGGAAAATCTGAAAAATGACGTCTTTAATGCACCACCCAGATAAAATTTCCTTTCAAAAGGTACTATACTTGAAAATGGAAACAAGATTTATAGGAAAAAAGCGGTTCCCAGATAAAAAAATTAAAATTAAAAATAAACATCGTTGTATAACCTAATACATTCCTTGCTTCGTTTCGAACTTAAAACTATTACTATAGGTATGTAGGTAATATTAATTATATTATTTTATGTTCACCGGTATCCAATATTCTCAAGCGGTGGGTTGTGAGTTTGTCCATCGTTTCCGCGTCTTCCCATAACTTTGAGCTCATAAGCAGCGGTCCACGTCGGAAAAAAAATTCTTTTAAAAATTGAACGACGGTAGGTTTGTCATCCGGATTCATCGGCATGATATCGTATTTTCCGTCGGTTTCACTCATTTTATATACACTTAGCGCTATAACGAAAACAATTCACTTCCGATCTTTAAATGATACAATATTATATTTTAAGTACAAAGACTAGACAAAGACCATTTTTATTCCATAAAATGTACAGTAGGTAGGTAGTATAATATTACAAATTATAATAATACGCTAGTATTTACTAAAAATGATATGCCTATCCGTGTTATTGGTATATTCTTTACATATTTTAGAGTGTCATGATGAATAGTCATTTATCAAAGTACCTATGCTGTTTTTATTTTTTTTTTTTTACTGATAATATCGTAGTAATACAATTTTTACATTATATACAATCTGTACCATTATTAATAAAATTAATGCAATTAAATAAAACAAAATATTTATTAATAATAAATAAATTAGAAAAATATAAAACAGGTAAATTTAATATCCGTAAAAACTTACAAGGTCTGACCAATAAGAGCTGGAAAAAACGTCGGAACCAGTGTATAGTGGTGGGAGGGGAGTACTTTGAAGGGGATCACATCGATGTATCTTAATATTTAAATATACGTATTTTATTGAAATAGTCTCATTACTTATTGGTTAGACCTCGTACTATAACAAATCCGAAGGGAACAAGAGATTTCTTTTTTGAGACTTTTCGTAATAGAGACAGGGTTTAAAAAAAAACAACATTTAAAATATTTTTGTATAAAAGTACGTACCAATGTATGTATTATTATTTATCATACACATTATTATTTGATCATCAAAAAGTGATTTTATTTTACATGTCTAACAACTGTTATAAGCACTATAAGCGCACTACTGTGATCATGCGTTTAATGTTTGATGTTACGTTGTTAATCGAATTATTACAATGATAAAAGTAGATAAACGAGTATAATCTGGAAACTTCAGAATTTGTACATTTTATTATAATACGATAACACAGAAACTGTATTATGAAACATGAAATATTGTTTCGTTATTGAGAGTAACTAATATGCTAATATACTATAAAAAGTGAATTTATTGATAAGTTTTTTATCAAACCAACCAATATAATGTACTATTTATATTCTATAGAGTTTTTCGCCGTAACGAATTTCGTTATAAAGACTTTACTATGTATTATTAATGAAATATGAAAACGTGAAGGCAGTTGTTGTACAAAGTTATTATTGACCCTAAAACAATGTCCTAAATTTTCCCATTAAAAGTATGACTTTGTAAATATTATTGTCACTTACCTTGATCGGCTTAAAGATCCAGGCTCAGATATAAGGAGTGATAATATTGGTGTTAGAGTATCAATAAATCATTTTATTCGAAAACCACACTTATCCTATGAGAAAATAAGACAATAATTGTTGCATTTTGAAAAAATTGGTGAATAATTAAGTCGAAGAAAATTTGACGAAAAATCAAAACAATTTTTCTTAAAATTGTCTTTATAGTTGGGGAACATTGGCATAAACATATACCAATGAGAAAGTTTATAAAAATATTGTTTCATTATTTTTTTGTTGTAACTCGGTTGAAAATATACGTAGAGATATGATATTTCCACAGAAAACTTGTTTTCCATTAAATAACGCGCACGGGCAAACAGCACGGAAAGAAAGTTCAATATAATTATTGTAAATACAATTTTAAATTCTAAAATCGAATGCAAGCTAATACCAATTGATGATGCTTTGACTCTTTCGTTAACTAAACTCAAATACATTATTACTATTATCGGTACATAAACGCGGATAACATGAAATAAATTAGGCTTTAATGTTATTTTTTTTATAAGAAATCGATATGGGTATCATACGGCTATATACCTCGTCTTCAAAAATCGTAGTTATTATATATTTTTAAACAAAAAACAATTGTTTTCATACGAATTTCATGAAATACAATCGGTAAAAAGTATGTTCATAGTGATTCGGTTTGAAATTTCTTTCCATCTAAGACGTCTTTAAATGTCCAATATGAGGACTTGATATTCTTCGTGAGGTGGTTGTGGGTTAAACACCGTTTGGCCGTCTTCGTTCTTAAATTTTTTGTAGTTCAAGGAATATATACACCGATATCCGAGTCTCATCGCAGCAGCTGCCGAAAAACGGCTACTGCACTCCACGTGGACCACGGGACATTGGTTTTCCAACGCCAATTCTCTGTAATTCGAATGAAATAAAACCGACCATTACAATAGGACTTTTTAACGCTCGTGCGATTATTTTTGATCGTTTAATAACTTCATTTTTTTACCAAATTTTTAATCTTACAATAAGATACGCCATATTTTATTAGACACATTTGCCTACAACCTGACTACAGTTCATATTTTTCAGATGAGTGCATAGTAGTTACGCTGATTTCTAAATAATGGTTTAATAATAATAATAATTATATATATATATAAATCAATCAAATAATGACAAAAAGTTACCACAATTCCTTAATAAGTTCACTATTGGTGATAATAAATTTAATATTAAACTGTATTTAAATTTCTATGTTGATGAACTACGTTTAAAATAAATGAAAGAGCTCTTAATTCCTCCTAAAAAATAAGATTTTACGGATTTTAAGGATTTGACAACCGACTATACGAGAGAAATTCGTTTAGAATAGTTTGCAATTTTTGTATTGCTAACGTAGTAAATTCACCTGTAACCTATTAAGACAGCTATAATTTGATATAATAATTTTGGATAATATGTATGATGTTTAAAGATACTTGATTTTTCTTTTCTATAAACAACTATTTAATATTTCCCCTTTTTAAAGTTATGATTTAAATTTGTTTATCAAATTAGGTAATCTAAATAGTACATTACTCTTCATATATTTCTTATAAATCTGAAAAAAAAGCTATATTATAAAATAATATATTTTACTTAGTTTTATCGAAAAGAGCCGTGCACACTCCTCGGCCCTTAAACGCGTCATCCACGGCGACAATTTTTATATGCATTATACGTTCTACTTCAGGATACTTTCCGAAAATGTCGGACTCTCGTTTGGCTTTTTGGAAAAGATTCCTGAACTTTTTAAAACTGACGCTGTCCTCTNCGGACACCGCTTTAAAAACAATCCCTGCAAAAATTATGACGATCAGAATAATATTATATATGCTTATTATTATTTTGATAACCACTTAATACACATAGACCATAATATTTGTAGTTATGGTAACTTAAATTACATAACTTTTGCTCGAAAATCGTATTATTTAAAACAGATACGATAATAATATCAACGTCAGAATAATTTCAAATTGAAAATTATGAATAGTAAAACCTGCAGGGAGGAAGTGGTAGAAATCAAACTAAATCGCTGTTAACTCCCTTGTCGCGCCTCCAAAACACGTAAACATCATTATCAACAATGAGAAAATTATGAATATGCTTCGAACTTTTATGGTTTTGTTGTTTAATAAATAGATGTCTGATTGAATAAATTAGATGGAGTGTGTAAATTGGCTGTTATGGTGAAAAGACTTGTTCTCTCTCACACAATTACACCTTTATCTATATTATCACAAGTATAATCAGTAGAATCACTTAGTTCCACTTTATCAATTTCTGGTTAAGGAAACGTAGCTGCCAGATAGCAGGAGTTGATGGTTATATATAATTCGTAAAATTTTCAACTGCTAGTCAGCACTTTCTACCACATAAAGTGCCGAATAACTTATTCGGTACAAATCGTACCGGATAATCTTTTAACTAGAAGTATTTACCTCGTTAGAATAGGTTTTAATTTATAATTATCGTCATAATAAATAATAATGACTTCAATTTCAAATAGAATTATTACTGATGATGACGAAGAAATTATTGAGTTTATTATGCGTAGATACTTAAAGTAATGTACTTTTTTAAGTACTTATTCCTTATTTTTAAATACTTGAATACAAATAAATATTTTTCAAACAATAAAATTAAGTTTTATATGCTTATTTATTCTTAGTAATCACAACAGTATCATTATTTGATATTTTTATATTATGTTTTTTACTATTATAGTGAATTAATGATATTTTTGTATAAAATATAATCATAACATAACTAGGATTTTATTCTTTCTAGAAACGCTCATCAGTTGTTGAATTAAATTTCGCATGGATTTTAAATGCAACAGTAAATTAACTTTAGTGTTTGCAAAATTACTTTCTTTCTTTCTCAGTCATACATTTTTGGTATTAACAAACGAAAAAACTGAATAAAATAAGAAGTACTGCACTGTTACACAGTTCATTATTTACCAGTACATTTAAAATTAAGAATTCGGTTGATAGAATTACTTTATCGTCATCACAAAATACAAATTATATATTCAATGGAGGAATAGTCAATCTTCTTTGATAAAATCAACATATTCAAGTTAACTTCCTTATAGTTAAAAAGTCATTTAGAAATTGAAGCTCAGATATAACTTATATTCAGTGTTATCGTCAAGCTACTTAACTGTTCATTGAACTGGAAATTGAACAAGTGTACCTCAGTAGTCAATAATGTTTTTAAATCGTAGAAAGATGATTCTCTAATATAATTAACACAATTTACGATTTCTAAAAGACATTTTGAAAATACAATTTTTTTATGTGGGTACATTTCGTACACTTCCATATTTTTTCCCGGCAATTATTATGAAAACAGCTTGGAAAATTAAAAAAAGATCTTTTTAAAGAACCACCTGGATAAAATTTACTTAACTCGGATATCAGAACAAAATGTCTAGTACAAATGTTGTTTATAAAAAAAAAAAAACAAACATAGTAAAACCGACACATTCCTTGCAACGATCAGTAACTAAAACACTAAATTACTAATTTTATCATGTATTATTATTGTTGGTAGATATTATATAACCTACTCGTATTTGTATAGGACTATGTAAATTTAGAATATTTCAGAACACATTGTTCAATGATTAATATTTAAAAAAAAAAACAGAAACCAAAAACAACATTAAATCTAAAAATATTGAAAACAATAAATATTTTCCCACGATATTTCTAATCAGTGTGTAATTCAGTCGTTCGATTAAATACTTGTTTCACTCAGAATCCAAAACAATGTTTAAAGTAATTAATTTTAAAATTCGCAATTTTTCCCCGCGAATCAGCGCGTATGTATAGTATACCAAGTAAAAATTGGCACCAGAAACATGAAAAGCATATAATATACAATTATACACTTTTTGACAAATTGTAAATCTCACCACACCTGACACCATAATTCGACCAGGTGATTCCTAAAAGTCACATGTGACTTACTTATGACTGGAGTATAATTTTCAAAGTTAAATATAAAAATAATTTTTCCATAGTCAAGTAATATCAATTGTATTTTTGTAACCTCACCGGTATCCAATGTTCTCAAACCATAGGTTTCGAGTTTTTCCATCGATTCCACGTCTTCCGATATCTTTGAATTCACTATCAAGGGTTCACGGCGGAAAAATAATTCTTTTATAAATCCAACGATTATCGGTTTGTCGTCCGGAGCCATCGGCACGATATTGAATTTTCCTTCGGCTTTGCTCATTTTACATTCACTTCGCATTGAAAAATAAAAATACGTTTGTTTTTTATAAATGATACAATATTTTACTGCGGGTTTATATGTCACCGTATGAAATTCAAATCCCCAATAAAATTATACGTTCACGTACATCTGTAAACGTGATTTTATTTCCCCTCGAATAACATTATTTTATAGTAAATTTTTGAGTATTACCTAGGTCAGGTTATCTATCCAAACGGTTAACGGACGTTGGTTCGTTTGTTAATATTGTATACCTACCTGCATATAATAACCCGTGTTTATATACCTGCGGTTGAATACTCTTATCTAAAGTAACACTATTATGTAATTATTATATGTGTACGTAAGTTCTTTTTTTTTCAAATATAATGAGATAATTGATAACTGACGTTTGCGGCTTAATTATTTGTGTTGTTATTTGTGCACGCCGTCGTTAAAAATGCCGATTCGTGTGTAGTGTAACTTTAAAATTCATTATAATTTCACAATGAAATTAATTCCTAATTATGTTTATTTTTTCTTTGTAATCACAACAGTATCATTATTTGATAATTTTACATTATGTTTTTTACCATCTTAGTTAATTTATGATTTTTTTGTATAAAATATAATCATAATCTTAGTAGAATTTTATTCTCTCTAGAAACGCTTATCAATTGTTGAATTAAATTCTGCATGGATTTTAAATGTAACAATAAATTAACTTAAGTGTTTGTAAAATTACTTTCTCTCTTTCTGAGTCATACTTATTGAAATTAACAAATGAAAATATTAAATAAAATAAGAACTACCGCACTGATACACTGTTCAGTATTCACCAATACATTTAAAATTTAAAATTTCGTTAATAAAATTAATTCGCCTTTATCACAACATAAAAATGATATATTCTATGGAGGATTGTATAATCTTTCTGATAAAATCCACATATTCTGGACAACTACATTATAGTTAATAAGTCATTCAGAAATTCAACATCAGATGTAACTTATTGTCAGGGTTATCTTCAAGGTACTTAATTGTTATTTTATCTGGAAATTGATAAAGTGGACCTTGGTAATTAATCTCTCGTTCCGTTTGGCGGCACGAATACCATGCGCTTAACTGTAGTCGTCGGGCTTATTGTTACGCCTATAATGTTTATAAAGTATGTATCAATGTGCATAAAATAGATACCAACCGCACGTTATTATATTTGTATCGTTTCGTTCGTTGACGATGAAAAACAAATGTTATACTAATTGGTCCTATTGCAGGAGTTCAGTGCACTTTATATATGGACATAATTAATCCGTAAATCTATTGTAGGTACATACATTGTTGAACGTATATTATTATATTATTATTCAGCGATTTTACAATCAAAATATGTAGCAGCTCATCGTTATTAGAATAATATTTTGATCATATTTTGTTACAGCTTTGGTAAATAATTTGTTCTTTTAAATACTATCATTATTTCTACAATGTAAAATCTACATAGTACTATTAATTCAAATGTATGCGAGTAGTTCTAAACTTTTATTGAAAATCTGACAAATTACAGATTGGTAATATATTTACGTAAAAAAAAGACGGGCATGTTTTGCACGATGGGTGCGGCCACTGTTGTTGGTGAGAAGTTGGGAATGTAGGATGTAGAGGGTAATTTAATATGTATCGGTAAGCAACGATAAACCATTACTAACGAAAAAACAATTCTCGTTGTTAACGCGTATTAATCGAATGGTTACAATGTTTAGTACAAATTTTATATTATATTATAAATCTTAATGCATTTTCAGTTTATTAAGATCATCAAAACATGATTAATCAAACATTGCTTGAAAATACTTATCGATAGCAATAATTTATAATATTTTTAAGAATATTAACTCTAGATAGCATTTTCATTTGATAAAATTCACAGCAGGTAGTATAATATTATAATTATAATAGCGTACCTACTAAAAATGATATCTAATCCGTGTTATTAGTATATTCTTTATAATTACAGTGGCAAATATTAACGTATGCTGTTTTTATTTTTTTTTTACTAATAATATGGTAATAATACAATTTAAAACTAATATACAATTGATACCATTATTAATGAAATAATTTCATTATTAATGAAAAATAATTAAATGTAATACAAAAATTACTGATACTAAATCAATATTGTATTAGAATAATAAATTAAACATGTAATTATTAATTATTTATGAAAAATGAAAACGTGAAGGCACTTGTAGTACAAATGAATCATTGACCCTAACAAGTTTCTAAGAAGGAGTGATAGTATTGGAGTGAGAACATCAATAAATCATTTTATTTTAAAATCGCAATTATTATTCCTACGGAAAAATAAGACGTATCATTGTTGCATTTGGATATAGTTATTGAATAATTAAGTCGTATTTTGATTTTTCGTCAATTTGCCTATTTAGTTGTGCAACATTGGGAATAAACATAAGAACATTAAGAACAATGAGAAAGTTTACGGAAATAATGATTACCAGCATGTAAACGCATAAAACATGCATGCAATAAACTACGTTTTAAGTTTTTTTTATAACAAGAAGGTACTATCCCTAGCTAATATATAAGTTTTATACGGCTATATACCGTTTTACACCTAGTCAAAAAATAATCGAAGTTTTTATGTATTTATAAACAAACAAAATATGAACAATATTTAAACAAAAAACATTAATTTCCACAGGAATTTCATGAAATACAATCGATAGTAAGTATTTTCACAGCGATTCAGTTAGAAATTTCTTTCGGTCTAAGAATTCTTTAAACGGGTAGTACAAGGACTTTAAATTGTTCGTGAGGTGGCGGCGGGGTGAACATCGCTTGGCCGTCTTCGTCTTTAAATTCTTTGTAGCGCAAGAAATATATACACTGATACCCAAGTTTCTTCGCCGCGGCTGCCGAAAAATGACTACTGCATTCCACGTGGACCATGGGACATTGGTTTTCCAACGCCAATTCTCTGGAACCCGAATAAAAATAAAACCGGCTATTAAAATATTACTTTTTTAATGCTTGTGCGATTATTCTTGTTCGGGTAATACTTTAATTTTTTCACCAAATTTTTAACATTAAAAGATACGAAATTTACGCGATAAATACGTCATATTTTATTTGCAACATATTCCTACAAACTAAATATAGTTTATCTAGAGAATTATTGTAAAATGACGGTACCAATACGCAGTTTAAGATGACGGAAATCAAAATTTAGAATACGGTTTACAACATAGTATCTCGAAGTCATATATTTTTACGTTTAGATAGAAGGGCGGACTCATAAATTAATTTTGAATTTTTAAAACTTTTTTCTAATTAATTTTTAAGTTTTAAAACTATTATAATTAGTTAAAACCTGCGGTTCGACGAATTTTGGACAGAAATCGTTTCTCGTATGCATTTATTTTAAATTTATTTTTGTGCTCATAATAGTGTAGCTAGTTAGGTGTTGTATTTTTAAGGTCGCGATGCCAAATTCTGTGTTTATTGATAAGTAAAATTCTCCAAACTCCTAAAAGTTTTAATAAATACTTTTTAAGAAATACATGTACTTAAACATAATTATTATAAATAGAGATGTATGAACTATTTGAGTTTCAAATCGAAACAAACCGAACTCGAGATGTACGATTTGGTTCGAAAATCAAAATGAATATTTCAAATAATCGAACTAGACCAAATAACCAATAGCTCGGTTCGAAAATCATTCGATGCTGATTCTGTAATGTCACCAATACGATGTTTTGTGGCGTGACAAAGCGACCTAGTTACAAAAGAGAAAAATGTTATAATTTTCATATTAGTGGGTCTCATAATCGTAAATCGTGGAGCCGAATAGTCTGAGCACCTAGGTTTTTAACCTAAACTAACCCGCAATTATTATTTTGAGTTCTAGTTCGATAAAATATTTTAAAAGGTCGATTCGATTCGGTTTGACCAAAAAAAAAAAAAGGGTTCGTAACATCTCTAATTATAACCTAGTCTAACCTATACGTAATAATTGTGATTCGTATTATGTCATCCTTATTAATAGGTACCTATAATATTATTATCGGATAGATAGCGAAAACCCAATATGATTTGCAAATATATTATAAAATAATATATTTTACTTAGTTTTATCGAAAAGAGCCGTGCACACTCCTCGGCCCTTAAACGCGTCATCCACGGCGACAATTTTTATATGCATTATACGTTCTACTTCAGGATACTTTCCGAAAATGTCGGACTCTCGTTTGGCTTTTTGGAAAAGATTCCTGAACTTTTTAAAACTGACGCTGTCCTCTTGGTGCTGGTGGTTGTCGTCATCATTATTATGTTCCGTGCCATCTCTGGTTATTATTTCGTTCAAAATCACGCCCATCAAATCCCCGTTGTCGGACACCGCTTTAAAAACAATCCCTGCAAAAATTATGACGATCAGAATAATATTATATATGCTTATTATTATTTTGATAACCACTTAATACACATAGACCATAATATTTGTAGTTATGGTAACTTAAATTGCTTACATAACTTTTGCTCGAAAATCGTATTATTTAAAACAGATACGATAATAATATCAACGTCAGAATTGATCAGAATAATTTCAAATTGAAAATTATGAATAGTAAAACCTGCAGGGAGGAAGTGGTAGAAATAAAACTAAATCGCTGTTAACTCCCTTGCCGAACCTCCAAAACACGTAAACATCATTATCAACAATGAGCAAAATTATGAATATGCTTCGAACATTTACACATTTCATTATTCACCAGTACATTTAATTTTAAGAATTCGGTAGATAGAATTAATTTATCGTCATCACAAAATAAAAATTATACATTCAATGTTATTCAATGTATTCAATAAATAAATATTTTCCCACGATATTTCTAATCAGTGTGTAATTCAGTCGTTCGATTAAATACTTGTTTCACTCAGAATCCAAAACAATGTTTAAAGTAATTAATTTTAAAATTCGCAATTTTTTCCCGCGAATCAGCGCGTATGTATAGTATACCAAGTAAAAATTGGCACCAGAAACATGAAAAGCATATAATATACAATTATACACTTTTTGACAAATTGTAAATCTCACCACATCTGACACCATAATTCGACCAGGCGATTCCTAAAAGTCACATGTGACCTACTTGTGACTGGAGTATAATTTTCAAAGGTTAATATAAAAATAATTTTTCCATATTCAAGTAATATTGTATTTTTGTAACCTCACCGGTATCCAATGCTCTCAAACCAAAGGTTTCGAGTTTTTCCATCGATTCCGCGTCTTCCGATATCTTTGAACTCACTACCAAGGGTTCACGGCGGAAAAAGAATTCTTTTATAAATCCAACGATAATCGGTTTGTCGTCCGGAGCCATCGGCACGATATTGAATTTTCCTTCGGTTTCGCTCATTTTACATTCACTTCGTACTGAAAAAAAAAAAAAATACTTTTTTATTTTTTAAACGATACCATATTTTACTGCGGGTATTTACGTCACCGTAAGAAATTCCCATTCCTAATAAAATTATACGTTCACGTAAACCAGTAAACGCGATTTTATTTCCCCCTCGAATAGCATTATTTTTGAGTAAATTATTGAGTATTACCTAGGTCAGGTTATCTATCCAAACGGTTAACAGACGTTGGTTCGTTTGTTAACAATGTATACCTATCTGCATATAATAAACCGTGTTTGTATACCTGCGGTTGAAACATTTATCTATATTTAACACTATTATATAGTTATTATGTGTGTACATATGTTCTTTTTTACAAATATAATGAGATAATTGATATTTGACGTTCGTGGCTTAATTATTGTTGTTGTTATTTGTCCACGTCGTCGTTAAAAATGTTGACTCGGGAGCAGTGTATCATTCGTTGTATTATCTTCATAAAAAACATCTAAATAACTTTAAATTCCATCACTACCGGCATTATTGTACGGATTCGCCAATTTGCTAGTATCTATGCATAGATTTGTAATATACTTTTAATTTCGGTACAATTATGCACGATCATGTTCGATTGTAATAATTATTGGATATCGATTTTTTCTAGTGTAAAATCATTCATTATATTTTAGTTCAAGTTTGAGTGATTTCAACAATAAAAAAAAAAAAATTTGTTTAATCATGACTATTGTGTACCTTATGATTGTACCTAATTATTGGGCTGTGGTATCCATGCCATCAGTCTTGTTTTCAAAACACCTGTGTATTTGCATTTTGTGTTCATTTTCACACTTGTAAATTTAATCTTAGTTCGCCGATTGACAATAGTAGTATAATTATTATTTGCTAAAATCTCTTTATCTTGAAAATTATTCATTAAATAAAAATATAATATTACGTAATTAAACTCATGCATAACAGGATGTGACGAATAGGTAAGAGCATATTAGGTAACGATAAATCATCGTAAACATTTTTGATTTTGAGTGGAATTTGGTAATATTTATATTATAAATTTAAAATTTCATTTACCATTAACTATAACAAAATAATTTAAATTGTTTGTAATTTTTAAAAGTTTCAACATTTAGTATACTTGGCCTCCACATTGTCTTATGTTTATATATATTGAGCGTAGCGAGATTAGTTTTACTATATGATGTATTTTTTATATATTTTTTATCCATTCAAAATTTTTTTTATAAGAAATTGTGCGCCAATCGAAAACCGACAATAGTATTTTTGTAGCAAATTTTATTAATTTTGTATATTTGATATTTTTATTTTTTTTATTTTCCCTAAAGTTATCTTTTTAATTGGGGGAGAAAATATTTAAGCCAGACGATTTTTGTTATTTTTGATTTTTTTTTTTCGTTGTAATTAAGTTAAACATACCTGTAAAGTTCTGAAATACTAACTGAATACCCCTATTAGATCTTTCTATACGCAATTCAATTTGCATAATATTATGGCGATTTTTGAGCTACACCTATTTATAATTATTTAAAATTTTTTATTATATTTTATGCGAATAGAATTTTGTTTGGTTTTTCAAAATACTTGAAAACTTCATACAAAGTACATCATAATAGGTGTTTTAATAGAGCTATACAAATATAAAAAATCCATAGCTAATTTTTTTCTTATTTTGAATATTTATAAGGGTTTATAAAGTTCAAATTTTGATGAAAGTCGTAAAAATCACAGCTTTTTTACGTAGTATTTTTAATTACCTAATAAAACTGCTTTGGCTTTATAAAAATATAAGACTAAAAACATAGTCAATTTTAATTTATTTTGTAGTTTGGTACAAATCAATATAATTTTCAGTTCATTAAGATAATCGAAACATGATTAATCAAACACTGCTCAGAATTGTTTTTAGCAATGGTTTATAATCGTTGTTGATAGATATAAATGAAGTCATCCTATATAATACAGTATCTTTCAAAATTGCTACTTACTTGGCCTACCCGTGAGTAGACTATTATTACGAGGAGCGTAGTGACCATGTACAAAATACCCGCAATGTTCAAGCATTTTTTGTCTCTCTTTCCTCCTAATATAGTGTCCTACCGTGATACTATATTAGATGTGAAATATGAACGAATTGCAGGTATTGGTATTCGCGATATTCGCGAAAGCATTTCCGATCTCCAAGATTTAATAATAATATTAAATAGTACATACAAACTAGATCCAAAATTCAGCAAGAAATATTCTAATACACGGATAAAGTTTTTGTTCGGAGCAAGACTTCTGGTCTAAAATTCAATATATTAATAGTATCTGTAGTGCTCATTAACATTATAGGATGTAAGGCCGTCTATATACGAAACCCCGTCTCCGTATTCTTGTAAACAAAACACTGATTATACTTTGGTAGGTACACGCATTATAATAATATTGTGATGAAATGTGCATACGAAAAACAATATAAAATAACGGTAGACAGATATCGATATCGTAGAGACCTTATATCGTAAATTTTTATTTTCAAGTATCTACCGACACAATTATCTGGGTTGCCGACTATATTATTTACACACGGTTCCTACAAACTTAAAAATTCTATAAGATAAATTAAAACAAATATGAATAATACTTATAGTTGATTAATTCAAGTATAAATAATATACGTATAAGTCATACATAGATACATTAATGTAATACTCGTAGACAATTTTCATATTAGTATAGGTATAATATAGTTTTAGTAGGTATTATTATAAGTTGGGGAACTGTGGATTAACTTTTAATGAAATTGTCATTTTTAAAGCCAATAATATTGACAAAGGGCATACTCAGAACTTTTATTTTTGGAAAGGAGGGACTAAATAAAATAATTAAAGGTCACCTGGTATGGCTGGTATAAGTATGTTATAAATTTATAATATTATATATACAGACATGGGTAGTATTCCGAATATTTTTAAAAAGTATTTTATTTATTCCTTGAAACGAATAATTTTTTCTTATAGCCATATTTATAGATCACACTTTATTTAAACTTAGTATATACTTTCTTTAGTAAAACATTAGAATTTTCAACGGTATCGTATTCACAAAAAATTGTTATAATTTACTTAATAAAGTAAATTTTAAGTAAATACTTAGAACATAATGCTAAGAATTCACTAACTATTTTGTTTTCATGATAAAATGCAGGATGTATGTCTTATTACTACGATATGCTATGATATCACTATGATAATGGTTTTTTTTCTGGTAGTCCGTTTTATTTTAAAATTTCAATAACGTAAAAACTATTATTTAATACTACCCAAGGTGGATCTTGATCTCACTCTGATATTAGTCTAGATTTAAAGTGTTAATTGTTTAATTTTAAAATGTTTGTATTATTTTGTCGTAAAACACTTTTTTGGTTAGTAAAAATTTGATTTAAAACATTTTTTGAAATTACCAATAGTTAAAATATAGTGAACAATCATTGTTATCAGTTAACAATCATGTTAACTACAATCATAATGTTAAAACATTAGATTTAATTTGATTAAAAAAAATATATTTATATATACATATATTTTCTTAACAACACCCACACCTATTAAGATAATATTGTAAATGTACCTGGTATGCAGCCTTCGTAAAAGAAACCAAATTCCAAATACTTAACGGATTGACACTAACATACATTTAAATACTAACTGTGTTCTTTATACTAATCCAATTTATAATATTGTGTACACATATAATGTTATCTAGGAAATAGGTATACAGCGAAATGATAGAAATCGAATTAATATGTAATATCTGTGCCCGTGCTATATTGTTAACTGTAGGTTTTCAGTCAAATTTACGATATGGGTAGTTAAAATATAAACCCATAAAATAATAATATTCATAATCCACAACTGATTAGGTAGGGATTTGAATGTTAAATTTTTATTATCTCTTATACATTTACAGTAAAACATTTACTTTATACGTGACTAGCATCACTAAAACAAATTAACTGTGTTGTATTTATCTGTTATCGTTCTGTAATTACCTTTCGGGCCTTTTTTTTTTTTTTTTTAAATGTTATCAGTACCTATATAAACAATTTTACAGCCGTAAACCGAGAAATTTTGGACAGTGTTACGATAATATTTATCATCATAATCAAATGTGCAGTAGGTGTATAGTATAATTATATTTGTATGATTAGAAGTTTTTAGAACATATAATGTTAATAATTGGCATAAGGCAACTATCAAGTTTTAACTTTTTTTTTTTTTTAAGCTGACTTGAACGTTGAGAAATGTATTAATTAGTTGACTAATGCAATGCATAATTTACTATAACCAGTTAGGTAGACATATATAGAAATATAGAATGTAGCAATTTGCATTCAGAATGGAATAATGTGCGATTAAATATCAATCCATGCTTTTTTAAAATTGATTTACTAGTAATATCGTAATATTAAAATTTAAACATAATACACAATTGATATTAATTATTAATGCAAATAATTGAATGTAATCAAACATTTACTAATAATAAGTTGATATTGTATTAGAATAATATAGAATAAAATAATTATAATTTTATTATTATGAACGAAAAATGAAAACGTTAAATAATTTAAAGTTGTAAACAAATGAAATTGGTTAAATTATTTTTTATGGATTAGCTTTTTTTTTTTTGTATATATTACCTAAAGTGTTAAAAAAATTAAAACAAAACGTGTTACGTATACTAACTACTATTGGCGTTCTGTGTTTTTTACCTTTTCAACTGACGGGTGAGTTTTGAATTTCAGATAAAGTGAGGATAGTCTTTAATTGGTACTTGGCTGTGCAAACGCATAACACTTATTGTCGTATCAATTATTGCCAATCACGACAATATAAATATGTGCTTGAAGTATCAAAAAAATAATACTTGCAAAAATACTGACGACGTTTATAAAAAAAAAATTATCTATTATCACTATTACTCGATTTCTTTCTGCACAGTCGATTGTCTGTCGAGTTTTCCAAACAGTTTTTTTGAGTACTCATACATTTTTCTAGTCCGTATAATACATATAATTAGACAATAGAAACACGATAATATTATTATTAGCTCATCGTGTGTAAGATTATAGAAACATAGATAATAAAATATGTACATAATAAATTGTACAAAGTAAAATTTGTATACTATCATGGTCAGCAATATATACGAATATAATTTCTGCTGTCCGCGAAATTTCAAAGTGGACAGGGCCCAAATGGCGCCCCTAAAAAAAATCATCACGATATGTAACGGTATAAAGTTTGTCTGCCTAATGTCGATTTCGATTTTTTTTTTTTAAAGATATTATTGCACCGATTTATTCCAATTGGGTTTTAAGATAAAAATTCCAAACGGACAAAAAAAAATCATATCGAAAATCACAATCTACTTATATCTGTTACGAATTTTGACGCAATCGAAAAATGGTTCTGTTTAATATGTCTGCAAAAATATTGGATTCGCGCGGCCTATTCTGTCCGTATAAATCCCGGTGACATTTTTTCGGTCCCCGCTTCACTATAAAACCAATGACTAATGTGGTTTTCACTGCTGTTCTGTTATTTCATAAGCGCAAAAGTCCCGAAGACTCGATTCTCGTATCAAAACCCAAGTACAAAAATCAAGTACACAAAACGCGTTTTACGGTTTAGTCGTGATCATATAACGTAACAAAAAATCGGTACCCACTTACCTATTGTATAAGATTTGCGGTGGCACATAAGAAACTGTGTCTGCAGGTAAACGCAATCACCGTCATACTTTCGATGGCTCGCGGTTCAACGGGTTCCAGCATCGGGCGCTGTAAAAAAAATTCGTGATTTACGCCTAATTTTCCCGACGATATTACAGCGCATTATTTAAAAGTCAGGTTAGATTTTTTTTTTATAATTTTATCCGGAGCGACTACTCGGAGGAGACCACGCATCCCGACAATGCATCAAGTAATAATAATCACATTATAAAATCTGCGGCCGTAATGTAAGATGCTGCGATCGATACGCGAGTTTGTGTATGTGTTTAGGACGAGACGTAAATTAAAAAAAAAATACGCGGGGAACGCCATCGTCTGTGTAATATTATAGTTATACCAGATACACAGGGTGAACCAAAACTCTATTCCCTGACAATTTATAGAGAATGCTGTGGGCCGTTCTTCGGTTCGTCGTGTATCATTCAAAATCGTAAATTTGTGTTTTTCTCGTTTAAAACATTTGTTATCGGTTAGGTATCTAGCAGTATAAATGTTCTGAAACGTTTACACCGGATTTCCCGCACGATTTTTCTAGAGCCGAATAGTTTTTGCTAATACAGTTTTGTATTAAAATAAAACCTGATCGGCACGGTAAATAGGTTATTGTCAGTTTATTTTGATTTCTGGTTTCTATCAGTTACCTGAATAATAAAAACGAATTTTTATGTAAATACAGAGCTGATACTACAAGCTTACGAAATAAGATTCTGAGCGAAGTTCGGTTAAACATAGGTAGGTCCTTTGAAATGCCGTGATTTTTACGATAAAAACGTCAAATGCCTGTTATTAGCTCAATTACACCCAGAATATTTTAAATATGTCGATTCTTTAAAATAATAAAATAATTAGAATTCTATGAAATTTCAGATCTCTACGATTATGTTTAACCAAATAACAACAAAATTGAAAATAATGAAATTGTTATTACCGTTATTAAACGTTCCCGTTTTTCTCAGTTACTAAGAAAACGGCAAAGAAAATAGAAAAATAACTTTCCTGACGCACCAAATCGACACAGTTTGTTTTCAGAAAAGTCTGAGCAATATTTTTTGGTGGTACAGTCAACACAAAAATACACATTATAGCTAACCCGATACGTACATCGATGCGATCAGAATCTAAAACAAGAGAATCCAATCAGAACTATCGATATCAATTGTTTACGTTATTTTTTTGTGTTCGGTAAATTAATGTTTTAGATTTTGAGCGTATAGCGAAGAATGTAGGTATTGGTATTGGTAATACTCTTTTATTTATTGTGTGTCTGATGTTAACTCAAAAAATCTTGTTACAATCACCGATCGTATAACTTCTTTTCTAAAGGCGATTATTTTCTTCTAATTAATATGGGTGCATTTCTTAATAATCAGAACGTATTACATAACGTAAGAAAACAGAATAATGTACGCAATAGCGGTTTTTGTTATTCTCGATTTTATTTTTATAAAATAAACCGTATGTACCTGAAATTTTAAACTAGCAATTTCTAAACGTGGTAATATTTTCAACAAATTTCGGCGGTTTTTCAGCAATTTATAACCGTTTGAAATTTTAGAAGTTTATTTGATTTTCTGCGTATACAATCGCTTTGAAAATTTAATACCAGCCGGTATCATTATAATAAGTTGTACTAAATAACAAAACAAAAAATGAAATAAATAAAAAAAAAAAAACAATTTGAGCGTAATGTTGAAATTTTTGTTTTATAAACGTTTAAGTTCGAACTTTTATGAAAATCGAAAAAAACGCGACGTGCCATTAAACACGTTAATAACCGAACTACGTGCTCAAATTCCTTTTTGGTTAGTCCAATAATAGCAATGACGATTTGTTGTTATTGCGTTTCAATAAAAATTATATATATCCTACCTTTTTAGTTTTTTGTTTTTTCCGCATAAATATCTAACGGTTAACAAACATTTGCTTCACACTGTATATAATATTTATTTTATTATTTAGTATAATATTTTAAGATTACACAATCATTAACCGCCGCCGGGTGATTTCGGAATTGGGAACGCACGTGCTCGACGGGACGTGCTCACAGGTACCTTATAGACTGTGTAGTCAGAGGGGATTTGCTTTGGCTATTGACACACACGAGTAACGGACGAGTATTAATTTAAAAAAAAATATCATAATGATATTTATGTGTCGTTTCCCCTACCCGCGAGTAGCGTATAAATTATCGTGTCGCGTTCGAACGTCCTGTCATTATTCTATTAGTTCACTGTGGACCTGGCGATTATTTTGATTAGTATAATATTATAATATTATTTAAACGTACCTACGGCAGTTATTTTCGTTTTCACGCAATACATAACCGGTCGTAAAAAAATGTGCGCCTACTACGAGCACGTCGATTACGAGTACCTGGTGGAGAAGATCGGCAAAAACACGTTCGTAATTGACGTCCGCGAGGAACACGAGATCATCGCCACTGGATCGATACCAAACAGCATCAATATCCCACGTAAGACGTTGAGACGTATACTTTTCGTCTGAAAATTAACCACCCGAAAAAAAAAAAATCAATTTTACTACCCACATTGTGGTAACTGGTACCTACTGTCCGTATTGTGATTGTGACTAACGGATATTGCGGTCATAGGTACATGCGAGTACTCATAATGAAAAGTAAAGCTTGAATTACCATTCGATCGGCTTTCGGTCCTCATCCGGTCCAACATCCGGTAGATGTTTTTTTTTTTTATTACGAGCCACACTATGATAATAAAATTGCCAATATTTTCCAAATTTTGGTCGTCGAGTATTCGACTAGACTATAGGTGTATACAAACAGGCCCGTACTTGGAGGGGGGAAGAGGCAATGGATTAATCTTAAGGACGGCCCTATATTCAACTGGTTAGTTTTCTTCAAAACGTATAAACTCTGTAACTTTCTATGTACAGTTGATTTCCATAAAAATCCGGTAGTATGTCATAACGGGAGTTGAAAGTAGAGATACTTATTTCACGTGTATACGCGTTCATGTATTCACGTGTAGTTAACATTAGTGTACCTAATTATTCACATGTACACGTAGGTATACTAACGTATTTTTACAGCGTATTCAAGTGAATAACACGAAAACACGTGAGCACGGATAGTATAATTCAACTATGTGAAGACTGAAGATGGCACTACACACACAGCAAAACATCACGAAACCTGTCTAACAAACCCTACGCGGTGTTATTAGACATTGTTAAACAATTGATAGAATTTGTCAAAACAAATATCAATAATAATCAAACTTTAAAGATCTGTAGTGCTAAGTTATATATATATATGCCAGCACTATGAAAAAATAAAATCATCTAACAAAATCTACGGTACCGTGTTCGATATTTGTTAACAATAGTTAGAATTTGTTAGATAAATGGTTCAAAAAAATTTCACTTTAAATATGTAGTGCAAGGTTCACACTCAGTACTCCGAAATGATATAAAATTAAAAATTACTATAAAAAAAACTTACTTTTAATTATCATTGTGTATAAATACACGTCCAAAAAACCCAAATGATTATATTAAATCATAATCCGATCGCCAAACATTTTTTTTCAACCAATTTAACTAGATTTTAACGTTGTACAAGATGATCCATTTAAGTAGTTACACTCATTATCTCGGAGAGCATTGAAATTTTTCGGCATTTATTTTATAGAACATTTAAGAAACAAGAAGCACAAAATTGTTTATATTTATGTTATTTTTTGTCACTTATTTTCGGGGGTTTAAACCACCAATACCTATTTTTGATTTTCAAATGGCATCCTATATTATAAGTTCCATAAATAGATAGAGTATTGGATAAAATAAATTTTGGTGTAAGTACTTAGTTTTATTACATTTCCAAACTATACTTGTTACCTTTTATTACCTATACTAAATACATTGACCATTTCAACCCTATACCCAGTTGAATTTATTTTTGTCGACTTCCAATCATTTTTCCTCAAATTGCCCGACTACTAAGGAAGCTCTAGTGAAATTTAAAAAAATAAAAATAAATTATTTTAACAAACGTTGTCTCGCGTTTCACAGTTAGCCATTTGGAACGCGAATTGAGTTTACCCGATCACGTTTTCATGGAAAAGTACAAGGTGCGCAAGCCCCATAAACATCACGACGAGATCGTGTTCTCTTGTGCTAGGGGCAACAGGAGCCAACATGCAGCTGAAATTGCTCACAAATTGGAGTTTAAGAAGTAAATATTAAATACAAATATAAATAATGGACACTAAACTACATGAAGGTGAACGGACTACGTAGAATTCGGTGAATTCGAAATCTTTGTTATCAAAATTAACAGAATCAGATAATATTTTAGGAGAACGACTTATTATTCTGCATATTTGTGTAAATTCTACAGTCAACATAATATTTTGTTTAAAATTAATGTCCAAACACACAAAATTGTAAAAAACGATTACGTGAAAAAACTGTTTTAGATTCTGACCGTGGCGAGAAAAGTATTAGTTTTACTTTCTGTAATTTATGTGATGTGGTATTTTTCTCTCTAAACGAATTTTTTTACAAATTGGGCTCCATTAAAAATTACTAGAGATATTTTAGTTACATTTTGGAATCTAGTCGGTGGAAAATTTGGTTTATATAGATAAAATTAATTAGCTTAACAGAAAATTGAATATTATGTTCATAGTAGCTTATAAGTTTTAACTTAGTTGTAAAAGAAAAGAAGAGCTGATACTGGAGACGTGTATGCCACTTTTGTAGATAAAAAGTTGGGAAAGTAGATTATATATAGTTATTTAATTTATACCTGTAAGCAATGATAAACCATTGCTAACGAAAAACGATTCAGAGCGAATTTCGGTTAAACATGTTTTGAATGACCGTATTATTCATGAGTTTCGTTAAAATTTCATATTAAAACTCGTATAAAAGAAAATACTCAATTATTTGCGCTCAATTTATTTTGCCACTAAGTATTATAATGAACTTTCTGTTAAATTCATAAGTATTTCTGCTTGGTCAAACAATTTTTTTATCCACAGTGTACCTATCAAATAAAAATGACCTAAACACTCACAAAATTGAAATGTCTCTAAATATCTCATAAATTGGTAAAATGTTTTTATAATTTTACCACGTCTAAAAAAGATAAATATTAGTTTTCTGTCCCTAATTTCAAGTCTCTACAAATATTTTAAATTGAATCACAACGAAAAAAACACAAAATCGAAAACAATAAAAGCATTATTTTCGTAAAATTTCGTTTTCTTATAAATTTGTATACGGTTTTTCAAATTATTTAAAAAAACCCCTCGGAAAATCAAAGGAAAAAACGTATTTAATGCACCAACTTGATTAAAGTTAACCAATTAATAATAAATTATGGCCAAACCGGATTAAATCAGATATACGTATTCGGCTATCGCATTCAGCTTGTGTAAATACATCTAACGAGATCAAATTTAATGTTACAGGCTTTTCAATTTCAAAGGTGGCTGGGCCGAATGGTCTTCGAAACATCATTGCTAATAATTATAGATATATTATAACCGATAATGTTAGCTACATAATATAATATTGTTATGCACGGTACATGAAGAACACAGAATAAGTAGCAGTAAGTTGCATAACCTAAACTGTTCGCCAAAGTCGAAAGCAACTATTAATTATTATTGTATCCACAGTATCATACAACGCAACTGTTTTAAACTATAGGTACATTAAAAAATATTCCATTACAACATTGTTTGTGCAAAATATTCCTTTGCGTCCGTATTTTTATTATTATATACACTTAAAAAAAATTACGTACAACAAATTTGTATACACAATAAAAAAAATATAATATAAATATATATTATGATCTCAAACATTTTATTCACACAATTCTAAAGTACATAAATGGTATTTATTTTAATATAGTTATCAATTAGAAAAATAATATTACACAATAAGTATAACATGGTAAGTACAGAAAAATGTACATAAAACATTGATTTATTTCAAAGTATAAAAAGTTCTGACTTAATGCATTAACTAGGGATATTAATTAACGATCTAATTTTATTTCCTCTTGACTCAGGCCCGTAGCCAAGAGAGGTAAGAGTGGGAACTTTCTTCCCCCCTGGACGTAATCGTGTTTATGTTAAATAATACAATAAAAAAAAAATGTATATATAAACATAAACTAAATAAATGAATGAATGTGTCACCTAGAGTACTATAATAAGTGTATTATACGACCGGTTTCGAATTAGAAATTCATCATCAGGTGTATTACAGTCAAAAAATATAACGCTATATCAATAAAAAAAATGTTTGTATGAGAATATTATATTGACAATGAGTTCTCGCCACTATTTCGGTGAAGTAGTTTACGTCAGTAAAAAAGAACGCCTCTTTTTCATTTTGGAACTCTGCATCATTTTCGAGTATATTTGTAAACTAGTAAGGTTAGTAGGTCTGCATATTGGTTTACGCCGTTGATGAAAATAGATGATGACAGTATAACTTTCGTTGACGTATACATAGAAGTATTCATGGGTGCTGAATGATGAGACTCATGCTGGTTATTATTGTCGTTGTTTTCATTAAATAGTTTAATAGGTTTTTTTTCATTAGCATTTGACAATATCTGTGATAAGGGTATCTTTTATTATATGGTTTTTTTGAGGTATTTTTGACAATTAGCTCATTAGTAATTTTAATTGACAATGCAGTTTTATCTGTCTTTGTATTTGTCGGTCGGCGTGCTAACAGTGTCTTGAAGGTGGATGTAATGTGGTAAGTATTGTACATTTGTACGCTGATTAAATTTAACTAGTAAAATATAGAATATAAAAAAGACGTCCAGGGACAATGGAGACGGGTGCACCCACTTTTATAGGTAACTTAATGCATGTTTATAAGCAACGATAAACCATTGCTAATGAAAAAACGATTCTGAGCGCAGTTCAGTTGATAGTGATGCTTTGTCAACAATATATATGTCATATTAGGATAAAATAATTAAATAGGCAGATCTCGCTTTTGAAAATAATGTTCTTCGATTTTTGGTAAGTTTTTCATTTACATAATTTTTTGTGTCCGTCGACCCTGGTAATGTCAACGACGTTTGACGCGTTATTGTTATAAAGATGTACACTTAAAAACTTTAAAATACAAATGTAAATAATGTCCGAATAACCGGACTACAGTTGTAAACTCGAATTATAAATATTTTGTTGAATAACAATAAGGACTTATTGTGCTGGTGGGTATACTGTTGATAGTGAAAACCCTACAGATATTTGCCTCGATATTACGGTTCAAGTATACTCTACAAGAGCGCGCTTCTAATATTGTTTTATGTTTAAAATTGCCTACAATAATAATATTATAGTTCTTTAAGTGCTCATTTCGAATTTGGTATTAGTGATTAAATGTCGTTTTGGATTGTTTTTTCGTGGGAATATTAAAAATGTCTGCATATCAAAAATAATTGTTAATGTGCAAAATAAGTAAAAAAAAAAAAAAAAAATGCAAAGAAATTATACTAAGTTTTAACAATTTATTTTTTTTTCAATTTTTCGTACGGCCGGCGAATAACAAATAATACTTTCTACAATAAGCGGAAAACATAATTCATCAAATAGATTTATACACCAGACGAATATGACTTAAACGTTGGACTGTACAACTCGTATTGTCTCTATGACATGTCACTGTAGACTGTAGTTTACTGGGGCAAAACAAATTAAGCGCATTATTACATTAGTGCGTTATAAAATATGTATTTAATGGTTTGTACTTTCGTAACACAACGCCGGTCGTACAATTACCGGTTGTCAAAGTGTTAACTTTTACAGTTTATATCACGGAATATTATGATACGAAAAAGCAATACACAAATATTATTACGGAAACAATATTATGATTTCTTACTTTTTTAGTCACGTGAGTTGCGTAGGAGCGCGCTTAATAAAACACATTCATGCAAGGCGTTTTCATTTTATGTAACTGTAACTGCAAGGTACCTGTGTTTGAAAATATGCAATAGTCAGCGGAGAATTTATTTATTAATCGTATATTTTAATGTCAGAATTTCGATTGATTCGTTTGACGTTTGAATCCTCCACGTATTCAATAGAATAAGCCATTTATAATTTTTGATTAATATATTTTCAATATTAAGAGATATACGAACATTAAAGCATTTCGCGTCGAAAATCGAAAACGTAAATACTTTTCGAAACAATAGTGTGTTTTACGTCCTTTAGTAAAAATGTTATGACAATTATTAATTAGTGGAATAAAGCTACTGAACTTTGATGAAGCACCTTTCTAAACATGAACAAAACTTCGATGGCGCAGTTATATTAACTGACTGACGTAATGGACGAAAAAACCGATTTCAACGTAAAAAAGACGGACATACTTTGCACATGGGTGCATCCACTGTTGTAGGTGGGAAGTTAGGAAAGTAGAATCCAGAAGGGAATTTAATGTATACATAAATACAAACCATTGCTAACGAAAAAACGATTCTGAGCGGAGTTCAGTTGGTGGTGATGATTTTTTAGAAATATATATATGTCATTATATGGTAAAATAATTAAATAGGCATTATATTATTTTCTTTAATAATATTTATTTAGTATTGTACCGATTTTCTTATGTTTTTTCCGGTTTTTCAGATTTGCTGGGAAAACTTGGGAAAATCAAAAAAATACCTCCTAAAGAAAATTTTTTTTCAGAAAAAGTTCTATATTGTATACATCGAAGTAAGCTTTATGGTAGAAAAAGTGTTCCCATAAAAAAAAAAAAAAAAACATTTTTGTAAAACCAATACATTCTTTGCTGTACTCAGAATCTAAAACATATAGTTTTATAGACGAAATGATTCGTTTATCGTGATCTATTACTATTAATATAATCAATTTATAACCTTTCATTACACCGTTGTGGTTTTAATTATAAACTGTTAATTAACTAATAATTCGTAAACGATAAACTCAATATTGGTGTTATGCATATATCAAAATTATTTTATGTATCTTAGTTGAAAGGTAGAGGAGGTTCATCAAAGTTAATACCCATTCAAGGTGTTAGGAGATGGCAGTAAAAAAGGAAAAAGGTATTTAAAATAAAAATCGCATACCGATTGAAAAAAACAAAAACTATATTTAATTAAAATCTCCTGAGAAAATCGCCGGATTATGATTAAAGAACCGTCCTGTATTTGATGTATTAAAAATAATAATGTTATCTATTGTTTTTGTAAACTAATGAAAAGTCTAAGACCAAGGAGAAAGGTAGTCAATTCTAAGGTTCGTTACAAAAAATTTGAAAATCCCGTATTTTGGGTTTGTCGGTATTGAAACAAGAAAAACAAGAAAGCGACGTTTTGAATAACAGGTGATGGGGAGGGGTAGGGCACACACGCTTTAGTAATCACCCAAGTATTAATTAGACCGTTTGATTTTGATCTCTTACGAAATGTTCAGTGTTTTCCAATGATTACGATTATTACGAAAAGTCCACAGCTTATGAACGTGCATACCGATTACTGTACGTGGTACTGATCACTAAACGATTTAGCAAACGTTTTTTTTTTTTTATAATAGTATTTGCATGTTATTACGATAACATTATAATTGGAGTTTATTGAAAATGCAATCGAATAGAGTTTGAGCCCTTTATCGCGGATCAGATAATCAATTTTTTTAGAGGGCGGATAATAGATGATTTAATTTGCTCGCAATTCAAACACCACTACCACGCCACCGGCCTGTAAGAATATTGTACACAAAATATACGAGCGACTTTTTCGAAGACAATTGACACGATTGAATCAATAATCGTATTCAATTAGTATATCCAAGATCTTTTTAAACTGTACACAATGAGTGTAAAATATATAAGTATAGAAATTAGTACTCGATGAAGTATGTAAAAAATGCCCTTGTGGGCGGTGAGTTATAAAGTTAGTGGTCTAACTTCGTATATTTTATTATATTTCCCTTTAACAATGAAATACGCGCGGCTAATGGACTCTATAAAGAGTAAGGAACACGCTTTTTTCTTTTTCTCCGAGAAGTATTAAAAACTATTTTTCTAAAAACCAACGGGCGACGATCGCGCGGGCCGTTCGTATTTTGTCGATCAGAATAAATTGCGGCGTTTTGTGCGTAACGGATTTTTATAATTTATTAGAGTTATTCGGTCTCTCGTCATCATCGCGTCCGCCGCTGAAAAACCTTTTTAATCTAAAGTAGTTTTTGATTTTTCCTATTTGCTCTTAGATAGCGATTCACAGGGTACACATTCTTAAAATGCTTTTCTTCCAGCCTCCTTGTTTTTTTTCGCTCCGTTTAGACACGTTCGTCGTATTTTTATAAAAACGATACGATTGTGTAGATTTACTGTTTTATTGCAGCAGCAGTCACACGTATTGTCCACATTGTTTGACCACAGAATTTTTCCCTTACACGCTTCATTCCCCTCGAATTATCACAATCATCGATTCCGTTTCTTACCCAAGTGACGTCCAATAATAATGAAGTGTATAGAACCAAATGTAATAATTGTTTTTCTCGTACACATTCACAATCATTAGTCGTGTGCAATTTTATTTTCTTCCATCCAAAACGATGTCGTTTCGAACAACATTTATGATCATGTTGATACGAGTAATAAAACTAAACTAGCACTAAATAGTATTTGTTTTACTGACAAACAAATGTATTTATTATTATTAACCATGGAAAAGTCCAAATAAGTATCTGCAAATTTTTATTTGTCTTTTTTGTACATTTTTGTGATATCAAAACAAATATCTTAAAAATAACGTTGTACGCTTTCATGTACTTTATTATTATTTATAGTTTCGTATCGCGGCGGCTCGGAATTACCATTGCTGCAGATGCAATCTTCTGTTCACACGCAGTTGTCTGCAGCAGCAACAGCGGGAAGTTCATAACCGTGTACGATTTTTGCGATCTATAAATTAAAATTCGCCACACTGCGGAATTTGTAAGTCACGAGATTAAATTTCCAGCAGAATGTGCTTTCGAGGAAATGTTACGTGAGCTGTGCGCCATGACAATGGAAAGAATTCACACGTCCGTGATGTGTGTCCGAGACATCACAGAGCAAACGGACGAAATAATAATTAAGTAATGATGACGATAATAATAATAGTAGATATATAGGTATACGCTGTAATAATAATTTTATATTGTAATCAAATACATTCTGCATCTTGCTGGCAGAAATTGAATCGTTAGATCGATACTTTATACAAAATTATAGGTATGTTGGCATAAACCATATGAAATTTTAACCGCACGGTCGTTTTGAAAATCGGAAAAATTCAGTATATAATTCTGTAAAAATATATGTTTGAAAATAACGTTTGATTATTACGATTTTCGTCAAAATAACTGTTACGTACGCTAAATTTGATTTGACAACGAATTACAACTATTATGATGAACCCCGAGTAGAATTATCGAACATTTCTGTTTTCGGCCAAAACAATTAAATCCAATATATTATACAAATACTCTCTTGTAAGTTTTTAACCAAGATTTCTGGTACAAAAATTGTAGATGCATAAAAAAAAAAGCCTCACCAACAGTATATAAAGACGTGGGTGCAACAACCAGACATCTCCAAATTACCAAATTACCAAAATTACTATTACCGGAGAAGTCTTGTTGTTGCAACAAAAAGTAAAACAGACGGATTTTTTTTTTATAGGAATATACAAAAAAGTTATTTCTGAAAAAAAAAAATGGAGATGTCTGGTTGTTGCACCCGCGTCATCATATTATAGTGACCCTCAGATTATGACCGTAATCCATTCTTGTTCACAAATGCCTAAAATCCTCCCCAAAAAGCATTGAAATACATTAAAATGCAATAAATTGAACATTATAATATTTTATTCGTACTAGAAGTTTACAAAATATGAAATAGTTGTTATTAATTGATATGTGTGTAGTTGTACTCGCCCGAAACATTTTTTGTTTTAAGTACATGCGGTTAGTCTAACAATTTTAAACGAGGAGATTTTGACTATTGTAAAATAAAAAAAATCCAAATTGTCCAAATAAAGTAAAACACTACAGTTTAAATTATGTTTGAATAATTTTAAATCTGTATATTGATCGATGCCGTTCGATAAGCTGAAAAAAAAAGACATTCGTTATAAATACACAGTCCTTGTAGTCGTGCAATTCAAAGGTGAAATGCCCGTTTCCGGGATTCATTTTTCTAAATTGTACTCCCCGACGTGGATTTCAGTACCTTACGTTAATATTTTGTTATAAAATACACGACGGCACTTTATATAATATAATATAAAACTGTGTTGATTTATAAATCAACACAGTTTTTTTAGTTTTTGGTTGATAAAATATCGTCTATTTGCAGGCTCATCGCCGTCACCATCGAAGTTACAATAATTAATCATGTAGTTTCAAAGCAATCTAGTTTGGCAATCTAACACGACGACAAGAGTGATATGGTTGGAATTAGGCCATAATTATAACGTTAATAATATAATATAGTTATGACGATGTTGTCTTAGAATTCAATAAACATTCCGACCGAGCCAACAGTATTTTGGCTTAAATGTAGCAAAAATCGTATCAAGGGGTGTTTTTTTTTTTTTTAGTTACGATCAATATCATTTCGATATTAATAAATTTGAATACTGAAAGGATGTCGGCGTGTATTTGTTTTTTGACCTTGTGTCACAAAATCGTTTTCACTCGGAATGACTATGATTTAGCATTGAACAGGCTGCGATATAAAAATGAAGTAACATAACTTTATCAGCTGGCGAATAACGTCCATCAATATAATTTAGTTAAATATTAATTTATAGAAAATGTTACGAATTATTATTTCGCTTGTAAAAAAGATCACTTTTTAGTCTTACGTACATTAAATAACATAAATACATTCAGTTGCGTAACTAGGACCTTTTTTTTCGGGGGGCGGGTGGGTTGGTATTAATATTTGTTAAAAATATTAAGACTTAATCATAAATAATTTATACTTATCACAAAATTATATTAATCTTATATAGTTACCGTCTACCGAACAATAAGTTCTCTTAGCGAACATCATTAAACAACGGACACATAAATAGTGGACGTTTATATAGGAACGGTGATATTTTAATTACTTATCTATATGATAGCCTCTAAGGCCTTTAAATGTAAATACCGAACATTTTCTCTCTTTGAATAGCGGATGTCTCAGAATAGCGGACAAAATGTCAGTGATCGAGAGTGTCCAGTATTCAGAGGATTCACTGTTTTGATATTTTAATATCTTTCAATTTGTATTTTTTGTAACAAGTTACTACAAAAAAGATAAAACATATTGATTCTAGACGTGTTTGAGGAGTAATGGGTTACCCGTATCACACCCCCCCCTTGAATACGCCTCTGAATACATGTGGTATTCAACAAATTAATCGAAAATCAATAATATTAATTTTCATTACTAGTAAAAATTCAAACATCACTCTGTAGGCTGTAGAGTAGTTATTTTTTACTCGTTTACTTGAATATGTTTTTTTAAACAAATTTCACTATCGCTCAATGTGATAAGAATCTGGGACCGCATTCAAATTTATATGAAAATGAATATTTTCGTGTCGATAATTTTTCATTGTTTTAAAAGTTTTGTTATAATTGCCTATGACTGTGGCCTTTTGATTGTTAGTAGTGTGACCTACAATGTAAGCGTGAAAATCTTTTTTTCCTAAAATACAAGTGGGAAATCTAATCGGGCTTTGTAGACATAGTTAATACGTTGATGGACATGATTGCTATAGCGTGGCACCACATTTCTGACCTTTTATAGTATCACTCTTGAAGTATCTCTTGAAGTTTCACCCGATTTTTATCACAACATTATTTTTATAATCAATATATAATGATAGAGTATTTTTAAGAAAATAAATAAGACGACTGCTATAGCATGACTATAGTATTGCGTAACTGCCATAACGGTACATGACTGCTAGAGCATATATCTTTTTTGCATAATAGAACCATGCAGATACTTACACTGTTATTAAAAATAAATAAATTGTGAATTCAATAGACCATTAATAAGTTATTATAAATAACAATATTTAATTTAGAATAATATATTTTTAACACGTTGATGAACACGTCATGCCATAGCAATCCATGTGTTCTGGTCTTACCGGTGCACGTGACTGCTATAGCATCTGTTATTGTAAATGTTGATTTAGGGTCAAAAATGAAAATTTTTGTGATATGCAACTATACAACCTCTTTAGAGTTACAAATCTGTTTGAGTATAAATTAGTAAAAATTTTGTAAATGTTGATTTAAATTTTTGCTGCGTTTCGCGGCAAATAATCATATTGTTATCGCATCATGTTAACGTATCATAAAATACGTTTATTATCGATTCGGTGAGTTTGCCCGATAAACGCACGTGTGATAATTATATTATGGTATACCAACAAAGAGATTGTATAGTTGCACATCACCAACAATTTCATTTTTCACCCTGAATCAACATTTACAATAACAAATGCTACATCAGTCATGCACCAGCCATACCAAAACACGTATAGAATGCTAAGACGTGGCGTGTCCATCAACGTGTTAAAAACCGAATCTTTACCATAAAAAGTATCGAAATGGACTATGAAATTTGCCACCCCCTTAAGGTACGAACATACGAACCATACGACCACGGGCAGGACGTGATAAAAATAATTTTTATTTTTTTTTTTCTTCGGAATGTTTTAATATAAACGGAAAGTATTATCTGCGGAACGTCATCGCAGTATTTTTTTTTCCCACCGCGGCGGTTGCGGCAAAGCGACGAATCGGTATTAATCAATTATTATAACGGTCGTTTTTCTACGTGAATTTTCAATTATATTATAAACGCGAAACGATACATTACGCGACAAGGATGACGACGACGGCGATGTCTCCGACGCAGCACGCCGTGATACGGACAAAATGCAAAAAACGACGAAACTCGAGATAAATTATTATATTTTATCCGAGTAATAATTTCGCGAGGGCCACTAGAGACACGCGCCCGGTAATGATTCGCTATGTCGTAGTATTTTTAAATTCTTAACTTATTATGCCAATCACCGACGCCGTCGCGTTTCGCTATCATAAAATTACCGCCCCGATTAAAAAAAACGCAATAAAAATATAATTGTTATTATTTACAAACTCTTTGAAATTTCGCGTTTAGGCAGCACTCGGGGTGAAATCTCCAAAATGCGTATACCTACCGTATTTATGTAGTTGATATAGATTTCAATCGATCATCTAGCGCAAGATAACTTAGGCCCCTTTCTATGCATTCAACTATACACTTCACACATACCAAACTGTTCCGGAAACGTCTTCAATTATATTTAAACGTTATCGGTCACGACTAGAAAATCACCCTATTCCACTAATTTCAGCACTTGACTGAGACTCAATACCTGGTTATCTCCAAATGAGGCTTAAGTAAAGATTGTATCACGACCTAAACTTTTAATCCAAATTTATAAATTAATGTAAATGTAAGTACAAAAAAATACATAATATAACATTTTAAATCAATATAAAGCTAAGAGCTGGGTAACTCTTTTTATCAAGTACCTCATGTCGATTATTATTATCGTAGCACATATTCTTATTATAAAATTAGTTTACATATTGTATATTTAAAAAAGGAAATAGAACACAATCGCTAATTTATAGATTCTGTTTTGCAATTTTACCCAATACTAGTGTTTAATTGTTATTCTTCATTGTAAACAATAAAAGCGTACCATAAGACATATGATATAATTGTAAATAAATTATTGTATTTTTGTTGTTTATTTATTGTTTGTTAATAATCGTATCTTGCGTTAAATAATATGTTGATTTAATACATTGTATTGTTAGAAAATATAAAATCCGAATATACTTTGCGCGAAATCGAATTTAACCGTTTAACCGAGGCTGTAACCTCAAAAGAATTAAGAATATTTAAGAAACGGTTGTCGTATGTACAAACGGTTCAATAAATGTTGGTAGCCCGACGGGAAAACAAAGCACAGAAATAGTTCCGGCTATCGTGGAAGAACAAAAAACAATTGTTCAGGTTTTTTCCGTGAAAATCATCGGTTTATCACCACGAATTCGCGTGAATTACATACATATACCGTAATAGAATTGGTCTTTTTTTTTTTTTCGATATTAGATAGCTGTTTTTGCTTATCGGAGATGATGTCCGAGTGAATTTCGCTCGACGCGCAGTCCATTTAGTTAATATGTCTACGGTTGTCGTTGCCGTCTGTGTTTGCACGCAATAGGATAAAAGCCGAAATCCAATTATTATAATTGGTTATAGGTAATACAATATCAGTACTGTGCGGCTTGAGGACTTGTTGTTACAGGAACCTCGATCGGTACAAAACGCCGGACGGAAATGATTCAATAAACACCGAAATTGTTCGATTTAATATTGTGTTCCTACTAACCTTACACCGTCATCTAATCTTACACCGTTATTGTGTCGCGTCGTAAAAATAATCAAATGTATTTTTTATTATTATTATTATTTGTTTTTTGATAAAATAACGAATTCGTTATTTCGTGTTGGCAACTATATTTTATAGACTGCACGGTTCGGGTTTTCGAATCATATTTTAGCTTAACGGGAACACAATAGAAAACAAAGTATACGCGAATAAATTATAATGAATACTACGAATATAGCGCAGTTGAATATTTAAAACGGGTAAACGAGAATATATCTACGAGTACTTAGAAGTCGTCCGGGACGAGAATACGATGTTTTCGATATTTCATACGAAAGAACAAACTGAAATAAACGGGAACTTTATTCCTCAATTTTAGCACAGTATTGGTGTATTTTATGTATACATATATATGTAGTATTATATGGACAAAAAAGGTTTTTATTTATGTTACGCGAATAAATGCGCGCACAGTAAGAATTTAATTTCCAAAAACCAATATACTCGTAGATTGTTTGTTTTTTTTTTTCGTTTTGTTTTGTGGCTTTAACTCGACGTTATTATAGTTAAGTTAAAATTTACTTGGTTTTTTAAAAATGTATTTATTAAATATTTCATAATATATTCTGCGGTAGACTATATAATATTATGACCAGAGTTCAGGGCTAATAGCACTTAAAATTGACAATAAAAACAAAATCGTTTACAAAACTTTATTATATATATAGGCCTTAAATAGCTTAATAGGCTCTTATATTTCTGGTAGAAAACATCGGACGTAAAAATTAAAAACAATAAATCCGGTAACACCGGGCCGCGGTGCGCCGTAAATAGACGCCGTTATTCTTATAAAATTTTGTTTCCCATTTTTCCCAATTATTTTTGGAAACCCATTGGAAAATCTAAACAAATGACCCGTTTAATACACAAAATTCCTTTTGGTAAAGATGCTAAACATTTGTTTACAGGCAGAAAAAAAACACACATAGTAAAACCAATCGATTCTTATGACTCCACTTGGAATCTAAAAATTAAGTTAAGGTGGTTGATAGTGGTTTACAAAGTGCTAACGCTCGTCCAATTATAATTTTGAATACATTATATTTGAATTTATTAGCGTCTTAAAAATGGTTTATAGAAAAAAAAATTTTATTTAGTTAACTTAGAGTTTAAATACGTGATGACTGATGAGTTTGTTATTATTTTTTTTTTTAAATAAATCCTTATTTAAGAGTTACAAAAAAAAAAAAATTAAAATATTTTTTGTACAAAATATAGAAAGAACTTTTAACTTTAACTTTTTAACTGTTTATTATCAAACCTTTTTATAACGCTGCAGTGTTTATAAATCGCACTCAAGTCGAACGCCGAATGCACGACCGCTATTATACTCATATTTTATAATATTGTTAAAGTCGTTGTTGTTGTTGTTGTTGTTGTTGGCAAAGTGAGAGACTTGTAAAGTTGGGTGTTACGTCTTTACTACTTACAGGTATACTATTATTATCGAGTTTCAGTATCTCCCGTGCGAGGGAGAAGAAAGTCTGAAATATATTCGAAATTACTCGCGCTGCAAATGGCATCGCATGCATTAAAATATGTATAATATAAGAGCGGAAGATATTATTATAGCCTGACCCGTGTGGTTGCAGCCGCAGAGTAGAAAGAGCCGGGTAAATCTAAGAAAACATTATCGCATTCGTATTATATTATGATGATGACGGTGATCATCATCATCATCGCGGCAAAAGGACAATGGTGTATACGGGGGAAGTGAGAAAACCCGTCGGGGATAAAACTTTGGGAAAATCAGTTTATTTATACTTTTTATTCGACCGTTGTGATGAAAAAACTTACATAATATTTTCACATCAACATCCGCACGCTAAATGGATATTTTTTAAGTGCTACCGGTTAGGTACTTACAGCGAAAACGTAAAATTTTTTTTAGAAAACTTTCAGCGGCCGCTGTTATTACTGCACGCTCATCAGCTTTTTTTTTTTTTAATTCGTTAGACGAATCAAAGGTGTTCATACTGATCAATACGAACAAAACTATACCGAGTCCGTTGTTGTTCCGTTCAGCGTTTAAATAAAAATAAAAAGCGTACCTAAATAACGCACATTATTATTATAATAATATTTCTATTTTTCCAACCTAACTAAACCTTTAAATTTAACAATACATAACCGGCTAATTTTAGATTCTGAGTGGAGCAAAGAAGCTTATGGTTGTACAAAGATGTTTATTCATGTTTTTTTAGGGAGATCATTTTTTGATTTTCCCAAGAGTTTTCCCGCAAATGTGAAAAACCGAGAAAAAGCATGAGAAAACCGGGAAAACGTAGGAAAAATGAGTAAATCGGTATATTAAACAAATATCATTAAAGAAAATATCTAATGTTTATTTAATTATTTTACTATAATATAACATATACATATTGTCGACAAAGCATCACTATTAACTGAACTTTGTTCAGAATCATTTTTTCGTTAGTAATGGTTTATCGTTGCTTACAGATACAAATTATTTTACCTATAACAGTGACTGCACTCGTTCTCATTATCCTAGGACAGCTTTTTATATTTATATTTTCCAGTAGATGGTAGCACTAAAACAGCGATGGTAATAGATATGCCAGTAGATAGCCAAACAAAATTACAAACCTAATTCGTTGTCATTTATGGTTTAGTTTTTGTGCTCCGTAGAATAATATTAACAATTTGAGGCGCAAAATATTCCCATCTTACGGATTTTATCCTTAACGTTCCATTGTATCTACAATCTACATGGATGTGCATTAAAGACATAAAATGCAAATATTTAATTTAATATTCGAACGTTTCCGTAGTGTAATTATAGTAGTTGTTCGCCATCCAAAAAAAAAAAAAAAAAAAAAAAAACGATAAAGTGCAGCAATTTCATTTACCGTTTTTTTAATTTTAAAATTGAATGTTGTTATCAATTTCGCCGAAATTTGTGCTGTTCTTTATGATTTGCTTGACAGACACTGCGAATTTATCAAATATTCCGTCTATAATGCAGCATCCGTTTTCATAGTCTCACGTTTTATAATGGCGATCGATAATAATAGTATAATAGCGACAGTGGGCTATATAAGAAACTTACGAAGAGGACATTTTTATTGTCCACGAAATTACTTCATAAAAATAAAGAAAAAATACCGCTGCAGTGTAATGTGTTGCCGTAATAAAAGCTCGCCATTTCGACCCCATGCGAAAAAATTCACAAAAAAAAAAAAAGAAGAGATTTACGGGCCGTATATTATGTTTCGTGTTTACGTGTCGGCTCCCAATAGTATAATAAATAATAATATAATAATATAGGTACAACTATTATACTGTTTATATTGATGTTTGGGTATAATATACTGTATAGTTGTAATTGAGTTTTTTTTTTTAAGATTCTGAGTGTATAGTGAACAAACTATTATTTTTACGAAGATTGATTTTTCCCCTTTAGGAAAACTGATAGTAATAAGTGTTTTCCACGTTATATTACGCGAAATGAAAAATTATGTTTGGATTTCCCAAAAGTATTTCTAAAAAATTAAGAAAACTGACAACAAATGACTTATCGTTTGACGTATATTATATCTATTTTTGGGTTACCATTCAAAAATCTCGACTGAGACTATTTTATAGTGTTTTTTCCAAACGTTAACCTTAATCAATATAGGTATCGCTTTCCGTCAGAAGCGGTTTTTGATTGTAATGATTTATCATTGGTCTCAGTAATACAATACAATACAATATAATATGAATTAGGTATACAGTATTAGGTACATGACTATCCTATAACTACCAGATGATCCATTTAAGTGGGTACACTCATTATCTCGGAAATTATTAACTTTTTCCGGAATTTGTTTTCTAGAACAATCAAGAAACAAGTTGCTCTACAATATTATATTAATATTATTTTTTATCATTCTTATTTTTGGGGTTTTAAACCACCTACTTATTTACTTACGATTTTCAATCAGCAACCTATATTAAAAAGTCTATAAATAATTGGAGTATTAATTAAAATAAATTTTAGTGTTGACATTTTCGATTTCTGTAAAGTCGTTTACGAGATATTTCACTTTTAATTTTAGATTGGAGAAGAGTAGTGGCGCATTATTAACACGCCGCGCGCCGTATCGCCACACAAATGATACTCCATTACTCTCTTCCAACTCAAACTTAAAAATAGAATATCTTGTCAACGGATCGACGAAAATCAAAAATTTCAGTTTGAGGTTTTAGGTTGCTGAATGAAAATCATAAGTAAATAAGTAGGTAGTTTAAACCCCAAAAATAGGAATGATAAAAAATAATATAAGTATAACATTGTACGAGTATAGTAGAGTAGCTTGTTTCTTGAATGTTCTAGAAAACGAATTCTGGAAAATGTTAATAATTTCCGAGATAATGAGTGTACCCACTTACACGAATCACCCGGTATATAGACATTTTCAACTTTTCACCCACAACAGCGGCCTATGATAGCTATCTATGGTATGTTGGGTTTTTTGAGTTGTTGTTGCCGTTTGTTCTCAAGCTTCTCCGACATAAACAATAGATAAACGTGTTTTAAATTCATATAAATTCATATCTTATCCATTTAAATACACGCGTGTGCAATCGAATTTCTATTTTAAGGTCTGAGGACAATGCTATTAAATTATCGCATAGTGCCCTCATTCAATCGGCGACTCCGACATAATACCTATAGAGGAAACGTCGTCGCTTTTGTCACCGACAATACCAACTCGGTTATTTACTTTCGCGTGTCTGCAGTAGAAGAACTGATGACAGTGGTGGATCCGGAAAGGGGGAGGAATAGAGTAATTTTCTCTCCTCAAACGCCATAGTAGAGTATATTTTCTTCTTAAATTGTGGTAAAATATATTATATTATCAAACGCCATTGTTGTAAAATATAGTTTAGCTTTTCTCTTAAAATCGAGGACTGGATCCGTCAATGACTAAGGAAGATAACCTTTGATTGAAATAGACACGTCTTATTTAAATTATATTATGTATAATAAATTCCACTGTTAAGATTAACCATTTGTGTATGACGTAACTCGTGGATAAATTGTCGAGGTTTTTAACCCGTCCAAAGAATTGTTTTCAATTTATTTACAAATTAAAAAAACAGTAGAATATTATACATACTATAGTATAACATGTACATATTACATATACTATATAGATTTTCGTAATTTTTCATGAATTTTATAAAAATTAAACATCAAACTACTTAGAAAAAAAGTGATGTAAAAGTTTAGTTGTTTTAACCTTTAACCCGCAGTATGAATAACTTTTGTAGTTATATACTATTATGACGAACATTATATCAAGTTTTTGAGTGTCGGAAAAACTCCGAAATTTTAAACATCTTGAATAAATAATCTCGATAAGAACTAAATAATTATAATATTGAAATTATGACTTATTCACTGTCAATGAAAAACACTAACTATTTATACAGCATACATTTTTTATTAACGTTTAAAGTTAATATTTTGATTGCAATTGTATACATCGTAGCATTTCAAAAAAATAATAATATTTCATAAGAATTTCACTTAAAATCTTATTTTATTAGCAGTGATTTTTTGATGCGAATAAATACACATTTAATTATGGTACATTTCCCTGAGTTTTGTTTGATTTCGGCTGGAGAAATTTTTAAAATATCATTTGCACACGAATTAAATGTATAATGGTTTCACTGCTTGTAGCGAGGTCATTATTCATCATAAACAATCACTTAACAAACGTATAATTAACAAAATATAGGTAATTATTATGATATATAAATATAAATGCAATATTTCAATCATTATTAAGGTATAATAGGTACTAAATTTATAATATTTGTCAATGTATAATAAGTGTAAAATAAATAAATACATTTAAAACGATTTTTTTTTTTAGACCATACCAAATAAATATTCGCATTGGATCGTTTTTCTTTTATCGGAACTGATTTGTTGACCAAGACGTCGAAGAATTCCCAGCTATTATGGATTCGTTTGTAATAGGCTTTTTAGTGTCTTTCGTTTTTCAAATTACCATCTATGTGTATGAACGGCCCTTATTTTATAAATCGTGCTTATTATTTTTATTACAGAAGGACTATTACATAATTTTATTTTGGATATGCCCGGGTCAATTAAATCTGAAAATTAATACTTTATTGCACCATGATTAAAAAAATAACTATAGATTAGTAAATTTAAACAAATATCAAACAAAATTGTTTTTGTGATCAATGCTCAAAAAATTATTGTTATCATTAACGTACATCAAATAGATAACAATACGTATTTGATAGGATAATAATAGTTTTTAAAACTTCAAATAAAACACATAACAATCGTAAATAAAATAAAAACAATCATTTTCAAGCTGTTTTTTTCCATTGGATATATTATATTATTAATAATAATTATTAAACATTCGTTTTTTATAGGTTTTACATTCAACATTAAAAAATCATTATTATTTTTATACGTCTTTGATACAAAGCCTATATTGCAAACAAATAAATAATTACTGCAGTGAACTTTTTGACGACTTATTCGACAAATCAGTACGAATGAGAAAAAAATAAAACGACGATCTAATTCGAAAATGTATTATATACTATTTAAAAAAATAAAAAAAAATAGTTTTATTTTATTAATTTTACACATTGACAAATATTAAACAAACCTGCCTATAGTATTATAAATTTATAAGCGTTTAAAGATTTCATTTATAGCAATATAAACTTACAATATAAGTACCTCTACACTGTTAATTATACGTATATTTATACATTTTTATAATAATTAAACTTTCCCATAAGTGAATTGAATTATGTTGAATTAAATTCATGTTTAAATGATATTTTTAAATTTCTCAAGAATTTATTACATTTTTTTATTAGAATTTTATCTAAATCACTATATAGAAATGAAACTAATGAGTAATAAGACATTACACAAAACAATATAAGTCGGGGTTAAACGAGTGGTGAAATTTGTCTTGAACAATTCAATGGGGTGGGAGAGGGATAAAGGAATGCACCTGTAAAATTAATCTACATATATCTATATTATACATCTTACCTTTTCGACTTTCCACCTATTACAGTGGCACGCCCATTTTATCTTAGTCGAAAAAATGATATGATTTTTTTGTTTTTGTTATTATACATATATCGTAAAACTACATATTACCGGAATGTTATATTATTATACTCTTTTCAACTGCAGACAAGCTGATTAGGCTTATCGTATAGAAACACATATCAAATGTTGGATTATATTTTTCTCCTTTTTTTTTTAGTTTGCTACAAAATTGTGTATATAAAACACCGAAGCAATAAACCGGAAAATGAAAAATTACAAATTTATAAACCCGTTTCAAAATAATAGCGTTTTACACGATTCATCTCTGAAAATGTAAGTATAAGTATAATATTATGAGTTTGCAAAATAAAAAAAATTCTTCATCCGTTTGTTAAATGTATGATTGAATTTTTACTTAAAGTTTACCTACCGGTTATAGAAATAGTAAGTACCATTTTTTAATGCATAGTTTTCCGAAACATTTAAATAATACACCGTCATCATTATTGAATATATAACGGTATGCTAAGTACAGTAATTAAAGCGTAATTCGAAACTCGAAATTAGAATCAAAAAGTTTTACGATTTACGTACCCTATTCTGTATTATTAAATTTATCTCTTACCGTAGTTTTTGGTCCCGCGATTGTAAATAAATTCAATTGTGTTTTCAAATCTTTGAAATTAAATTAAACGTGCAGTTTTATTCGACATTCAACGTTTAATAATCCATTGTTTTAAAATTAAAATCGTGTTGAATATTTTATTTTTCAACAATGCCATCTATACATTATTTTTTCTAACTTACTTCGTTTATAAACAGAGTATATTATATTAAGTTTCTTAAAAGTGTTCTGTTTTTGATTTTCTTATGTTTTATAAATTATTTTTGTAGGATCGTTCTTTTCGTTAATTATTGTCCGTCGTGTTGTATGATTTGTTTTGTTTTGTGTCGGGTTTTTTTTTTACTCGCTAACTTTACTACTTGTGTTATAGTATTGAGTTCTTCATCTGAGATAATGCTATTGATATAATATTAATAATTACTTAAAAAAAACACAGTATCGTACTAGCACTAAAACTCTTTATAATAAATATAATCTTCAAAATTTGAAACAATTACATATTAAAGAAATCTTATTAAATATATATTATATTGGTTCAAATGAAGTGAGGTTTAATCACAATTATAATACACGTAAAAATAATAAAAATATATTTAGAATAATTAAGTGCATTATTGAATTTTCAAAGAGAAATCCTTTAAATATTTGTATTACCTTATGTAAAAATTTAGGAATTGATATGAAGAGTTTCCCTAATTTTAGATTATTTAAGAATCACGTTATACATTAGATATAATATAATAATTATTGATATAGTATTTTTCATAATTATTTTGTATTTTAATATTTAATTAAAACTTTTAATTATTATATAATTCATTGTAGATTTTAAGTCTATCTATTATTTACTTATGTTATACTAACTAAACCTTTTAATATAAGTATATTACTTTTGTTTCATTTTTTGATCTTTGTGTATATTAGCTAACATAAAAATAATAAAAAATGACTACCCCAATGTAACTAAATAAATTTAATTTTCCTTTTATAAAAAATACTACACTTGATACATCAGAGTAAGTTTTATTTTAAAAAAGTTGTTTACGGACAGAAGAAAAACTTCATATCATAGTAAAACTCCGAATCAAATCTGAAAAAAAAAAAACAACAGAATTAATGTTTACCTGCATTATTCACCTTATTATGCATGATATGGTTGATTGATTACCTATACATTTATAAAATCGACACCCTGTATATTTAAAAAAAATGTAAAATTAATTAATATATGACGTAATATAGGTAAATTATTTAAAAAGTTGAAACGTTTAAAATCTCACAGTGAGTTTCGGACGGTCATAAACGGAAAAACATATTAAACCCGGTCCACTTTTGACACGAACGAGGTACGTATTATTATTATTTCGATTAACGAAACACGCACACTTATGTAAAAATAGAATAATTAAGTAGGTATGTACATCAAAGTCGGTTTTTCGACCTATAGCTGTAGGTGTGGGTATACAAATAATACGATTATTATCCTACAAATACCCGCAGAAAGGATTTCTACTTTACAATTTTAATCACACGGACGTCGTATACTTACGTTAAGACCTGTACCGACATGTTGTTATTATCTAATATTTACTAGATAAGTTCTGTTTACGTAATTCATTTAACAGATTTTATTTTTTAACTAATTATTTGCACACTATTAAAAAAAATTTTATTTGGTTTTATGCGGATAAAATTGTTTTGGCCGAGTAGAGACATTTGGAAATGTTACCGAGGTTCATCATAAATTTATCTTAGTGATAAAAAAAACAAATAAAAGTCGAGCGTAATGTAGTGGTTTTTTTTTTTTATTCGTATTGTTCAAATTTCGACAGAAATCGTAAAATTAATTTCAAAACATATTAATCCGAACTTCGCTTAGAATCGTATTTTGTTGGCAATAATTTATCGTTGCGTACGGATATAAATTCAATAACTGTATTTATTCTTCCTTACTAACTTTCTACCTACACTAATGGCACACCCGTCAGCAGTATCAGCTCTTTTTTTTATGTTGTTTTTGTTCCAGTCATTATTTTATTATTCCTCTTTCCGGCACGTATTTTCATATTGTTTTTAAAATAACATAATATTCACGTCATTATAATATCGGTAAACTATAAAATAAGTGTTATTACATCGTAAAGTAAGTTGTATACACATTTTGAAAGAATAAAAAAAAAAAAAAACAGTATTCCAATCGATTTGTAATAAGTACGCGCTGTTTATTATTTTCTTGGGCACAAATTCGTTCACATTCGCATACATTATTCGTCAAATTAGGATTATTAAATAAAATATAAATTCATACTAATAGCTGATATTTAGAAAAAAAAAAAAAAAAACAGCTACCAAAATATAAGTACCTACTTTATGAATTTAAAATATGTCCGGTCAATTTTATACAAAATGAATAGGTTTTCCTGTTTTTTGCGAAATATGTTAACAATAATTTGTCTTAGAGAAAAGAAAATACTTGAAGATCCTAACTTAACCGTCCGGTTGGAGTGTATGTACCTGGATTTCCCTATTGACATTTACTGTAATTTACATTTTTTGGTTTTGTTTCGGATTTCGAATGTTTTAAAATACTCATTATGTTTACTGAAATCATCTGCAACAAAAATTTAAAATTTCAGGATAGATTAGAAACAATTTATTAATTTAACTCGCCAAGTACAATAATATTTCTATTTGTTAAAATAACAAATTTAATACAAATAAACAAAGTATCTGACTTGTTATTTTGGCTACTAACTATATTTCATGTACTACTACTGTTTGAAAAGCCATTAATAATTAATTTTAAACTAACCACCGGGAGTATGCGTTAGGTACCTAGTAGTATTAAATTGTTATAAATTCAGGTTCAAATGTTTAATCTATTCGTACTGTTAAAACCGATACGGGCTTATTTATATGGAGCACAAATATCGACTGCAGGTTGACACTAATCCTTAATTAATTGTACAGTGTGTATCGTGCATCTTTTATAATTCGTGAATTTATCTTCTACAGGCACGCAATAAGCATAATACATAATTACGCGTTTATTTTCAGATCGTAAACTATTTTGCAATAGAAATACTGATCGTAATAAAAAGAAAAATATCTATAAATAATAACAATCGTTATAGATGATTGTTAATAATCCAAATAGTATGTAAATTAACTCTGTTTTTATATAATTACATTATTTAACCATTAAGTTATTGTAGGTACTAATATATTAGTGTTAATTCGTGTTAGATATACGATTTCATGGGCTTCCACAGGAGCTTATTCAGTGGTAGCCTATTATATTTTCATTTGGAAGAATAAATAAAATAAAAAAAATAATAAAAAATATAAATATAGAATACAAATAATACATACATAGGTGTCCCACGACATTTTGACAAATGCTAACAATTTTCTCGTATTAATATTTTTGAGTTTTTTTTTTTTTCATTTGATAACAACTAAGGTCCTTTCGCTTTGATTCCTGTATGTTATGTTTTTTTAAACTTTTAAAGCTAAAAATCAAAAATTATTTTTACAAAATCTAAGATATCCGTTTACATAATAATCATAATATATTTTGAAATAAAATATCGGTGATACACAAAATATTTACTAATCACGAATCGTTAAGTTTTAAAATGTTTTGGAAGTTTATTAAAATTATCGTAAGTGGAAAAATTAGTGTATTTTTATATCAATTTTAAATGGAAGTTGGATTTTGTAAAATTTTTTTTTTTTGATTAAAAAAAAATACATATAAAACAGTGACGAAATCACAGGTTAATGTTTAGGTAATTATTACAAGAAAAAAGAACCGTACAAAAATGTTGAACATTGCAAAAGTTATTTCGTTTGTCCGATTCTCGTGGTACTCTGTGTGTATAAATACAATAAATAAACAAGAAGAAATCATCATCAGCTAGATAATATTTTAACAAAGGTCTTCGTTGTTTTATTACGTGATAAAGAAACGAAATCGAAAAGCGACAGAAGCCGTTATTGCGTAAATATTCCCGTTTTTCCAGTTTCCCCATTGTTAAGAAAACTATAAGGAAAATCATAAAATGACCTTCACAAAGCACCGACGAGACGCAATTTCGCTACCAGAATAACAGTTTGCTAACATCATACCCTGAATGTTTATGATTAGAGAGAGATTTTTGTTGGAAAAGTTGTTTGGATCAGAGCAAAAAAAAAAAAAAACAGACACACAAACACACACACACATCACAAAAATAGCAATATAGACCCAAAATCTAGAGTACGTATTATCCTCAGGTCGATTCGGGTACAAATTTAATCGAATAAGTTAATATGAATAATTACCATCAAACAGGATCGCGAGAACCGTACTACTACAGGCTATCCAATATTCGGCGTATTTATCTGTATTCCCGTGATGCTGTTTACTTACTCGTCGCTTTTGCGAAATTTGCATAAATATCCCAGCATCATTTCGAAGAACAACAGGTAGAGGTTTTCGTCGTAATACTCATAAACAGTGGCGTTCCAACTATTGTTAACGTGTAGCAATGTAATTGCTACACACGTCATGAGCTGTGGTGATTTGAAGGGACTCGGGCCGAGATCAAGTTACATGTAGAAAACCAACGCCTACCGTAATATTAGAAAATTAATCTAATTTGGTTTTTTTTAAGAGATAAAATGTATTGAGGACTAGTCGACGTATTATTAAAGTGTAGATGTCTACTACAAATCTAGGCGAAGGTGGCTTTTGAAATATTTTGAGGTTTGAATAGATAATATAAAATAAAACCTACCCCGCCCGGAAGGGTGCACCTTCAAAATACCCCTTGTTAAAAATATCCCCGATACAAATATCATACGTTAACATATTGTTAACGTAGGATAACGTATTGTAACGGGGAATATCCCCGTTACAAATATCTCAACTAAAAATATTCTAAATATCCCCAGTAATATTATCCCTTATTTTATATTTAAATTTTTTAGATTTTCTGTGAAGCGAGGAACGTATTGGTTTTACAATAATGAATAATGATGGTTTTACAAATTTTGCTTAAAAGTATGAAGTGTAGCATCTTTTCTGAAATTAAATTTTCTCTAGTTTGTACTTTAAACAGATCATTTTTTAATTTTCTAAGCGGTATTCGAAATAAAAGCTATTGAGTGGGTAAAAACGTATGATTTCACGATTTCGTTATTTCAAATAAATACCGATGACATTTCCTAACAGCAATGTTGCTTATATTTTTTTAAATTATATTTATTCTACCTAGTTATTTTTATAATTTTAAAATAGAAGGACGTATTTGTACCATTGGTTTACCACATCTATATAGGTATTCCATTCATAGATTATGCGTATTCTGGAATACGAACTATTTAATGAGCTTGGTGGGATTTTTAAAATTATTAGTGTGTTAAACTAGACAAATATAATTCGGGCACCACTGTTCATAATAATATTCACGGTTAATAATTTTGACTTTTTGTTCTTGAATAACTTTTCCAACGTAAATACCTACTATCTACATAATGTATTTCGAAACACTGATCGTGTAACGTATATGTGTTTTGAAATTTACGAGTTTATCATTGATGGTTTACGGAAATACAACTTCAACAAAATTGTAATACAGAGTACATAATATCTATCTACTCGTAATATTAACGAGTTCATATTTCTCGGAGAATAAGTTTTCAGATGAATAAAACCGCACTGTGTATGTGTGTTCTGTATAATATATCAGTCTGTATAATTTTCCCATAGACGTGGTTTATGAACTGAATTCGTATTTGTATGACGAACCTACATAAGTACTACATAGTGCCTACACCAAGCTCTAATATTAAAACGGTTTGTCTGTAAAATTGTATACAAATTATAGGTTATATACCTACTTGTAGTTCACAAAAAAACACAAATTAGGTGTTTGATAATGATTATTAATTGCGTTCTAACGTAAAAATATGTATTATATTATATATTTTCCAGTTAAAAACAAATGAAAAATGTTGCACTATCATTTATTTATTTTAATATTTTTTACTTTGTATAGAAATATTAACATCTATACGGATTAGTTATGTTTTGAGAAAAATGTTACTTTACTACAACACTATGAAACATAAAAAAGCTATGTATTTATTCTGAAATGTTTTTTAACGGAGTATACTTTTGATTTCAGGTCAAAATTCTTCTTATGAAAATATCTCTAGCACAACATTATACTCAGAATAATATATTTTTTTAAAACAAAATCCTTTATAGGTAGAGGAAGCATACAGTTTATACTATCTACAAATAAGGTAAATCGACAACCGTTTTTATTAATTTTTTTTTTTTATTATTAATCTTTTGTTTAACAATCGTTTTTGTCATGAAAACGCACACTGTTTAAAAAGCAATTTTACTTACCGAGCCCCGCTCAAAATCTTTTTTCGTTAGCAATGATTAATCGCTATGTATAGATATAAACTAAATTGTTCTCTATACCCTACTCTTTCCAACTTCTCACTTACATGTGCGAAGTATGTCTGCCCGGTTTTTTTTCCATAATTCCAGTAATTTTTCTCATTTTGTTTTATGAAATTAAACCATTCTTCCATAAAGATCTTCAACCAAAGATATATTAGGTATATAATTATATTGTACGCATTCGTCCCGCTTTGGTTATCGTCTCAGCAATGCAAGGCCGTAAACGATTTTAAATAGCCCGTTAATAAACCCGATTAGTATCGAAATTAAAAATTTAGTATTTTCTCTGTATTCTCAGACAACGCTGAATACTTAATGGAAATTATCACGGATATATTAATACAGACAAAGAACTTGGTTAAATTTTTGTGTCTGTGTTATATACATATGTATAGATATACTGTTACAATGTACAAATGTCGTTAAATTAAAATGTGAACTATTTAGGGTATTTACACTACGCAATATTTAAACAGAAACGAACGGAATTGCGTATATTATAATTGTGGGTAGAAAAAAAAATAAATATACCATTTTAAGGGAAGTATCGTTTATGAAAAATAATCACACGAGTTTATTTATAATGATTATGAAACGTTCCTGTCAAATTCCTATACAAACGTTATATCTAATCAATTAATTAGAAATGTATGTTACATTACACGTGTGTTAATTGAATACGAATATAATATGATTATACGTCAATATTAATGTCTTTTCAAATGAAAAATGGCACGAATGGCGAACGTTATGCGCGTTAAGATATTCTACAGTCGAAGCAATACGGATTCCGTATAATATTTTTACGATGTAAATGACAGGTTAGGCGATATATAAATAATATAAACGTACATCCAGCGGAGTATACCTGTATCTAAAAAATAAAAATAACGCGATTGTTTATAAGCTATACAAGGCAACAAAGAAAAAAAAAAATCCCGGACAATTTATCGGTCGAGCTTATAACGAAATAAATTTAAGTTACGTCGGGCGTGCGCAGGTAATATCCGACAGGGGTGAAAAGAACAAAAAAAAAAAAAAAATAAAAAAATAATGCAACTCGAGAGAAACGAAAAATAATTACGCACTTGCGTCAAAACATTGTAATATATGTGAGCAGCGAATAGTCGACAGACGGTTGTTTGCGCAATAATAATAATAATAACAATATAATATTATAAAACTGTAGAGGACGAACTTACTGAGGGTACAGCAAGCTATTTTTTTTTCTCTTGTACAAAATAAGTTTTAAGTAAAACAGGTACTGTCGGACGGGGGAAATTCGCTTGATCTTTTGACGTAAATACGAAGCGATAGTTTCGGGGCATTTTTATCTGTTATTAACTGTTCAAAGGCTTAACATAATATTATATTGCCATCTTATAAAATATCATTGTGGAGAATCAAAAAGATCCTAAACGATCCACCCCACACTGTCCGCTATCCTATAATATGTCTTGTATGTTAATCTATCGCTCAAGTTTTGCGATTTTTTTGTAGTAATTTTTTGTTTTGTTTTGTTTTTTATACATATTATTTATGTTAACATACAAAAGTTTTACTAAAATGTGTGTTTTTTCTTATTGTTTTTCGGAAAACGAATCTCACATTTTGTGTCACACCTAAATCAAAACCTACTATCGATTTTGAGTAAAATTAATTTTGTCTTTTTTTTTGTAATATAACCGTTTAGATAATGACCGTATTATTATAGTTTACAATACATTCAACATTTCATCTTTGTTGAATATACCATAAAGCTATCTCCCCTTTTTAACACCGCAGATTCGAAGTAAGAATATTTATTTCGAAAATATTTATACATGCATCACCAACTAATATTGGGTTTGACATTCACGAGTTATGACAGTTAAAAGTACCGTCTAAAAATGGATATTAAATTAATATTACTCTGTATCACCTCTCCAGTCTAAATTTCAAACTGTTATAACTCATATACGGTAAACAAATCTAAAATCAGTGTTACGCATATAAAACATTTTAGAAAAAAACTTTTTTTTCTGGAATATGCATTGAAAAAAGACTGAGGAGATTTGTCGTCTGAAAATAAAAAGTAAATACCTGTGCTTTTAAGGTGTACATAGTAGGGATAAGCGTTTTAACATATAGTGTTAAAATGAATTCTAAAAAATTATTTATACTGAAGGTTTTAGAACCCTCAAATTCATAATTTTATTTCATAATGAGATTATCCGTGGACTTCCGTTCTGGTATATCTATTAAGGCACTTTTTTGTGCACTGGTGCGTTCAATCTTTGAGTATGGTGCGATTGCATGGGATTCGCATACTGCAGGTGACTCGTTGCATTTTGAAAGGGTTCAACGACGGTTTTTGAGGTTCGCCTGTCGTTTAATGCGGATCCTGTATGAGCCCCATGACTATACCCCTGTGTTCGATTTACTCAATTTAGCATATTTGGCTGAGTATTGACGTTTAGCGGGTATAAACTTTATGAAAGGTCTTTTGAATAGTATAGTCGATTCGTCCGTCCTCGTCTCTTTGCTGCATTTTAAGATTCCCCAGCGTAATACTAGGTCAGCCGTTCCTTTTTTAATTCCACATTCTGCCACCAACTATACACGCTCAATGAACCTATTAGGCGGTTAATGTCTCACGCCAATACGGATCCCTCCTTCTTTATGCCTGTCCACGAAATGTAAAATTTTGTTCTTATACCTTTATTATTTACTTTGATGTTTTCTTTTGTTTTTTCTTTAATGCCTTAAAATCTTAAAATTATTATGTACATCGTACTTTGAAACAAGGGCTACACCCGAAAATTTGCATATAAATATATACGTATACGTATGCATATTATAATGACTGGACAAATCAAAATCAATTTTATACTAAAAATCCCTAAGTATGAAAAAAACGACCCTGTATACTGAAAGTACGACTACGTCATCATTGTGCATTATTGTCCGTCTCTCGATCGCATATAGTACAATACCTAATAATAATATCCCCGAAAATTCGTTTTGCGGCACGTGCAGCACACATTTACACATTTCATTCCGACTGATACTGCACGTATATGGGTATAAACTATTGCTATAGGAACGAATCGTCCATCGACAATGGACGGTATACACCGGCTACCAATATAACAAAACTGTGCGACAGTTATAATACACATTATACATCATGATATATAGGGAATATTGACGATTATAATAATAATAAATAATATTATAATGCGTACGCTCGACGAATATAATAAATAAACGGCCGTTAATAAATGAATAATAAATACCGCGTAAATAACGTTGTCGATGACGGAATATTACCTACACGCTTTAATATAATATTATATGAAAAATATCGAGGGGACAACGACATCACGTCAATCAGTGTCGTATAAAAATAAATTTTCAAATATCTAGATAAAGATAAGGGATAACGATTTTCTAAACGAAGATAAAAGATAATATTACGTAACAATACAGTTATCTAGATAAAAATAAATAACCAGGAACTCTTTATTTGGTTAAAAAAAAAGAAGGAAATAATTTTGTTTGTTAATTTTTCTTAAAACTAAATGCTAAAAAGTACTAGAAATATACCTAGAAAATTTACTCAATCTTCAAAAAGGTTGTGCGATTGATGTAACTTAATAATCAATTTAATAATAATATTTAGTAATAAACCATATCAATATAAATTTAATATTTTACCGGTTTTTCTAATAAATATATAAACTGCAATTAAACAAATATTTATATAGAAAAGTTTAATTATTTGATTCAATTATTCATCTCAGATTTTTACTCGGGTGATTTATTTATTTTTTATCTGAATAAGATACAATATACTTGTCTATAAATAAAAAAGATGATTTTCTTGATGATATTACTTAGTATAAAACAGAGTGTTAAATGTAAGTTTGAAAAAAAGGGTGGGCAAGTGATAATGCTTCATAATTTATTTATTTAACCATATTAAGTTAGTTAGATGTTTTACCTGTTATTTCTAATAATTATATAAATAATGATTTAAAAGATTTGTCTGGACTAGCGGTTCCCAAACTTTTTAAATCGTCTAGATTCTAGATGATTCAATTATTCATCTTGAATAACAGTTCAGATAACTTATTTCTCATTTACCTAAAAATAAAAATACACTTATAACGGCTATGCCCTAGGCTCTGGAGCATCATAACCGTATACTTTGATAATCATAGATTATATAACTTATATAGTATGTGTACAGTAGTTAAAGTGGAGGGACGGTGTCTTTTCTTTCTTATTTAAGTTAAAATTGTCAGTGCCCTGTAGTCTGTAAGTATTCGAAGTTTGGAGGGTCAATTTAAATATTGTTGTCATGGCGACATTTTTAATGACATTTTAAAAACTCGATTTAGTTTTATTACAAATAACTTCTTTAAGAACTATTAGATTATACGCTTAATCAAATTTTGTTTTAATTTATTTTTTACTGAGCGGGTATATGCGTAAGATAATATTTAAAGGGAATGCAGTTTATTTTTAAACCCTATTAGTGTAATATTTTTATGATCAAATTTATACGAGTGAAAAACAATTTGGAAATCTTTTCTTCGTGGTGGGTTTCCTGAAACTTTGTTTAAGTTTAGTGAAATTCAGAAACTCCTCTTAACTTTTGGTAAGTATAGTCTCCCTTAAAAATTTACCTCTCTCCAATCAATGGATATATCGATAATTCATCTATATAAAATGTAACACTGACATGATAATAATTCATAATATTATTTAAATCCGTCCTGCCTAAATTTCACGACAATATATTTATAATACGGTTTTAAGGACGCTGTTATACAAGATTCTCAGAATCTTCCGAGAAAAAGTTATTTTAAAAAAAAATGATTTATTTAATTATTTTGGAACCAACTGTTCCAAAATATTGCATTCTCATAATTTTTGCACCCTGATTTATGTAGATTTCTCACTTTTGATTTTCAAATATCAAAATGTAAAAATATATTTTGGTGTTGACATTTTAATTTCCATCGAACCATTGACGAAATACTTTTCGCTTTTAAGTTTGCTGTTTTGTTAGTAAACGGAAAGTAGTGGATCACTATTCAAACGCCGAGAGTGCCGCCTACACAAATTATGCTTCAATGCTTTCCCTGTATATAAACTTAAATGTGCATTATCCTCGTATATAGTATGACGAAAATGAAAAATGTCAATACTGAAATATATTTAAATTAAAACTTGATCTATTCATAGAATTTTTAATATAGATTGTTATTTGAAAATCAAAAGTTAGTTATAACCTAAACTAAAAAAATAAGGATAACATTTTATAATATTTGATTTAAAAAAGTTAGAATACTAATCATTTACAAAAAAAAAGATAAGTTTTCTATGGATGATTTGACTACAATCTGACCTACAATTGTTGGTAGGAAGTTGAGAAGGTAGGATATAGTTGTTTTATTTATATAACGTACATCGAGATTAATCAATTATGAGTGAAGTTCGGTTAATATGTTTTGAAATACTGTAATTTTTACAATTTTTTTCAAAGTTTGAATTTAGAACACTAATAAAAATTTTCTAAATTCTGATCCACATTTTTATTTACTACCAAATATGAACTTAGTGTAAATTTTCAAGCATTTTTTTTTTGATAAATAATTTTATCAACATGAAATAAATTAAAAGCTCGAAAATGTCAAATGTCTATAATTAGCTCAAAATTGTTTATTTTTTTTTTACTGCGGAAGTCTGCTATTAATGTAGGAATAAAAAGAAGAGACAAATCATTGTGATATGCACCACTGTAATATCAATATATTTACCGTAAATGGGATTTTTTTCTTTTCAAAAAAAAAAAAAAAGGTACATTTTTACATTTAGCTTTTCAGGTTTTGTATGGACGTATACCTTCGTTGTGCTATAGTTTTGTCCGAATTGAATACATCTACTATATTTTATAAAGGTAATTTTTTTACACTAAATTATAATATTTCTTTATGCCTTTTTTAAAACCTTGTTAACTTTTGTATTTTTTGAGTAATTTTGAATTTTTTTTTTCTCGAGTTTTTACCAACAGTTGTTTTTACACGGGCATTTGATTACATGGAAAGTTTGATAATTTAATGTCATAATACTGAAAAACGTGGATTAAAATTGTATAGTACTCGTATTATCGGTAACGCTGTAACGGAAAATATTATTAAACGTCGATAGATTATTGTAGACTAATCTAAAACTAGCCAGTTTATTTTATAAATAAAAATATTTTGGATCTCGGACAGACCGGTATATTTATGGATGGGCAAATTCAATAATATTGTAAACTGTAACGATAACGTTTGCTTAGGTGTGGTTTTATATACGTCTTTACAGTTTTTATTATTTTTAAAAAATATTGTTCACTACGATTTTCTGGAAAATTTAAAACTACTAATTCACCATAATATCACAGTACACAGGAACATATATTTGAAGTTTCCCAAATGTTCCTGGAACATAAGTCACATATACCTCTTAATATAAAGTTCAGAGGTAAGTTTTATGCATATTAGTAAGCTATAGTCTATACATAATATGTAATATATAATGTATAATATGCATGTATGCATTACATATATTATGTAGAACTTTTCAAACAGATATCAAAAGAGAATTTACTTGTAAAAAAAAAAACACCGTAATATCATAGTTACATCATTACCTACGTACATCTCGCTAACATGCCATTGAGAATCAAAAATCTTTTTATATTTTCGAAAACGTTGAATGCATTTTCTACCGTATATATTGTCCTCTAAAAATTCTTAAGGAAAAAAATTTAACGGGTTAAAAAAGAATCTTACAAAAAAAAAATAAAAAAAAATCACTCTGTATTCACAATATAACGTTAATAAAAATACAAAAAGTATTTAATTGTTTACTTAGAAATAATAACGAATATTTCGTTTTATATTATTTAATTGGTATATTGTATTTATTTAACGTGTGCATTATAACGTGTAAACTATTCTTGTTGAGATCAAATCGTGAAAACAAAGGCGTATTGGGAATCAATCCGAGTATATTTTGTCAGTATTCAGTGGTATTTGATGTTGAAATTATTTCGAAAATTTGAAAGAGGACCAACATCACTGCGCAGAGATCCATAATAATGAATTGAGAATGTTTCGTGACTCGGCTTAAAACTTATACCGAATAATAATTGGAACAACACCGCGAAATCGGATGTGCGGTGGCAAAAGGGAATATTATAAACATCTCAAAGCGTAGTAAAAGGGCGTGCGTCAAGCGATTAAAATGTTCGATTCGAGTATATTTACAGTTATTCGGCAGTTTCACAAGAAAATTATTATTCATCTTCTCGCCGTGAATATTAAAAAATAAATGCGGTGTGAAAAACAGTCGTGATAAAATGTCATCGGGCATCCTACTGAAGACAATAAACTTTCAACAGCGGCTGCGTACCAGGTATTATCAGGTATAATAATATTATATTGTTAATGTTTTTTTTTTTTCGATAAGAGACAAATTTAATTGCGACTTCAAATTATACATATTAATATATCAGTTATGACGCCGGTAAGACCAAAATCTCAAAATAATGAGTATTTTTGTTTTTACTTTAGGGAGAATTTATTTTATATAAATATAAATACCGTTTTACCGATAATACGGGGAATATATTTTATAATTACAACACGAGATATTGATATTTTAAAAATGTCTACTATCGAAGGTGTAGCTGTGAATTTGAGAGCTGCGGCGATACTGAATTGATTAATGTGCTACAATATCCCCAGTTCCGTCAGTAGTAAAATGTGAATATCTCGAGTTAGGGACCTAGCAAAAATGAAACGACAAAGTAGCAAAAACGAATGAAAAAAAAAAAAACAATAATTTGTTTAAATGTTGTGGGTCTGGGCAAATGGACATGTATAATAATTCAATATAATGAAAAAAAAAACTAAAATCCATATCAAATTTTCACGAAATTTGTATACAAGTTACAATGGATAAAACATCTGTCGTTTTATGTACTACAAGAGTACGTTAATCTTCTAATTTAATTTTAGTATACGATCATTCAAATCTAACTCTCTAACATATTTCCAACCAATTCAACCTGTTTGTCGCTGAATTATATCAATCGGTTCCTGATTTCTACCTTCCCGCACTATTTTCACCTGATCGCGCCATATAATTCGTGAGGATATCCCAATGGTTATTTTTATTTTGGAATAGTATATATATTGTATAAGTTGTACTAGAGCTCTACTCGAGATCAGTCCACATTAGTCTTCTTTTCTTAACTTTCCTGATTATATCTGACATTTGATACAATTTTCTGAGCTCATTATTGTTTTGGATAATCCATTGTCCTGTATTTTCATTCTGATAAGGCTCCAAGATTATTTTCATGATTTTTCTTTCTTAAATTTTGTACCAGGCACGTGCTACGACAACTAAATTTATTTAATGTATCTTATAATAATATTGAAGTTAAGTTATTGGATTTTAAAATTAACTTTATAAATATTTTGCCCATCTCTGCCGGTTAACACCATACTCCATCACTTTAAAATAAAATAAACTTTTGTGAGATACCCTGTATATACGTATATAATTATATTTACTTATTTTATTATACTATACAAACCCATCTGGTTCTAGATCTAATTAGTTTAAATTGTACTATATATATATAGAAAAAAAAGTCATAAACAATTACTTTTTTATTCAACAAATGGCTAACAGTATTTAATGGTATACACATAAACATTGCAGAAAAACACCATGCGTTATAAGAGTGTACTCGTTTGTCTTATCGTTTAAAAGTTGATTGTCGTAGATACTAAAAAGAAAGAAAAAAAGAAAAACTGCAATTTTAAGATTACATTTTCATTCGATTATAGAAACGTGTATTGGCGACTAGATAACCGTATATATGTTTCCGTGGCGAAACAATAGTTGTATTTTTATTTTTCTTCCTCCCGACTTGTTAGATTTTACTGTTTGCATCTAGTGCTTTACATTCCTTACCTTAACTAGCTATCATTTAATAGACATCAAATCAATAAATTAAAGACAAAAGTATAGGTAATACAGAGAGTAGAGGTTATTCCCCTACGGGTTCCATCAGCTATAATAAATAGTATTTAACTAGGTTAAACTAGTCGTCTCTCAAAATCTTTCTTCTGACTTGGCAGCACATTCACGGACCGATTTACTGCCCTCCACTTCGTCCTTGACTCTAACTTGGCTTCCATTTGTATCGGAGCGAAGGAGGAATTATCAGGTTACAGCCCCCTATTGAGTCTTTGAATAAACACTCTTCAAAATTCTGGAATAAAATGTTTTTCAAACTTAACAACATTGTTTTTTTAGTTTTTAAACAAATATCTTTAATTGATTTTATATCAATGGTGTTTACAATACGAGTGGATTTGCCTCAGTTTTTATCACAGAATAGTTTATTATTAATGAAAATATCTTAATAACATCTAAAAATTGATAAAATGTATATCAATTTAATACTAAACTTAATGGCAATAAAAATACGTTAAAGTAGTTTAGCTTTATATTTGTATTTAATGCTTTTTTTTAGTTGCCCTTTTGTCCTACTTGAAGTAATTTATAAGACTAATAATATGTGAGAGTTAAAAAAAAAATTGAAATGGTAAAGAGATTAATTCTTAATACTTTAATTATTAGTAAATATGTATAATATTTATAAATCTAAATATTAGTAAAAGCAGAATACTGTGTAAATAAAGCTAATATAGTCATTCGATTTTGAATTAACATGACTCTCTAGGGATGGCTCCGAACATAGCAATATGCTCATGCCATCGCCTCTACTAAAGATCGCACCGGAAGAAATAGTGTTCCGCGTCATCCACATCATGGTCTCAGTAGAAAAATACTTCACTGGAAGTCCTCCGATAACTACACAGATATGTCTGAAGTCATTCTTACTCCGAGAGAAATTCGAGCAAAATCTAAAGCACGTTAAATAATAATAAGTGAAAGTGCCTATGTATAAGTGCGCCTCAGTTAATTATTTTGAAAAAAAAAAAAATTGCTTTTTTTAATGTTATTATTTCAGCGATTTTAATTAATTACCTAATATTTCATATTTCATTAAATAACAATAATATTATTATTATTATGACGACGATGATTTGTTTGAAAAATATTATAAATGGCTAATCACACCACTGCAAAAACAAAATGAACATAATTTATCAAATGTGTGCCCGGCCGAACGAATATTATATTATTTCAATAGTAGCGTCCATTCGTCAAATGCATCGAAAAAAATACTATTAAAAACTCGGAAACACACGCACACAGAAATACAAAATGTATATGCTCAATAAAAATCTCATAAATTATTGGGCTTCTGTTATTGCAAAATTTATGAATAGCGTTACAAATACAGGGGTTGCCAAATGTCCGAAAATGTTTACAAAAAAAAATATCTAAGTTATTAAGTGTTTTTTTCTTTTTTCGATAGGTGATTAGTGACTCGATGACTGAGGTTTAATACCGGGGTCGTTTATATTATAATATGTGAGATATTAAATGAATCGTTTTTTCTTTTAAATATTAATCTTTTTCGATATTGATTGTTTTATTGATTGTTTCAAGTCCTTAATGAATACATGTATATCGCCAAAACATACCCAATTCACAATAAAAACACAACGATATTAAACAGAAGAGAATCTGTAATGAATTACACTAGTCTAGTCTGGTTTTCAATTGGTTTTTTCTAAATCGTTCACGGGAAAAATACATTGTGTACTATTTACAGATTAATATATAAACGCAAGTACATCGAGGGGGAAAAACTAAATGTTGCATTAATACACGATTTGGCCGATCTTGCAGACACCAACTGCAGTCGCCCACACACGTGTCTGTTTAGAAATTGAATACAATAATAAATATATGGCGATGGTGGCCAAAACGAACAAAATAAACACGGTGAGAGTATAATGTACGGTGGTCTCTCTGTATTCTTATATTTTTATTTTTTTTTTTGACGTATAATAAAATTTTGGACCACCGTGTTTGGTTTTTAATTATTGCTGGAGAAAAATTAACGTTCTTTCGAAAAGTAAAGATTTTTTTTCCGAGTCGTATATTTTTACATACATACAAAATAATTATAATTACACACATCTTACGGTTTCAATTTTTACGAAGAAACTATAATCATATTATGTATCTGTTTGGTCCAAAAATAATAAAAAAAAACGAACCGAAAAACAAGCAAAACGTGTTACCGAAATATAATTCCGTTCAGACGGTGTGTTAATAATAATATATTGTATTTCTCTCGTGTTTTTGATTTCTAAACTGAAACATTTATAAAAAAAAAAATACTGGATTTTAAATAATAACTATTATCGCACCATCAGCCTAACCACTTATAATAATGGTTGCATAATACTTTATTATTATGTAATGTTTTGTAAAAAACAATTGCTTCAAATGATTCACCGGTATTTTCAGGTGGTTGTTCGATGGTTCTCGATCCGGACCCCCCCTCAAAAAAAAAAAATAAAAAAATTATAGGCAAAGTCCTCGTATAAAACAATATATATAAATATACGTATAATAAACAATATTCTTACTAAAATCTGTTCGATTAGACAACATGATAATAATTAATAATGTATGACAAACTAACCCGCATCGTTGTTATAACTTATAGGCCTGCTGTAATAAAAAAAAAAAAATATTTCCGGTTAGGTTAGATTAGGTATAATTAATCGTATTTTTCCCTTGTAGCACTAAATTGTAGCTAACCTGGGAATCAACAAAAATCGTATCGTCAATAACTGACAATTATTGTTTTTAGGATATTTTTTTTTTAAAATTTTGTTGAAAACCTATTGGAACTTAACAATTTTATTCACAAAGTAATACCGAGCGAAAATGCCGAATATATTAAGAAAGCGTCACAGTAAAATTTGTCGTCTCCGTCAATCTACCGAGCAATATAGCAATAATGGGTTTTCGTACACTTTCAATAGTGCTCTGCAGGATTGAATAGATACAAAAAAAATATTATTTCGACAAATTAACGATGGAAAAATTCAAAGTTGGATTTTTTTTGACACATTCGTTATATAGGAACGTTTGAAATTTTAAATATTAATTCGATTATTTGAGAAATGGATATCAAAAGATCCCCGTTTAAAAACATAAAATATTTTCTTCTTTAGTTTGATAAAATATTTTTTGATTTTTATTTTATTAATGTATATGACATAATTGTATTTGTTTACGCATGCCGCGAGCAAGTTTCATGTTTTAATTTACAAAAAAAGCGACTCTTTATTTCTAGGTCGTTTATTTTTTTTTTGTTTATTAAATTGTAATTTGAAATATATCTACGCGGACAACACTAAATTTTCGTTTAATCGAATTATACTTTTTTTTACTAAACTGACTATACTGTTTTATATAATTTCAGTAAACGTCAACATCTGTGTTAGTATATTATAATATTATATGTATACTCTGTTTAATATCCAGACTCGACGGATAAATAATTTTTCGAAAATCTTGTAGATTCGTAGACATTAAAATTATGAAAAGTTAGTTTGAGATTTATGAAAATATAAGAGTCTTTCCGTGCGAAGAATTTTGCCTAGGTCATTTGTTGATTTTACCAGGAGTTTTCTGAAAAAATGGAAAAATCAGAAAAAACAAAGGAAAAACGTGAATATAAACGAAAATAATGCTTTTATAGTTTTAAATTTGGTTTTGTTGTTGTTATTCAGTTCAAAATATTTGTAGAGACCTGAAATTTGGACGACACGAATAAGTTATATGGTCATTTTTATTTAGTAAGTACTCAGTGGATAAAATTATTAGACCAAACCGAAATGCTTGGAGATTTAACAGAAGATTCATTATAAGTTATACTTAGTGGTCAATAAGAAAAAGTTAAGTTTAATCTAGTATTTTTGCTTTTAAAAAAATTTAATGTCAAATTTTGACGAAAATCCTAAATATTACGGCTTTTTAAAACATTTAAAACCGCTTAAAATCGTTTTTCGTTAGGAATGGTTAATCGTTGTGTATAGATTTAGTGTATTGAATTCCTTTCTATATCATATTTACCCAATTTATCACCTATAACAGTGGCCAACCCATCGTGCGAAGTATGTTCGTCCTGTATTTTAAAAAAAACTAATTTATTTACAACATACAATACAGTATACATCCAATATTTATATTTTGTCCTAGAGCATTGAAAATATGTAAACATACATGTAGTCCCGAGTAATTATCACAATTTTTACGTTTTCTGTAATAACGGCATTCGAATAAAAAAAACATGTTATCCATGAAAATTAAATACACAAACAATAACTAAAAATAAATACTTACAATTGTATTAGATATTCAAATAAAGTACTACTGTGCAACAATTTCCCATCATTTAACTCGTGAAATAATTGTAAAAATAATAATTGTGAAATGCATAAATTATATCATGATGCAGAAATAATTTTCAAGTATTTTTTTTTAGTCGGATTTTTTATGGCGTAGAAACAAATAAGTATTCGTCTCTCTTAAGTTAAGGATTACCTAACCAATCGATTTTGTACTCACGATAAGTGGTGGCGTGGCATCCAGAGGTTTTCAAAAGTCAGTGTAGCTATATTTGTTGACATCCACCCAGTTAGAAAATACAAGTGGTGTATTTCATAAAATAAAATGGGTGTGAAGGTTAAGCCTTTCAAAAGTATAACGAAATGTTATTATATTTATAGTTAGTAAATAAACTAAACTTTTTTTCTTTTGGTTCTAGGGAATTTGAGACCTGAGACCAGCTCAACGTAAAGATGATACTGTCCAATAAAAAAGGAGCGAGTTGTAAAGAAAAACTAATTACCTTATAGCTTTCCCTAAATAAAACCCACATCACATATTTTCACAATGCTTTTCAGCTGCTAAATTTCACATTTACTATTATAGAATCGCGTATATCTGATTGGTTTGTATTATATCTGTGCACTTATTGTGTACATCTAGGAAAATTGTGTCGCAATAAAATCACTAGGCAGAAATTACTTAAGTTTTTCGTTTGTATTGTTATTTTCACAAGATATTAGAATTGCATAATTGAGTTTTATAACTTAGAAATGTATATAATAATATACAACGGTGCAGTAGGTATTTTGTTTTATTAATTATTGAACGTTTAATTGTCAAACCAAAATATCTTCTCCAATATATGCGCACATTGTAATTATTTCGTGAATAAACAACGATAGGAATTACGACGCAGGTATACTCGTACATATGTGAATCATTAATTAATATACTTTGACGCCTGTAACAGTGATCGATTGTCTGTAGAAAACAGTTTTCTAAATATTAAACTCTATTGTACTATTCGGATGACGTCGGAAAATAAAAAAAACCATACATACAATTATATTAATATGCACTTACTTTAAAGTGTGTGTTTCTGTTTTCCTTTTCTAATAGAAAAACTGAAGTATTCCTTGCAATAGCAATACAAAATATCTTTTATAAACAATAATATTTCAGATTAAATTTCAACCCGTAATTTTAAACCTGTCTATTGGTTTGTATTTTATTATTTATTATCAAGGAATTTTTTTTTTTTTTTTTTTTTGTAAATGCGATTTTAGATTCTGAGTGGAGCGAGGAATGTATTGATTTTACTACAATGAGTATTTTTATTGTATTTTATTTTAACGTATTTCTGTCATTGTAATTATGTATCTTTATTTGAATTTTTAAATTTTCAAATTTATCATTTAAGAATTAAGCTTTTATTACGTGTTCGCGGTTATTGACGTTGGACTTTGGTTTTTTAAATCAATACATTATAAAGGCCAGAAGAACGCAATGGGTTCAAAATTCAATAACAAAAAGAAAAAAAACCTTCATAAAAATATTAGTGAAAACTACGAATAAATTAAAAACGGTAAAAAATGCATATTTATTATATAATTCCACGTGTGCATAATGCTCGTAGAAAAGAACTATAAAATAAAAAAATGATTCTTACATACTTCGCATTATTGGTGAGCCACTGTTGTAGATAAGAAGTTGGGAAGGTAGGATATAGAGAGGAATTTAATGTATATCTGTAACGATTAATCTTTGCTAACGAAAAACGATTCTGAACGAAGTTCGGTTATACGTGTTAAATGAAGGCCGTAGTAATATTTACTATTTGAAAATAATAAGTAAATTTCCCCGTTTTCGTAAGTTTTTTCCCGGTTTTTCTCGTTTATTATAAAAAAAAAAAAAAACTGGAAAAATTAAAAAATTTCCTCCTTAAAGTACCACCTTAGTCAGGTCAACTTTCAGAAAAAGTATTATAGTTGAAAATCAGAGCAAAGTTGCTGGTAGAAAAGTAGTTCATAGGAAAAAAAAAGAAAAATAATTACGAAATCAATACATTCCTCGCTTCACTCAGAATCTAAAATACGGTTCTAAACAAAAGTTTGAGTAAACATGTTTCGAAATAACATTATTTTTATTGTAAAAATGTCAACATACTATTTAAGTATTGCAATTAATAGGGATGCACCTTAGTTGAAGGAAGTGTAAAAACTAGTAGAAATGACCAACAGCGTGAAACGACGGATCCTCACTGGCGAGCTTCGTTACGCGATTTTAAAACTTGAACCATTTTTCGTTCGCTACATTTAGCGATCCATATAAAATACCGATACAAGTAATGCAATGTTCATGGTGTGCGTCGTCTTCGTTGTCGGTGTTGTAAAACGATAAAGATCCGTTGTATTTTAAATACCGATTAAACGCGCGTTTAACACGTTATAATAATAATATTATTATTATAACAGTGTGTGCGTGTGTGTGTACAATATAATTTATATTATAATATACTCGAATGGCAAAAACTTAATACTTACTCTTCTACTACTCGTATAATAATTTCGAAAAGCACACATTGCAGCGGCTGTGTACCTCGTCGTACATATACAACAGCCATTATTATAATAATATTCGCGCGGAGTTTATATTCCGTAATTGAATGTAGAAAAAAAAAACACACAAACTTTCTCCTCCGTGTATATGGAATTTGCTCGAAAGTATACACTATATACCCGCTGCAGTAACAAATATTGTGTTATCGGCACGCGTGTACGCAGTACTCTACACTATACACACTACGAATAAGGCAAACAAACTTTGCGTTAAGTGCGCGCATTATAAATAAATTTATGTTATTCGGAGAGAGCAGCGTGTACGACAACACATCCGTTGCTGGATGATGCCGCTGCCGTTTACTGTCGCGGAGAGGATTACAAATTTTCGGCCGTAAATCATCGCATACACGCGCAAAAACCTATAATGTTTTCATATATTATAATAAAAACCGTTTTGTTGTTATATTTCTCTTGTCAAACTCCGAGGAAATCACGCCAACCGGATTGTGTTACATGCGATGATAAGCTATAAATGGGAGACGAGCTATCCGAGTGGAACGATTCGATCACCCGGGTATAGATTATGAATCCTTTTTACAAATCGAAATTTTTATATTTATTAGAAATAATAGGGAAGATGTGTAATTTATATTAATACATAGTTTAATCAACGGTTATTCAAATCGCACAACCTTTTTGTAATCTGGACGTGTAACAAATCTGGTTAGTTCTAAAACCATAGTATTGAATCAAATCGCAAACATATAATATACGCAACATTAATTTCTTTTAAAATTATTTTATTTTGAATCAACGGTATCTATAATACACTTATTAAACAACGCAAAACAGAAATTATAAAATATACATAAAAAACAAATTATAAAGTACCATGATTCATCAATATTACCATCAACTATACATACGAAAAACAAAAACATAACTATATTTTAGTTACTTTTGCCTTTTAACACGCCTTAAACTTATAAACTAGTGACAACCCAATACAAAAAAAGCGATCATTAGAAAGACCTCGTTTAAGAATGGAGAATTGTCGGGCACACATATTGTAAAAATGGCGTAACTAAAACATCTAATGCCCGTGGCAAAACGTTGTATATTAACCAAATTATGGATCAAGTGCTGAGCCGATGCTGTGTGGGAGAACGTACGACCATTTATAGTTGGAAATTATAAAAAGTAAAAAAAAAAGGCTATTAGCAAAAAATGTATGAATTCAAATTCCTATAAATTCCGAAAAAAAAAAAAAAAAAAAAAAAAAAAAAAACCATCAATTCACGTAAATAATTGCTAGCCCTGGCCAAGTACCGCTATTCGAGTTGGATTCCAATTTACACAGTTTGAAGTCTATTTTCATATATATGTCCATTTACTCGTGTTAACTTAATAAACAAAACGATGGTTATCGACTCTTTTTTTATTCATCTGTACATCCGTTGAAAAATAATGCCTTGGGCCTCGATTCGGGGCCCCTGAATGTCATGGGCCCGTGATCTATTGTCCGTCATAATACCCTATCAGTACGCTACTGAACGCAGAACAAAATGCTTAATGATAGTGGAAGACAAAGATAGATGGAGGAGTATTTACATAGAGAGCTGGTATTAATGGTCATTACCCTTTTAAACAGAAGAAGATAAAAAACTTAGATTAGAATATCCCAGATATATATTGTTCAGTATTTATAAGCCAACGTGTTATATTAACAGAAGTAACTTTTAAATTTAATTTTAACATTTTTGCTATAGTCAATTCCAAGCTTCTTCCAGACTAGTAGAATAAAAGGTTGCTGATCATTACAATATGATAGGATAGGGTTTTGAACCAATCGAACCATTCAATTAATATTATTACACTTATTTCGAGGGAACTGTATTTTGCAGTTTATATTAATCATGATACAATAAGTAGGTATCTACGATTAAGAAAATGACTTATCCGGAAGACGGCGACGGCGGTGGCGAAACAACAATCTTTATAATAACCGGACGAACGATGAGTTTCCATTACTAACTGATGATTGCACGCGGGTTTCCACCTGGGGCCTCTTATTCTCCGTCTCCGTAGTCGTCGTCGTCGTCTTTGTTATATTATTATACTCTTGAAATAAATTTAATCACTTTAGGTGTATCCGATGAAAAGTACTAGGGATCTCGTCGACACACAAGTGGGCGCGATACTATCGTATTATATTACGTATATTAGTTTCCTCTGTGAAATTATGCGCCGATCGAGTGGTCCCTCGTCGTTTCGTAATAAATAATAATTCGATTGTCTCGTGCACATCTCGACGGAACGCCGTCGCATTTTTTAACATAATTTTACTTCGTCTGGAAGTTTCTTTTTTTCTTTTTAACATTATTTATTGGTCGCATTTTTTTTCCCGATACTATTATATATAAAGAGTTTTGTCTGTCGATCCGTTAATATTATTGGAACGTCTAGGTACAAGAAGCTGGAATGCTACAGTCTCTTATACAATATTATAGAGCTTTGTTTTTTTTAGTTTTTCAATTGCGTTTGGTAAAAAATTTAGGGAAATATAATAAAATACTTAATTATAATAAATTTGTCCGATTAGAAATAATATATATCATATAGTTTTTCCAATACGTTTTTCCACAATTATTATAAAAACTGTAAGGAAATTTAAAAAATAACACCCTCAACGCACTAAACTATAGGTGTTACAAAAAAAAATCTTACTTTATTTTTCATTGGAGAAAGAATTCTGGTAGAAAGATGTTTATAGATTAAACAAAAATAAAAAACAAACAGAATCTAAAAAAAAATCCAAGTTTGAGGGTAATCGAGATTATAATCATTATATGTATAATTATACAATATAATATGCAAATGAATAATTTTCAATTATTTTTATATTCTTTTTGTTTTCATAATAAATAAACACGATAACAATATTTAAGAAAAAGTGAATTTTTTTTATTTATTTATAAAATAATAATTTTTCGAGTAGTATTTGTGACTGTTGGTTAAGAGCGAAAACGACATTTTTAGTGTCTAAACGACCGTTTTCTTTGTTATTTTGAACACGCGAACGGTGCCACCGGCGATACTTATAATAAAGGAACGTCATAAACACGACTGTTTCGGTGTTGTTGTAGGCACTTACTGTTTATTTCTAGTTTTAGTGACATTAAGAGACTTTATACACAGTTGAATTTGCCATATCTGTCTTTCTAACGGGCTCTTTCTAGCGTAGTATTACGTGTTCGGTGTTCACGTAAAACAAACGAATAGGTACGCTTTTAAAATCTGTTTTGAAGGTAAAACATTTAATGTGTTAAATACATAATACGAATTTATTAAGAGTTACGGCCTTACGGATTTTTTGATTTGGAATGAAGCGAATAATGGTATTACCATGTACTGTCCATAGATTTACCATGTGTGCTTTTTATGCCTGTGAACAACTTTTCTATCAAAAATCCTGTTCCAATCATAAACTTAATAGAAACTTTACACTGTAGTTGGTGCATTGGTTAGGTGAATTTTCTGGGTTATCTTAGCAACAATGAAAATTATTGCTGATGGTTGTAACAGTTTTGTAGGAGAAATGTTGGAAAGGTAGGGTACATATAGTTATTTAATTTCTATCTGTGCGTAACGAGATGTAATAACCTGCAGTGCTACATTTTAGGTATAAATAATAAAATACATTATGTTTTTTCTTTTTTAATTATTGTAATTTAATGTGTTATATTATAATATATATTATTATATATATACCTATGTATTATAAAATGGATTGTTACTGTGAAACATAATAAGACAGATTTTTTAAAATATTTTTTGGTTCATCTGAATAGGGAATTATGCGACTCGTTTATTGGTATGTTTTTTAGATAAATATTTGCCGTTAGAAATGTGACAAATCGAAAATAATTATTTACTAATTAATTATATTATTAATATTGCGATAAATGTGATAAGTAATATCTATCATATATATACTGTAAAGTGATACGTCCCCACACATAAGCTTAATTAAATATTTCCACACCATATCCAATAATAAGACAAGAAAACGTACAATAACTTTTTTATAAAAAAATGTACAAAAATTATTAATCTTAATATTTAATTTTAAAATAGACGGACATACTTCGCCCGACGGGTGGGTCACTGTTGTAGGTGAGAAGTTGGGATCGTAGAATCTAGAGGGGAATTTATTTAATTTGTATCTGGTACTCAACGATAAACCATTGGTAACGAAGAACGATTCGAATTTTTGACTGTACATGTTTTGAAAGGCCATAATATTTACGATTTTCATCAAAATTTAATATTAAAATTCTCATAAAAAAATAAATTACGAAAACAAAAAAATTGAAAATAATAAAAGCATTATTTTCATTCATTCTTCCTACGTTTTTTTTCGGATTTGCTCAATCGTTAAAAAAATTACAAGGAAAATTAAAAAATGACTTTCCTATTCATTAACTAGATTAAAAATAAAACAAAAAAGGTTTCTTGTTATTTTTCGATTGAAGCAAGGTTTGTAATAGAAAATATAAGCTACAAAAATGTAATCATAAAATTGTTACGCCGTAAATATTTTTCCGTTTATCCATACGTTTTTCCCGGTTTTAATTCAATTATTATGAAAATCACTCGGGACATCGACAAATGACTCGTTTAAAGTAAAGCTTGATAAAATTTCCTTTCAGAAAAAATGCTACACTTGATACATCGGGGCAAGTTATCTTGAAGAAATTTTGTACACATTATGAAAAAAGAAGAAAAAAAAACATGAAAAAAAAAATAAATAAACATCATTGTATAACCCAATACACTTTTCATTACGCTCTGAAACTGAAAAAAGAAAATTTAAAAATCTTTAGTAAAAAGTTAATTAATAAGGAAACGTAACGATTTTTCGGTCTCTTGAAAAATGTTAATTTTCGACATATTATCATGTTTCTCATAAAACCCGTCCGTATAATATATTAATATTACAATAGAAATCCAGCTGTTATTCAAGGACGGAAAATTAAATAAAAACCGATTCGTATTAATAGCGGCGAATTCAATAATATATTAATATTGTATATTCCGTTTGATGGCCAGAGAAATCCATCGTCATATCGAACTCGTGTCCGGAATAAAAATATACGTCACAACGATGATGACACGCGTATTATAATTAAATTTCCGTCGGATATGCGTCGGTGGCTGGCTCTTTTTCGCATATACTTATTAAACATTTCGCGATATTATAATTCCAGAGCGAATAATCTTAGGGTGATATATATATAAACAGAAAAGAGGACTCAGCGCGGGTATACTTTATAATGATTATTTGCAAATACCGTTTTCTGGTTTGGTCGACTGCGGCGTGAAACGCGTAGTCGTGCTGTTCTCGCATATACCTTCAATATAAAACCGCATACATAATGTATGGCGAACGAATAATATTCAAAATAGATACGGCGAATGGGGGAGGGACGGTTCGGGTGATAATAATATATTGAGGTTAAAACGGACGTAGGTATAAAATACGGCCGGTAAACGCGCCACGTTTTTCCTATGATATAATACTATGCAAAAAAACCGTTGAAAACGAATTCCGTCGCGTTTGAATTTAAAATTTGCCGCTGCCAACGTGTAGACAAAAACCGCCGCTTCAACCTATTACGGTGATTATAATACCGCCCCGGAGGAATCCGTGATCGTAATTTAAAATGGTTGTTTTTTTGTACACTCCCGTGTACAAACCCGTTGGTTTTTCATTTTGTAAACACTAAAACGTTATTATTGTTTGGCGTCAACGGACACTACAGCCGCTAAAAGATAAACCTGCAGCTAGGTACCGCAACTCATCTTTCAATTAGTATCTTGTCACATTATTTATATATAATTATAAAATATGATCAATTTTCGACAAGGCACTAATTGAAACATTTAAACTCTTTTGGGGGTTTTTTTTTTTTTTTTTGGATATTTTTTGAAACGAAAATCAGTTCAACAATGTTACATTAACTCTATTTTTCTTCTCCTTTATTTTCGGGGGTGTGATCACTAAATAAACATTTCTAAACCAAAACATATCTAAACTTAATCTATTTACAGGGTTTTTAATGTAGGTTTCTATTTGAAAAACATAAGTGGATAGTGAATTAAAAATAAAGGTGACGAAAACTAACCAAAGTTTTAAAGCTGTTTGTTGCTTAAAAATCAAGAAAAAGTCAATACTTTCGTACGGTCAGGCGTGGGACAGCCAGTATATATAGCAAAATATGATCGAAACCTATCAAATAAGAATACAAGATCAAATTCTTTTAGATTCTAAGTGAAGCGAAGAAGCTTATAGTTTTATAAAGATGTTTATGTTTTTTTTCATCTGTTAAAAATTTTTCTACCACAGGACTTGTTCTGATTTTTACTTGTAGCAACTTTTCTGAAAGGAAATCGGCGTAGAGAGGTATATTAAAAAGGTCATTTTTCGATTCTATTAGGAGTTTTCTCATCAAATTTGAAAAATCGAAAAAAAAAAACCAAATATAAAAAAATGTAGGTATTAGTTAAAATATATTACGGCATTCTTTTTTCTATGAACAACTTTTCTACCGGCAATTTTTCTCCAAATTGTAAAGATAGCAATATTTTTAAAAGGATATTTCACTAGCGAGGTACTTTAAAAAGGTTATTTTCGATTTTGTCAAAAGTTTTCCCAGTAAATTTTTAATCACTCTGTAGATTATATTTTTATCTTGACGTCGCGTTTTTGCAAAGTATTAAAATATAATATCGTAATTTAATATTTTGTTTATAATATCTTCTAAACTGTGTAAAATATGAATACTAAACTCTTTAGTATGATAAGTATAACTCAAGGGCATAAAACCTAAATATTTTATTTTAAAAGTGTGTGTTTTAGATTAAGAGCGTAGCGAGGGAGCTATTGGTTTTACAATGGTGTTTATTTATTTTTTCTTTGTTAGACACGGTTTTTCCTGGTAAACTTACACCAATGTATAAGTGTAGCACCTTTTCTGAAAGCTCAAGTTGTCAAGATTGTATACAAGAAGTTATTTTTCGATTTTCGACGTTATTTTTTAAATAAAAGCACTTAAGTAAGAAAAAACGTAGGTAAACGTATAGTTTCACAATTTCATCATTTTATAAAAACACCGACGACGTTTTCTATCAGAAAAAATGTTTCAATCGAAAAATCACAAGACACCATTTTTTGTTGCCCTTTTTTTTTTACTTTATTACGGTATCATTGCCAAAACTTTTGAGCCACTTTTGAGCTTTTAAGGAGTTTTAATTTTTGGAAGTTTTTTGCTGTAATTCGGTTATAAATGTACGTAGAGACTTGAAACTTGGTAATATTACTAACATTGGACTTACCTAGATGTGGTAAAATTTCCGAAATTATCGGACGACTGTTTTTTTTTTTTTAATAAGCGTTTTGTAATCAAATTTAAACGAAAATCGACTGCATTTCAAATTATGTGATACCGAACTGCGCTCGGAATCGTCTATCGACAAGCAATGGTTTATTTTTGCTTACAGATATAAATGAAACAACCTTATGTATCCTACCTTCCAAACTTCTCACATACAACAGTAGCCGCGCCCATTTACAGTATTAGTTCTCTTTCCTTTTTCCCTTTTAAACTTAAAAAAATCAAAACAAAATGTAACTATTACGTCGTTATTAATTGGTATGTATAAACATCAATCAAGAAACTCATGGAAAATTCTTTCGTTTATTTTATTCTCTCTTGTATCGCACCAGTCCATACACAGTAATATACACTATGAACGAAGCGGGGTATCTATTGGTTTTACTGTTATTTGTGTTATTCTTCCGTGTTTGTATAATCATAATTTTCTCGTAGTATTATTAATAAATGGGAAACAATACCGATATCGATTTAATTTTTGTTGATTTTTTGGTTGTATTGGAAAACACACGACTCTAGTAATAAAAATACGAATACCGATTCGTATTTCGTATTTCATATTTTTTAGTATCGTTTTCGTTATTAATGGTTTATTGTTTCGTATAGATACAAATTTAATTATTCTATATAGCCACCCTTCCAACTTTCCTCCTAAAACACTGCACGTCCATTAGTGGTTTCAGCCTTTTTAAAATATAACTATAGTACTAGTATTTTATTTTTCGTAGCAGAAGCAGCAGGTGTTTAAAACTTCATAAATCCTGTGTACGGTATTACGATGAAAAATGAAGGCAGTCTCGCTTGAAAATTTTAAGATAAACTCTTAAATAACGTCCGTGATGATAGCTCCCTTATTTTATCCTAGAGACTTTAAACTAGTGCTAATATTTTTCAATTAGTTTGTTGAAATTTGTTTGATATTTTTCAGAATTCGCATTTGTTTTTTCGGGAAAAGGTTGTTGACTAGTGGCGGGGCCGACTCCGTGCAATGGTAGAGGGAGAATAGTGAAGCATAATTGTTGCTGTGGCGTGCTACGCGGCATTTGAATAATGCTCCACTACTCTACTACTCTAATAAAATATAATATTCTGTCGTGTGTTATCTGAACAATATTAGAACTGTTGTACAAAAAAAATTTTAAATATTTTTAGAATATTTTTTTTTTCTTATTTGTGGCTTTATCATTGTATGTTGTTCATTAAATATTTTGACTAACTAATTAGCAATACACGACGATATAGTTACGATAGTTTTTAGAAATGTCTGCAGTACGACTTAGGTAGATTATACATGGTAGGTACCCATTACATATAGGCTGCGCCGATGACGTATTTAGGATTTTTCCAAGGAGAGAGATGTTGAATTTGGAAATTTCGTCGTATTGTGTGACTTATCTGGGCTAAAACAATAAAAAATATTAGTTTTTATTTATACAGGTGTTTTTGTATAAAATAATGTATAGTCTAATATGCCATATCATTAAAATTAAATAATTTTGAGCATACCTATGTAACTAATCATTATTAATTAATTTACTATTTTTGTTCAAATTTAACCTCGTTCCAATACGTTATGACAGTGGATTGGATACAGGATTCGTTTTAAATGAAAATATGTATTAATGTTTAGATGTTTTTGATATTACTATATTATAACGATGGATGCGAGTACTGTGAGTGCAATTTTTTTGCTTTTTTTACGACTAAAAACTAAAGGAATTCGAATCTAAAAATAGGTAGTTATCATAATGTAATTAATAATAAATATTAAAAAAAAAAAAAAACCAAGGGGAAGATAATATATCTTCCTAATCTCCCTCCCCATTTGAAAACACCACCGCCGCGCCGCTGATGCTGTTCCGCCCATACAGACAAAAGGTCGTTTTTTCTCCACAATCGCTTCTGTTTAATATACTAGGTATATATTATAATATTATATACGACGATACGATACGCGGTAGAGTCGCGTTAAACGTGCCAGAAAACTCGTTAAAAAAACATAATAAATTATCGTAATATTTTTATTTTTTTTTTTTTAACGGCCTTACGGCGAAACAGTTGATTCGTCGTAGGGCTTGGCGGACACAATGCGCGCGAATTTGACCTTTGCAATTTCACACTGTAATATAATATTATAATATAGTCTCACGCGCGTGCTTTTTTCGACGGGATTTCTCGTCACGTCGTCCGTCACACGCGCATTTGCCTGAGTAAAATTTATTGCGCCGTACAAACAAAAAAAAAAAAAAAAAAAAAAAAAAAATAAATAAAACGTTATAATGGGGCCAGCGAAGACATCGAACTTGACCCTGACGAAATTATACACAATATTATTAGGTATAACTTATCGCGTCGTACTTATGGGGATATGCCACCGTAGTATTATTTATATATATATATATAAATATTGATACCCACCGAATACCGTGACAATTATTATTAAAAACTATGTATAAGTACAGTTAATTTGATATTTTCCAGATCGTCCTATAAGCCGCACTAAATCATCCACTCACCCACTGAAGAAATTTCGATGTAATATCGCCTCTTCGAAATAACTTCACCACTGCGCTGCTCGTATTTAGTGCCGCGGTTTACACATTATTTTTTACGAAGTACAATATTATAAAATTCAAATGAAAACTTACGTAATTGTTAATGGCTTGTGGTCGGCTTTTTAGCATTTTTCGCTATTTCCCATGTTTATATGAAAATATATAATATAATAATAACTATAATATATAAGGAGCGCTACGAATTCGTTTTAAAAAAAATATTCCGCCAAAACAAAACATAAACATATTGTACGAGATTTGTAGACCTCGGTATAATATGCGTGCGATGTCATAAATTAATTTCACTATAGTTAAGGCAAAAACACTAACTAACTAATTAACTGTATATATTATATTATTTAGTATACTGTGGCTCAAAGGAATGATTATTTTCAATTCTAGTCCTTTGAACCACGGGTCGTACAAAGTTTTACGAACTAATTTAATTTTACAATTGCGTCATAGCCATGTGTCCAAAATAATATGAGAACGTGTGAGAAAGCTCATGCCACATACCCACATCGTCAGAGCCATTCGTTAGCGACGGTGTTTTACTATGCAAACTCGATTGTTTTAAAAAAAAAAAGTTTCCGAAAATTTCCAATAAATTAAGCGATACGTATTGTACGTTGAACGGTATTAAGTCGTCAAGTCCGTTATTCTTTTAACGGCCAATCGAAAAACGGTTGTTTATTTTAATAATTGATAAACGATTTTTTTTCGGTGTCGTTGCAATGTGCATACTGTCTGATTTTCGTCGCACGTAGAGAAATACAATATGTTTTCCATTATTTTGATAATATTGTTTGATTTTCGTTCATTCGCCGTGTAGCATATTTTGTGAAAAATTAATTTCAATACCATAGATATTTTGTAAGATTGTGTGTTAGCTCATCCATTTGAGTTTTCCCATCGGTATTAAAATATTAGTTTTTTTTTTCGGTTTAAACGCTACGAATATCACGAATTCTATAAATAAATAATATTGAAGATATTGAAGAATGTTCGGACGTGCTCGCTTCCAATTTTTGATCCATTGGTTCGATTATGTTATAATTACATTACAACTATAGTTGCCAATTTGCGAATTTCAAAATTAATTCCACGTTTTACTTAAAATTATTTGAACGTATAGTGCATTTTTAACTGCGCAGATATTATTTCGAAGAACTCGCAAGACGATCGGAAATTAAAAGCGCTAAGGAAAACATACGCGAGTACGGGGACTAACGGCGGACGTGGACTGTGTGCAAATATTGAACTATTGATTGGAGTTGCCAACCGTGGAGTAGAGTAGACGAACTTTTTAGAAAAAACAACGAAGTCGACGCAATTCGTGTTGCTGCCGGTCTCCGGGAAAAGCGAGGAATCTAAAATTTAAATACCGCTGGCCCACTGGTTCCGAAATATTTATAAAGGTTTGATAAAGTCATTCGGACAAAGCGGGGAAGGGTGTCTGCCGCCCCATCAAAAAAAATAAATAAACGTAAGTTTGCCAAAAAAGTATCAAGTCCCGAATGCTGAAAACCGGATTCCAAATGGGTTCCGAAATATCGGCGAAGGTTTGAAATCGGTCGGTCACGGTGGCGGCGGTGGCGATGGCGGGGGGGGGAGGGGGAGCGGAAACTGTACGCGCGTGAAAATACAATACGCCGGGCGTGTTTGCTCGGTCGGTTTTATGGGCCGCGCGACATTATAGAACGTTGTCACGAAATAACATTATATGCGCGCGTCCCGCGGACCGGCCGAAAGCTAAAATATTAAATTACGATATTCCGGCCGCGAATCGGTATCCGCACACAGTGTACGGCCGACATAATAATGTTATCGTCCCGCGGAGGTTTGTCCGATTTCGGTTCGGAACCGAATTTATAATGCAGAGATAACCGATATATTCTACGGGGGTTCCGGTCGTCGCCGCGACGTTATTCCCGGGCAGTTCGCGGTGACTTTACCGTTACCCCGCGCGCCGTTTCTGTGCCTACCTGTATACGCGTAAACCCGAACGAGCCAAACGTGATAAAAAATGGAAAAAAAAAAAAACCCCGCCGCCGGCAGCGTTATTTTTGCATTATATTATTATCGCATACCGTGTATAACAATATGACACGTTCTCGGCCGTCCGCGATGTACTATACACACTCTGCGCTTTTATATATGTTCTATGTTGCGCGTTATGTATTATACAGTAGGCTATACGTTTATATTATACGCGCTCGAATACGAAATTTTTTTTCCCCCTATTTTTCACGTATATCTGTATACCGCATGCCTATTATAGTGACGCGTGGACGTGTGCAATATTACTATAATGATACACTGTGCATCCCGTATATTATAACTCGCGAAAAAGTCAGTGTTGAATGCGGAAAATATATTTTTAATGCGCTCCGCGGAGACCGCTGGTAACGGATTGCGGACGATTTTTACCCGGTGTTACAACACTCTCGGATTTCAAAAAATGTTCGAAAATGTATTGTCGATTATTCGGAAAATTCAGTCATAGTAAAAAGAAAAACCCAACCAAACGACAAAAGGGAATGGAGTGTGTCGAAAAATAAGAAAGCCGAACAACTGTGTAAAAGGCAAAATTCAATATTGCATGATAACGGTCTGGGCATGCATTGCGTTAGATACCTAGGCTTACTAAATCACCGGGCACAGGACGGTATTCCGTTTGGAAAAGACTTTTAGAGTGACCGAGATTGAGGTAGGAAGATATAAAGACTATGAAAACCAGTGTTGCATTAATCTGAAAAACCGGCAAAATACATTTTACCGTTCTATGCAAATATCACCAGATTTTGGTTTACTATGTTGGTTCGCAAAAACTTGTCATCCCTTCAATAAGCACCGAACAATGTTCCGGAGCTGATTGAAGAATGACTGCGAAGAACCGAGATAAGTGTTTATAATAGGTTTGTTGGGACGGTGACAAAAATAACAAACAATGCTGAATGATAATGCAACTTGTATTTGAATTTCGAGTATTTAAATACACGTGTTTCGAAAATAAAGATTGTTTTATAAGCCGGATAAAGCGATAAGGGTCGAGTCAAATTTCAACATGAATTTCGCCGCACTGTTGTGGGAGGAAGGCGTTTTCGTAGCTTAAAGCACGGTGCTTAAAGCTACGGGCCCACAAATGAAACTAAAGGATGGGAGTGCGTAAATGGATCATTTTTTCAATACCAAGGATGTGCCTTTTGGCGTTTCTACTTTCAACCCACGCCCTTACACTTTTTCATAATCAAATTTAATTTTCTTTTTTCCTTTTAAGTATTATAGTTGTAGCATACTATATTATATTGTTGTGTTATAATAGTATATTCGATTATCTACAATTTACGAAGAACGCATTTCTATAGTGGAACAATAAAGACGGACGGTGGGAAACACGGCTCTTATTGTGACAGACATACAGCTGCACACGGTTGTATTATTTTTTTCCCCGGCACAAGCGTACGGCACCCGACCCACCTATAATTATAATACCGTGCAGTTATCGAACCCGCGGCGACGCACGAACGGGAAATCCTTGCCGAAATATCCGCGACACGGTCGGGTTTTCGTATTCCGGGATCGGCCGGAAATGGCACGAGGTGAATCCCGAGTATAATAATAATAATAATATTATTATTATTATTATGCGACAACGCGAAAAGGGTCAGTTTGTGCAGAGGGTCAGTTGTGTACGTCAGATCGTATAATAATATTATATAAACCGCTCGTGTCCGGCGGCGGCATCTATGTCATTATAATAATAATAATAATAATTTAATATATGGTATTATTATATACCTAATGTTACTATGTATAGCATCAGCGACCTTCTCTGTTATTATTAGGGGTGGACCGGTACCCAAACCGATACTCGATATCGGTTTCATCGGTATCTGTTATTTTCTTCTTTTTGAAAACCAATTTTTTATCCAAGGTTTTCGGAGAAAAACGTCCGTAATCTCTGTGGAATATGACAACAGTACGTATACAAGTACAGTACAATACGTATAGGTACGTAAGTGTGTGGTTTTAAATTCAGTTTGTAGGTACGTAGGTACTTACTTTGAAATGGTTACCTGTTTGCAGTGTCGTATCAAGACATACTCTGGAGAAGGGGGCAAACGCCCCTTGAAATTTATTCACGCACCCCGACAAATACGACTGTGAACAAAATTTATTTATTAAAATGTACAATACTCGTTATTCGTCACAATTTACATCGAAATGATCAGAGAAATTCTCTGGATTCAACGGTACTTATTTATCTAATGGTTAGAACTGTGGTTCTCAAATTTAATGTATTGGCGACCCCAGATATTTACCTAAATTTTTATCCGACATTTTTGAAAATGTATTAATTAATTTATTAATTTCTCTTATAGCGAGCTACCCACCCTACTCAACTTACTTAGTTATTCAATTGCCATAACTAAAAGAAACTATTAAGCATCATTTATTTTTACAATAATATATCCGACTAAATTTAATGTAAATGTTATGTTAACGTTTTAATTTTTTAGTGACCCATTCAATATTACCTGTGACTCAAAATTGCGTGATGACCCTATGGCTGAGAAATGCTGGTGTAGAACAAAACACATTAATTTTGAAATTAAAAGTAAGTAGAATCCAACAAAATGTAATCACATAATAATATTATATGATTAAATTAAATCTAATCTGGAGTCAACATCTCGGATTAATTAGTTTGTAATTCAGCCTGGTTATAATTCTAACCAACTGAAATTTTAAGTTTAACTCAAGACAGATATTAAATGTAGCCCAAGTTCTCTTAATTGATAAAAAAACGCGATATAGTTATTTATGCGCCACTTAAACGTATAGATAAACACAGGTTATAAATTTAAAATAAATTTTGTTCTATAGTTTTATTCAATAGTTTTTTTTTTCTTTTGATAACTACTAGAACCTTATGCCGTGACTCCTCTTGTTTATATTTTTCCATTTTTTTTTTTTTTTTTAAATAAACAAATTGTATTTGCAAAATCCAAAATTGCCATTTTATAAAAAATGTATGATCAAACCAAATTTTGGGTGCAACAAATAATAACTTATGATGAATATTTTATTTTCTATAATTTTTTAATGTCAAGGATATTTTAAATTGTTTTCATTGCTACTATACTTAATAATGTCAATTGATTTACCGATTTGTCCATGGAAAATAATCTGTGTAAACATCAACAGATTTTTGAAACTCAACGATTTGTTATTAGTGAATAATATTGAATATGTGTAACACCAACGTTTTGTTTAAAAGTATAAATTTATAAAATGGGTATCTTGAATTTTATGAAAAATCGAAAAAAAAAATGAGGTGAATCATCAGCTGGCAAAGGTCTAAAAATTGTTTCACGGAAAAAAATATTGAACAGAACAAAAATTATTTCAGGTATCAGATCTTCGTGTTGCACCTGGTATAATGGATATAATTATGCATTTTATTTCACTAGCTTATACCTATCAATAAATGTAATAATATATTCTTATTACCCGATAGTATACGCAAGAAAGCCTAATATATTGATGTACGCGAGATGAGGTGAAAAAAATGGGTTTCAAGTATTCTAATAGTTGTATTACAATATTCCCTATAGTTGCCATATTCCGTGACTGTAATGTTTCAATAATGCAATTACATATATTTTGAATGATAAATCCGTACACCGTTTTTTAATTTGAAACTCTCGTATAGGTCGAGAAACGTGTGCGGTGTACATCATAATGTGGTATGTATATATAACATAATCAATGTAACTAGAATTAACGTAATAGTATGTAGTACTTTTTTTGTATTATGTTATATTCGCTAAAGGCGTCAATAATTTTTGGGGACCAGTGGGGGGAGGGGAGGGAGAATGTGAAAATCCGCATGCGTGAAAAAAAAAATTTAAATTTCCACCTGGACGAAGAAAACGGTTTATGAGATATCTATAAAGTTAGGATAGGATATTACCGCGAGAACTTTGGAAAATAGTGTTCGAGCACACCGCGGGTGTATAGGTGTGATAATGATATTATGTGTTTCGCTTTTGGTAACCTTGCCTATATAATATATGTGCGAGCATACTATATTATGACGCGCGAGGTTACCCGCATTATAATCACGTTAAAAATAATCGAGACAGGTGGGTACCAAAAACGCGCGCTTGTTACATTATATAATATAACACTAATGTAAAATATCTTTTGTGTGTACACTACGCGTGTAATAATATTGTGCGTTATTAAACAAATATTTCGGCGGAAATTGCTTTCTCTGCTGTTAAATTAAAAAAAAAAAAAAAAAAATCAGAATTTGTTTATTTTTTGAAAAGCGGTACACCTATATCGTTAGGTTATTTTTATTTTTATAATTTAACGCCAAAGGTTATCGTTTTAGCTCGGCAAAAGAAGCGCCTTATCAAATAATAACAGTTTTTTTCCCCCTAGGGTAAACGGTTCTTTACCAAATATTAAAAATTATTAACATTTAAATTTTTTTTATTACCTACGGTATGTGAATTCGTATTCACGAAATACCAACGCTGTAATCCCAATAAAATATAAACGAATAATTGAAGCTAAATTCAGCGATATCTTTATAATACACGAGTAAACTCGTATGAGGCCTGTTTGCCTGTCGGTAACGCTTTTTGTCTTACAGGTACTTAAAATGTAAATCGTGGCGCTTTGGTTTGAAATGCGATCTAAATGCAAAATAACAAATTTAATTTAATGAATAGAATATTTTACTGGACTGTATACGCAGAATTATGCTAAAGAAAATTATCGTACAAAAAATCTGCAGCCGTGTTAATTTTCCATTTTTTAAATAACTTTAGTTCTTTAAATTGTATTATTTATGACGATTAAATTCCAATTTCAATCTAAACGCCAAAATTCGTGTTATAAGTAACGTAATTATACTGTGTTGTATGTAATATCCGTAAAATGTAAACCGAAATATTTTAGGTATACTAACGGGTCGAAACGTAATTATAATTTCTGTTTTGTAACACCTACGAGTGCAATTCGATTTTGTGTCATAGTGCACCCAGTTTCCTATATCGTAAATGAACATAGACTTTGTACACAACCCATTATTTTTTTAGTTTATATTTAATCATTTATTTTACTGTCTATCTGCAAGTCAGTGCCCACTTTTTGACATTGAATGTTGAATTGTTTTTTCAATGTTAACAGCGAAATAATGCTTCGACTAAAACGGTGGTTTCGTTAAAATTCGCGTGTAAAATTATTTTCGCCGTAAAGATTTGCAGCATTTGTATTTAGCATTGGCCATTTTAAACATGGCAATATCCGTTATCGCTCGTCATGTATGACAGGCAATGGGCATACAACTTGTATTATAATATATTAAAATTATTTAAACTCAAAAGTTTGACTTATTTTTTATCGTTGAATTTTGTTTCGAAATTCAGCGTAATCGATTTAATTTCCGTCGGATAGAAAGTATATTCAATCGATTCTTTTTAAATATTAATATGTCGTATCGGTTTTTTTGTATTCGTGTTAAAATGTATGCCTGCGCCCTGCAGTGATACGGTTGGCACTATTAATATTTGATGATATAGGAAAAATTATATTAATATGATCATGGTCCATAATCCAACGCAATCTCAATATATTTTGGTGGACAACCTACCAACAGTTTAGTTTAGTTGACTTTTAAAAAAGCAAAAGGGATGTATTGGGATTGAAAAAGTCGACGGGATTTATCATCACGGGAAAGCTATTCTAAAAATGAATTATCTGTAATTGTACATCACTACTCGGTGGCGGATTATTTTGTTTACGTCTGAATTGACGTGGATTGGTTCTCCGCGACGACTGTTGGATACTGACACAGAGCTAATAAACCCACTGTGCGCCCCTCATCAGGGTCAATGACGGAGGGTAACTTTTCTGAAATTCATCCCTTATTTCTATTTCAGTCCTCGCCTAAATTATTCAGAGAAAAGTCTATTTTTAGATAGTCGATCAGATATTATTCGTACTATACATAATAAAAACATAAATTCTAACATAAAATTGTATGCTCTATACTATAGAGTAAACGTATAGGTTACGTTTTTGTAACAATGAACCAGGTGATTTATCGGAGAATTAATAATAATTAGTATCAATTAAATTTTATCAAACTTCTGATTCGACAGCATTACATAATTAGGTATAAGATGATAAAATCGATAACCAATTTTATTTTATTTTTTCTTGTCCGTTAAAGCAATTTCCTCTCCGTATTCTCATCATAATTATACGATCACATAGTTTTATATTGATTATTAACCTTATGATAATAATCCAATCTTAAACAAACGTATCCCGAATATTTCTATTTGGATTTTTTAAATGCATTACTGGCCATAATAAGACCGTATTAGACGCTGGTCCACTGGGAAATTCGCCGGCGACGCGACTGGCCAACCCTCCTCTGGCAAAAGGTCAGCTTTTATTAATCCTCCGAGGATCTTTTTTTTGTTATTGTAATAAATTTATTATATTGAAATGCGACGAACGAATATACGATAATTATTTCAATATTTCTGTACCGTCGATGTTTACGCTCAGATTTCGGACAATTCGTAATGTTTTCCGTTGATTTCTGGTTCTACTGTTAAGCTGGATTGCATAAACGTTTATTAGCGTTTTACAAAACCTTTAAATCACTAATGTTCCGTTAAAATATATTGGGAGTTGCTTGAACGCTCGTTAGTGTTAACGGGTCTGTAATTTCTTGGCTACTAGACCTGTTCTTATAGGATAAATTTTGTGTTTGAACTTTTACAGATTCGTCAATACATGGTGATGACTGTTAAGAATTATAATTTCTTTCTAAAATTATTCTATTTCCAGTTTTCGAATCATTACTATTGTTTAGCTTGGTTATTTCCTTCCAAATTTTTTTTTTTCATTAACATAATCAATCTAAAATGTATATATATATTTACCTTGCTTAGCGTGTTGTAATTTATAATTAAGTTAACATGTCAAACAAATACCTAAATATTTTCAATTATGACCTTATGCGGAATTATCAATGACATTAATGTCATTTTATCTCGATCAGTAAAGTTTTTCTGTCTTACTATTTTTAGAACCATCATCAAAGAACAAACAAATATTATATTATAAATTGTGGGTCGAATATTTCTTTTAAATATTTATTTATTATTAATTTACATTTAATAATGTAATCAGGAGGTAATCATTGTAATCGTATAAAACGTGGTATAATTTATTTGGCAATCACGGTTATCAATAAAACACAAATCTTTTAGGCAATTCAACGTTTTTTTATACGCCATTAAAACGTTATAGGTTTGGTTAGTTACGGGCTCGTTAGTAAAGTTACAGACTAAACTCATGCAACTCACCCGTAGTATTAAAGCGTGGTGACGACGAAAATTCGTTGGCGGAGATACTTGCCGTCGTCGTTTTATTTTCGTCTATTACCGAGGCGGTCATATAGGTTTGCAGCGCGAGTGGCGTATCAATAAGCGTAGTGCCGTCGATCGAAAGTTTCTACAGATAATTATTAGTTAGGTACGTTTGTATATACGTCCGTCGTCGTCGAATTTCGGAACGTATAAGTTTCCGAACAGACGAACACGACACGTTTTAATCACGCTAATGGAATATGTACCTAGGTACCCGGCCGTTTTCTCAGATGCATATATATTGTGTTATTTGCGTTTATGTAGCCGGTAGTATTCCGCGGGGTTCATAGTCAAAGCAACGCGGAAATTACCTACTTGCGCGATAAGGTCAGATTGATATTATAAGCGCGGCGAGTTGCCCGCCGGACGGTACCTACTTAATTGCGGACACGGATGTAAACTAGCTATAGATATCTATATAATATCAGTCGCCGTGATAATACCCTACAATACTGATATTATTATCACGGGCGCAAATAGCCGGAATATCTTGGGAAGCGCGATTAGCACCCCATAATATCGATTGTGTATAGGTACTCGGTATTGCTTCAGTAAAGAATTGATTGGCCAGTGGAAAGCTAAGCCCGCGAGTCCTATATTTTCACCAATGATTACTATAAATTCGCTTGTCGCCGGTCGAAAAAGGTAAACACGATCAATTCATACGGCATACACACGCAGTTACCAGATTATTGTGCGAATATATAGGTAATACAGTAAATGCGGATGATTACGCACACTAATAGTAATTACGTACGTATAATTACTATGGAGTAGATTTAGATTCTGAGTTGAGCGAAAAGAAGCTTTACAAAGATGTTTATTTTTTTTTTTACCTGTCGACAACTTTTCTACCAGAAATCTTTGCCCCGATTTGCAATAATAGAACTTTTTCTGAAAGGAAATCTTACTGGGTTGATGCTTTAAGTAGGTAATTTTTTGATTTACCCCAGAGGTTTTTGGGAATAACCAGGAAAAAACATGGAAAAATCGGGAAAACCGTAAGAAAAACGAGAAAATTGGTAAAATATTAAACAAATATTATTAAAGAAAATGTATAACAACTATTTAATTATTTTATCATAATATGGCAAAGCAACATTATTAACTGAACTCTGCTCAGATTCGCTTAGCAATGATTTATCGTATCACTAACTACACTCACGTGCGAAGTATGTTTGTCTTTTTGTGTATTGATTTGTGTTATGATTATGATTATGTTGATTCAGATATGAGATTTAATGGGTCTCCCCTGTCTCATGTGAAAGAACACAAAATTAAATAGAACAATCTTCAAAAGTTGCACCCATTAGTGGCACCAAAACCATCAGATTCATTTGAGGCTACACCACCATTGCCAAAACACATAAAAAGGTTCCAGTTGTCCTCTATTTAAGTGTTTTATTGAATATAAAAACAGAATTCGAATTATCGTTTTTATATCGCAATTATAATAAATAAATAAATACAAAATATAAAAATAATTTTAAAAACTTCTAAAACTAGAATTGATTATTTTAATCAAAAAATAAACTTTTTGTCAAAGACTGCAGGTAAAAAAATTGAAACGTAATATCAAACTAAAACAAAGTTTTATTATTTTATTAAATACTTCCATTTCATACTATATTCATTATTTTAATACATGATATTATATTTTATTTAACCATTTATTAAAATAGTTTCGTAATAATATTTAGGTTATTAAATTACGCAATTTGATGGTAAGTTTTTTAAAATATACGAACTGAAAAATATTAAAATACCTTTCCGGTGTCAATAGGCCTGCACCTAGTACTATCCAGTCATAATGAAAAGGTTTCCGCTAAGATTTTCTAATAAATTCTAAAAAACCGCTAAATGTCGTCGTTTATTAGGTATAGTTACTAATACAGTGAACAAGTTTGTGAATAATAGCAGGAGCCATTGGACCATGTAATTCACACGATTGGAATAACTAAGTGGTACTAGCTAACTTTCACTAGGAGCATTACTTTAGTACCTAAGTACGTACTTTCTTTCATTTTTTCGATGAGAACTTCCATGTGTCTACAATGCATGGTACGTATCTAGAGTCGTGTTTTTATCCAAAAATAACCCATTATTTGGTGAGGCTAAAAACTTAGTTTCATTTACCGTTGCACCTTATATACTTACTTATTAATTGTTGTTAAGGTAGGTTGTTGTATTTCAGGCTTACTGAAATATGTATTTGCTTTGTAATTGTAAATGCTGTATTTACTCTATTACTATATTACTCTATTATCTGTACATTTATTCGTGTTTTTTTTCTAGGGCAACCACACCCGTTTTAGCGTAATGGGTGTGCAATTCGGGTAGAATTGCGTACGTTTGTCCGTTTTGACAACACGATTGCGTATGTTTTTCGATAGATTAAAGAATACTTATGAACACTTAATAAAAAATAAAATCAACACGATTGCGTACGAATTCGTGTGCAACGTTGTCAGATGTATAAAATATAATATACTCAATAGTATTATCCAGCAGTGGTGCGCAACCTTTTTTGATCCACGACACCTAAAATTATTTATTTTGATGATACGACCCCTCTTCCTATCAACTTTATGTAAGTGATTAAATTAATCTAAATTACTAATTAAATTCAATTAAAAAATAACTGTATATTTGAAATAACAAAATTTTCAGCATATTAAGATGTATTTGATGTTGTGTTGATATCGTTAACAATAAACGTTTATGGAAAAACGAAAAGTATTTATTCATTTTTTCTAGTTTGCTCGTGTGGTATACACCGGTATACAAATTGGCAACAACGCTTAATATTTCGTACGCAACCGTGTAGTCAAAAATTAAGTAACGTCGTACGAAATCGTGTAGATTAACATTTTATTATATTACCGTGTAGTTCGTCATTCGAATAATCGTATATTTCCAAATAAATAACGAGTACGGTAAATTAAAAAAAAAATCAACTTCAAATGTACCCTATAAATGTACACGTTATATTTTACTATTGTGATTTAGCTAGATCCATCCTAGAGTACGGGTCACCTATTTGGAGTATTTTTACGCAATATACTCTTTTTTGCCCAATATTGGTTCTATTGAAAGTGTTCAAAACCGAATTTTTAAGTTTATAGCATTCAAATTCAACTCGAATACGCTTTCCTATAGTCTCCAGACGTGATTTAGCTGGAATTTCTTCGTGCTCCTCGTGTTGATTTCTTCTTTTCTCCATTAGTCACAATTCATAAAATATACTTAATAAACAATTATGTAATAATGTCTTTTATAATCTATCTGGTTTATATTCTAGCTTATTAATACCTATTAAGAATTTTAATGTTTTACGTATATATATATGTATACACGTTATATGTATTAATTTATTGTAACAATGTATTCTTATACCTGTACTGTTGGGAGTTCGTCCGTTTTTATTCATTTGAATAAACAATTATTATTATTATTATTATATTTTGTGAAATAAAATATATTTTCCGCGTTGTGGGAAATTAAAAAATATATACATATACGGAGAGATCGATAAAACGTAAAACATTCATTTTCCCGGAAAGGTTACATTTTTATTTTTAAATTTTAAAAACAAGCAGCTTGAAACTGTAATATATAATTTTTGTTTCGTGCCACCTTTATGTTTTGGATGTGAAACTGTTACTACATTTTAAATTTAAATGGCACCTATATTAAAAATTGAACGTTAGAAAACGTTTTCAAATTAAAATTTCATCTATTTATGACATTTTTAATATAGGTTGCCGTTTAAAAATCGAAATGTGTGCAGTAGTTTCGCCCCCTAACCCAAGAGCGACATAAAAATAAGGGAAATTCAACATTGTAGAGCAGTTGTTTTTCTTAAAAATTTTCAGAGAAAAAAAAATGTCAAACGTTTCCGAGAAGTGACTTACGCTGTATTGATCACACACTAAATAGTATTTCATATAATTTACAATATTTTATATGGTATACAGGAAAACATTTATTTTTTATTTTTTATAATACCATCACGTAGAAAATAATAACAATGATACATACGCTATATCTATAGTTATCTATATATATACGAAACAAGATATGAATGCATCATATTGCCGCGTTGCGACGAAGTGTATTATATATTATAGTTTTGCAGAATATAAACCGATTTAATCTTCTTAGTTCAGCGGCAAAGTTTTCAACTATACGCTTATATATTTATACATTTTATACGGCAAGAAGAATTGCGGTTTTAATCCCTTATACTTTAGACGATTTTGATACGACGACGTTGTTATTATTTCGGAAAACGACAATATAATATTATACAGAAGGATCGTTATTAAAAAGAGAGAAAAAAAAGAACATTGACCTCGTTTAAAATAAAATCACTCCGTACAGCCAATAATGAACTGTCTGCAGAGACTTTATGGTACATATATATACATAGCGTATGCTCAGTGGCCTGCGAGTCGGATTATTGCGGTAGGTTTTTTGTTTTTAACCCGATCAAACAGGAGGTACAATACAATACCCGTTTTATTAAGGACAGAAGAATGTAAAAAAAAAAAAAAAAAAAACCCGATAAATACTGATGGGGTCGGCCGTTTTGCAGGAGGGGAGTTCGAACGTATAATGTTATTTAATTTAACATACGCAACGACAGACAATTATTGCTAACGAATCACAATATTCTTAGTGAAGTTCCGGTAAACATATTTTGAAGTGTCGTGGTTTTTACGATTTCTATTAAAATTTGAACTTAATACGCGTATATAAAAACATAAGTACATTACGCGCAATTTTTTTTTATCTCTAAATACAACTTGTGACGGACCTCGTGTTAAATTTTCAAACATTTTTGCTTGGCTAAACAGTTTAACTCGCATAAAAACTAAAACAACTCGAAATTGTCAAATACCTTTAAATAGCTCAAAAATCGCCGGAATGTTTTAAACATTTTACCCCGACTAAAAAAGACCAATATAAGCTATGCGTAATAATTGCAGGTCCTCACGAATATTTTTAACCTAATAATAAATAATAAAAAAAAAAATCTAAAATTACATAACTATAATAGAATCTATACATTTCGGTAAATTTTCCAGTTTTCTTAAGAAAACTACACGAAAAATCAAAAAAACAAAAAGATGCTACACTTAAATTAAAAGTCAAGGCAATGATAGAACAGTTGTTATTAGTAAAAAAAAAAAATAAATAAGAGACTATACAATAAAACCAATAGGCATCATACTCGTTACGTTTAGATTTTAAAAGAAAAACAGTGAACGAACTTTATTAAAGTGTATACGTCAAATTTTCAAGATTTGCGTGTTATTAACTATTAATCTCTGTCATCAACCGTATTAGTCACACATAATACATCTAGAAAGGCTACAATAATATTTCAAAATGTAAATTGGGTGTCGAAAATATATTCTTTGTTTTTTAATCCTCTGTAAAAGATTTGGAACAAAAGATTTTCGTACAGGTATGGAAATAATATTGCATTTTTAATCTTTTTGTATTTAACATTCAAAACGGATTGTAACGAAACTGTACAGCGTATAGTGTCGATCGATACGTGACTTAACTTTTCTAAATATATACGCGTTCAAAGACGAGTGTTTTAAATAATATCTTTAGACATTATACTCGTAATACTGTTCTCCGGATGAGTGTTCTAAAATAGTATATATCACCCGTGTCTCTCACTTGTTATCAATCCCCAGATAGGTTTGCAGCATCCACAACGTGCGCTTTCATTTTCAGTTCCTACATAGACACGTATATATTTATATTATATAATACAAATACGAATCGCATCTTTGATCCGTCTTGATTACACATTAAGGCCTTTCTACGCGCATATTCCCTTCAACGTGTCCCTTTTATAAATAATTTAATGTATAATTAATTTCAATAGATCTTCGAGTCCGATTACACTGTGTTCGACCCACTAATTTCGTCTTCTTATCAAAGTTTCCCGTAAATGCTACTGCATATTCTTGCCGATATCAGTATCGGTATATCAGTATAATATCAGTATAATGTTAGATATTTTTTTTTCAGATTTCACCCAACTCTCTGTTCGGCATAAGCGTGTTTACGCGTCTAACGAATGTGAAAAAAAATCAGCCTTTTACAGCATTTCGAGTTAATATCAATAATAGAAATGAATCACTTTTTATTAAAAGGACGTACGTTTCAACAATATTAACAAATTTCGAGAAATGATATGAAACTGCATAACTTCCAAAATATGGCGGCTATGTAAATAATGTTTTTTATGTGCACGGTACTCAGTATTTATACACACGTGTGCAGTTTTAACATGTATCGACGGTGTTTTGTTAAAAGGCCGTTTCTCAAATTCACTTTTTTTTTAGGAAGCAAAAAAAAAAAAACCAGCAAAACAGTTTTTAATGATTAAATTTAATCATGAACAACGATAAAATTACTCGTACACATAATACTTTGTACACAAACTATACATTTATTTAATACGGTATACACCCTTTTAACAAATAAAGGTTGAATTAATATTATATTTTAAAAGGGCGCCTGGATATCTATCCTGAATATCTATCAGTTGACATTACCAAATTAATTGTCTGTATTCAAATCCGCTCTTTTACCAATTTATGCTCATTATTTTTCTGATTTTTCCGATACGAAAAAAGTATTTTTCGATTATTAGTCGTATACGCCTTATTAACAAAACACCATTGGTATAATGGACACATTGTACATAAAGAACAGAAAACTAAAATCAAACGATTTTAACAAGAAATTTAACACTTGACCTAACCTAGCTTTCTAACAAAAATCGATTCAAATAATAATATGACATCCGTAAAAATTACGTAGAGCAATTAAAATATTCAACAGCACGAAGCACCGAACAGTCAGGTTTTTTGGATTCAGTCAGTGGCGTGCCGGGGATTTATCAACGGGAGGGGATGTAGTAAATAAGAATCATCAATAAATCATAAATTCTTCTTTTCTACCCAAATTGAATGTAGGAGTTAGTAATTTAAAAGCCGGATTCTAAAAAAGGCCCATTTCTAATCAATATGTTAAGTTTTTCCTGGTTATTCGGCTGAAATTTATGTATTTTGACATTAGATTACTCAAATTTTTTTTTGTATTTTAAACCAATTGGAGGGATACAACCCTTAACTTCCCCTCCCCTGTGTACGCCACTGGATTCAGTCATGTTAAGATATTGTAAACATCTCAATAAAACTCGTTTAGTGACGTAATTATAATATTTTTAAACCGTGCTCAAATTATCTGTTTTATATTTTCAAAAAAGGTTATAATATTATAGCCAACGAAATATTGACAATTCAAAATGTATTAATCAATAAATTATTTCAGGAAGAAAAGTCTAGACAAATATTCTATGCATGGACGAAGATCGCGTCTATTTCGGGTGAACCTTCGCGTGCTTACTCTGTCACTCCCGTGTAATTTTTCTCAGTCAGTCTGCGAACAGATATTCTAGACGCTAGACACGCCTATGCACCGTCTGCCTTATTTTAATAAGTTATATTTGCTTATTATGTATAATATCGTCACAGTCTTAACTTTTAACGAAAGTTTAATGATTGATATTCCCAAACGTACAATAACATTATATTGGCAGAACGCAACTCGCATAAAACAAGGCAAATGGTATTATAGATTCATTGTCTAAATATTTACGGCGACGTTACATTTCGGTCGATTTCTAAACGTCATCGCGGTATAAATAACCGACAAAATCGATATCGTTCACTCGTACTAATTGTGTGTATTATGGTGGTATTGATTTTTTAGAATCCGACGGAACAGCGGGCCAGCGCACTTAAAAGTAAACGTTTTCGTCGAAATAAAAAAAAAAAAAAAATAAAACAAAAGGAGTGCGATTTTTCCGTTAAAAAAAAAAAAATAATAATAATAATAATAATAAAGAAACGGTGTGTATACACTCGTCTTTCCACGTCGTAGTCTCGTAGACAAAACATAATTTATTCGACGCCACCGCGCGTTTTAGACGTTATAAACGCGTATACAATAGTGTATAATACGGTCTGTAACTTATATTAACGAGATTTAATAGTTTCGTTTATTATTACTCGAACAAGTGGGCGGTAAGGTGACGACAACGAAGCGCGTGGCAGCCGTGACGGCACTGTTGATGGTAATAATAATAATATTATATTATTTAGATTCCAAATACCGACGGACGAACGCGAAATGAAATCCCGAATACTTTACACTCGTAAAATAATAATAATTAAAAAAAAAAAAAAGGACATATTTCGTACGTGGGTGGGCCACTGAAGGTGAGAAATTGGGAAGGTAATAGAGGAGAAATTTAATGTATATCTGTACGTAACGATAAACTTTTGCTAACGAAAAAAATGATTCTGAGCGGGGTTCGGTTGATAGTGTTGCTTTGCAAACAATATAATATTATGTGTCATATTATGGCGAAATAATTACATAGGTATGCATTAAACATTTTCTTTGATAATATTTGTTTAATGTTGTAACTATTATTCCGTTTTTCTTACGTTTTTCCCGGGTTGTTTTCATTTATAGGGATAACTCCTGGGAAAATCAAAAAATGACCTCCTTAAAGTACCTTCCCAGTCAGATTTGTTTTCAGAAAAAGTGCTATCATTGTAAATCGGAGCAATATTTCCGGTAGTAAAATTGTTCACATTATAAAAATAATAGATGCCATTGGAAAACCAGTTTATTTCTCGCTTCACTCAGAATCTAAAATTAAAAGAAAAAAAAAAGCTAATAATGATGAGCGTATCACTTTTTTAGGAGTTATAATATAGTATACGCTAATTTAATGTAAATTTGTATGTAGTGACAATTCTGAACTGCATATTATTCGTAGTAATTTCCCCTTATTGCCTGCAACTGAGGTTACTCATAAGTTTACAAAATGTATATAAACAATTGACAGTGTTTCCCATTTGTTAAGAAAAATATAGTTTAGTATACGTGGAAAATCAGTAAATAACCTCCTCAATGCACCATCAAGATCAACAAAGTCCATACAATGTTTTTGATTGGAATACGATTTCTGTCGAAAAAAATTATTTTGACACAAAAACAAAAATAGCATGTAAGAAGTCGGGAATATACGGGGTACGAAAAGTTATTAATTTAAGTATTTCACAGTTGTTTTTATTTTTTTCAAGAATTTTAATATTTTTACGAACGCAGTGTGTTGTTATAGTACTCGGCGATGATTAACTTTTTTCCAAAGAATAATTCTATGAATGAAAAAATAGGTGGGGGGGGGAGGGGAAGAAATTCGTCTCTGGTGATGAAATTTGTCTGCGTACTGTAGGAGTGTTTTAAGTGTACGAACCTACACGAGCCCCGTCGATTTATATAATACGAGTATTGTTGTCGTAATGACGATTAATTGTTATTCTGACGCTCCGATGCGATTTCTCGTCGATTTCCATTCCCCGGATGAAGCAAATATATTATAACGTATACAGTGTATTACCCGACGCGGAAATATACGTGCGCACACCCGAAGGATTTGAATCGTTTACGTGCGTTTGCGCGAGTATTGTATAGTACCGTGGGTTCCAAGAAATTGAAAATTCTCATTATTTTCCAAGACGGAAATCGTAAAGAACGGAGCACGCAGACACGTTTTGACGTGCATTTTTATGTTAAAATTTTGCTAGATTAAAAAAAATAGTTTTTTCTTCTATAATTTTTTTCTCGGATCGTATACGTCTTATAACGTTTTATTGCGCGCAGCTACTAAATTCTGACGCAGTATTTTTTATATAATATATACATTTTTTTTTTTAATTTTAAAACCGTGTGAAAAATTGTAATTCGGTACCACGTGTTGCTGGTCGATTAGTACTACGCAAAAATGTGTTTTGTTCACATATGCACCATTATATTATTTTAATAGAAAATTTTAATACAAAAATGTAACAAATATTAAATAGATATTGAATTTTCCATCAACGACATGAAATCCAGAGGATACACTTAGAATCTAAAACGACCGAAACTACGGTCTTTTTTTTTACATTACGATTTATACGAGCTAAGCGAATTTGGTTTTACTGTGATGTTTATGTACCTGTATTTCACATTTTTATCAATAATCTCGTTCCCATCGAAAACTTCATAGTTTATTGAAACTTTCTCGTAGAATTTACGGTGTAGTTGGTCAATACACAACTATCGAGAAGTCATTTTTATGATTCCCCATGTAGTTTTGTCTGTAATAAATTGGTGAAAACCGGCCATTGTGTGTATAATTTTTGTTTATTTTGGATTACCTTGATCAGAAGGGAACAAGTACGGCCGATAATGCTTCGATCGGGATCGCTTTAAACGCGAATCCCCGCGGAAAGGTGTAAATTAAATTACTATTTACCAGACGTGCGTCCTCCATTTCAACATTCCTCTAAAACATCGATACGCCGCCAGCAATATCGTTTTATTTATTTATTTTTTTTTTTTTTTACGATAATATGCAGTTTTTTACACGGCAATATCGATAACAATATAATATAATACACTGTCTACAAAATATCCGAGAACGATATTGTACGGGTATTTATCGAAAACGATCTTATTTCGCGGACACCTCGCAATAATAATAATATTAATAATAATCCCTAACAATTTCGCGGAAACACGACAGCGCCGCCACGGTTTTAACCACAACCGCAATGGCAACGTGTCAAATGTCTACACGTTTTAATTATTGTGTTTGTTTCGTGTTTTACTGTGCACGAAATGTGCACGCGTATAAATACTGGCGCTCGGCAGCGTCGTAAAAGACGCACGATAATGTTATAAACCCGTTAAAATCCGACCGGGAATCCAGCCGAGTGCCGGGAACGTGATATTTTATCGTTTATCTCGTTTAATCTTGTACTATTTTTAAGAACGAAAAAAATATATACTTGTACACGATGGCGGAAAAAAAAATACTTTTTCACCTCGCCGTCGAGCAGATCTGCAATGACTGTTGCAGCTTTTGGTCGTTAAAACTCGTGTAAAGTTGAAAATATCACATTAGATTCACGAAAAAAAGTTTCGTTAACTGTAGCGCGCCACTATTATATAGTATGGGAAGTCTTCGTCTTTGTGGACGAAAAAAAAACAGCCCCCCCCCACACGTAAAGAGCCTTGACGCGAAACAATATAAAATATTAGACATAGTTATATTTATATATACAGTATTATTACCGGCTGAATATTATTTTTAAATTCTGTGCTTTACGAAGAACGAACATAATATACAGGGTGGTCATACTTTAACTTAACGTTATAAATATTTTGGTACGATGACCTTCTACCGAAATCCGGTTTACTGAATAATACTTATAAATATCTGTATAGATCGCAGGATAAATTTCAAATTTGTAATACTTCCTTTGCGATCGCAACTTACTTTTAAAACCAAATTCAATTAGGCTTATTTTTTCCGAACATATCCTAATTATTGTTATATAGACTTTATTTCTATCTCTATATAAAATTGAATAGTAAAAAATACGAATTTTTCTCGATTTTTATAACATTTAAACGTATGACTTTAAAAGTGAAGTAATGATGTTACTATTGTTCATTATAGGAAAAACAATATAATTGATGATTGTCACTAAATTATATATTTATATATATATATACATATTATAATATATGTTAATGTGTTATTATAATATATAAGTTTTTTTAAAAATTGAGAAAAAATTATATTTTTAATCAACTTATCACTAGCTGTATCACAAGTAATACAAAGCGATAGGTCAAATTGTATTTATCAAAGGTGCATGAAAAAATAGGTTATTCGTTTGTAGTGTTAAATATAGATAGGCATATATATTTTCTTTTTTAAAGTATGTGATACTACCACATGCGTGCGTTAAAAAGGTTAAATATTTGAATATTATAGCCTAACATTCATATTTCAGTATTCCCTATTCTAAAACCGTGTTAAAATCCAAGATCATCCTGTAGAAATATTTATTCTTGCTTGAGGAAAAAAATAATCACACTCTATACAGGTATATAATGCTAGACTTCCGACGTCGAAAGTTCAAAAACCTGCAGCAGAAGCTTTTGCATTTAGGTAAAATTGTATATCATTTAAGTGGGTTAAAATATTGAAATAAAACAGTGTTGAGGTGAATACAATAAATATATTATAGTTTGGGTGAGAATAATTTTTAATAAAGTTCTTTTTGTTAAGAAGTTTCCATTCTTTAATAAACATTTTTAAAGTCCTTAGGACTTTCAGTAAATTAAAAACCGGTAAGTTTGAAAATATTTTTTTTTGCTTTTGTTTGAATACAATTTTAAATGTTTTATTCATTTAATTAAACTTGTCGAAATTAAATATCAGCCGATGTGCGTTATACATACCCAAAATTTATTTCACCGTCAGTTCCATTTCCCAAATTATTTAAATAAAGATCCCGGTTTCTGAAATATTTAAATTTATGTTCCAATGAGGTACCAGTTTTGATATTTTCAATGAGTTCTGGTTCTAAAACAAGCTCCTAGCAAGCAACTGATCCAAAACTGCAAAAACCGGATAGTTACAGTTGTCAGAAAATCAATATGTGGCCATCACATACAATAATTCATTTTTGTCAACCATTCCGTCTTAAAATTTTAAACATTGTTTTACCATAATTTAATATTCCGTTTCTTGATTTATACTATCGCCCCGCTAATGGAATTTTCTGTTTTAAAATGAGATCCATCGGACTTGGCATTTGCCATTTTTCCTCCTTTATTTCTCTTTTATAATTTCATAATTTCATATTAGCGGATTTTTTTTCAAAAACTCTATAAGTACGAGCGTACTACTGCTGAATACTTTATTTGGATTAATCTTATTCAATCATAGTATTACAGTTCTGGACTGATTTGGATCGGCCTAAATGCGACAGTCCGTATAATCCGGCTTGCAGTGACCTATTCGGATTGTGGTTATCGATCCACATAATTAAACAAATTTAGTTTTTTAAAAATTACAAAAGTTGCGTGATCATATTAAATTTGACTATTTTGATTCTTCATGAAAATTACCTGTATAATTATTGTTAAAAATATTTTATTTACTTTTTGTCCATTACCGATTCATTCTGCAGTATAATTAAATTGTATAATAATTGAAATGAAAATCTGAATTACGGAACTATTTTATCAATCCATTAAACCGGATTTTCTTTTATAGTTCCTTTTATTGCGGGTGGATCGTCAAACTTCTGTCTATTACGATAATACACTACATTCATTCATTCAGCTTCAGGTGTCATTTAAGCTCATTGCTGCATCACGCACTTCCTTCCATCTTTCTCTATCCAATGATACTTCCTAATAATTTTTCACACCTAGTATTGTTTAATCCTTTGAGACTTATCAGACCATTGTTTCTTAAGTTTGCCTAAGGGCCTCTTCCCTTGTAGTTGCCGATTAAGAATTTCTTTTGCTATCGTGTTAGACTTTAGTACATTACCAAGCCGTTTTAGTATTTTAGCACAAAGTACTCTTCAGTCATTTCTGGTTCCCCAAAGGTGTTGTATATATATTTCGTTTTATCTCGTTTACGTATTTGAGTTAGGTTATTAATTTTTGGACCTCGCAAGTTCGTATTATCTTCCTTGTAAACTTTCTCACCATTATTGTCAATTTTTTTTTTCCTCTAAAGTTTACGGCCAAGATTTCGCATGCATACGTCATGGTAGCTCTGCTGATAAATTTGAATGTTCTCATTATTTAGACTAAGCGTGCACCTAGGTATTTAGTGCATATTACAAATATGTTATACCCGTCAAAAACGCATTCAATGTGACACGCACTCATCGCAATAATACACGGACGATATTATAATAATACCGTCTCCAATGTTATTTAAACTATACGGAAGCCGTATCGCGTATTATATTATACGCCGTCAATTAAACCGTGTCCCGGCGCTTATTAGCATTTTGGCTGCGTGTGCAAACAATTTACAATATTATTATTGTTGTTATCGTTATTACCATATTACCACTACCGCGGTCGTTGTTATAGGGACCGGCGCGCAAACCCGTCGGTGTCTGCGACGGCGACGGAGCGGAATATCGTTGTATCGATAATATGCGTTAATGTGCGGCGACGACGACGGTGACGGCCGGAATCGTTTTCGGGTCCATTATAAATTTGTTTCCGAAATCGTTTTAGGACGTGTCGTCGTCGCCGGGGATAGGGAGAAAAGCGGGGGTGGTGGTGATGGGTTTCGAGGCGAAAAACCGGCCAAAGTGCACAGCCAGGCTTATATACACGCCCGACCGAAGATGATTTATGGACTCTGGCGCGCGAAAACCCGGAGAAGATGTATTTTTCTCTCTCTTTATTTTTTGTGTTTTTTCTTTTTTTTTTTAGCCGAGTACATTGTACGCGCGCGCGTCCATTTATTTATTTCGGAAGAAACGCGTTTTGCTCATTCTTTTGACGACCCTCCGGCGAAGACGCGACCGCCCGATACCTGCAGACAGTCCGCTGTATACATTATCCGTCACACAGGGACGGACGATTCGAATCACAAGTCGTCCCGTTGTCAGCCGTTCCAATACCTGTATTATTGTTTTTACCACACGTCCGTTTGAACCACGTTCAACGGGTCTGCGTTTTTTGTTTTTTTTTTTTTACACCGCACTTTCGGCACACTAGTGAAGTAGGTAATATATTATTGCATTTTCGTGCGCGAACCGCATCCGGTGAAAATTAAAACACGAATTATTAATAATTATGCGATTTCAATGGTTTTTTTTTGGAAATCGTATTCTATACACTGTGTTTACAACTCCATACGGTTAAAAATGTATGTACATTTACCGTACAGTATAATACACTGTTATGATTAACTCTTTATTTTTGTATTATAACAAATATTCATCTGCGACGTTTTTCCCGCGAGAAACCGGTATTTCGACTGCGCAATATTATCCGAACACGGAAAAACGGCGTTTATTATTGTCCAAATATAGGTATCTACGTGTGAACAATAAGCGCGTCGAAAACAAAATCGGATTTTCGGACAGGTAAAGTCATTCCGTATTGACGTAATTTTACGCGGAAGAAATACACGCGCAGAGAAACGTTTTACCGTAACGTTTGTTTACGCATAACATAACAAACACAGTTATTGCGCCGTGTAACTCAACGTTCGGGCGAGTGACACGAAATAGAGTAGAGTTGTCCAAAGTGTTATCGGTGACGGCCATGTTTAATAGCCCGTGTTGGTGTTCTCGCCGCTGTCACCGCCGTTAGTTCAAACGGGATGTCCTCGATGGCCGGAATGACTCTTGTTATATAATAGATACTGACAAGTTTGAAGGTTTTGAAATTGTGCGTATACCTGCCTACCAGCATGCCAAGTATGATAAACAGTTATGCCATCGTGGTAAGTTGGAGTTGGCGTGCATGACAATAATTAAATATTACGTTTACCAATATACAATGTATACGAGTGAACGTGGTGATGCACGTAGTTTATTTTTAAATGTTGCGGCGAAGCCATTGTTACCCATTAGGTTTTACTGAAATGTGTCTTTATCGGATTTTCTTCACGCTGACCCTAAAAAAATTCGAATTTTTTGCCGGACGGTTTACTTCATTCGAACAAATTTTCTAGATTACCAACTGCAGTAGTCCTTAAAAATTTACAATCGAATTTCAATACTATATTTTCGTTGATTTCTGGTCACTTTGGCTACATGGGGGAAATACACGTTCATCACTACGTAAAATATTCGATTCGTTTATGAAATCGGGGCGATCGTTGTTTATAAATTATGTTTTACTCTGAAAACCAGTTTAAAACCTTCCGGCGTCCCCGTGTGTTTAATTTTCTCGTATACATAACTACTGTTACACACATCGATATTCTGTAAAATAATTTCAAAAATGTAAGGCTTTCTAAGACTGTTTTAGTATAGTAGTCTGCAATGTTAGGTCCAATGTCGTTAAAACGACTTTGCTTTTGACTTTTTCTATATCAGCTGACTTTTCATCGTCCACCGTTACCTAAAATATTAAATATCTTATCTATTTTATCTTGATGCTTTTGATCGTTTGGTATTTGCAGGTATCTGCATCTCGTTAATCTACAGTTTAATAGTCTTTCCTCCGATCTCCACACATGTCTGACCCAATAGAGTCTAACATTTTTATGGACTCCTAAACTGCTTCTCCATATTGTCCCGACACTTCATCATATTCTGTTCTTATTTCCTAATCCCTGAAATTTCATCGTCATTTTTATTGGTCCAAGAATTATTTTTCTTAATGTTTTTGTTTTCTGTAATCTTTTTATATCACATCGTCTCTGCTTGTGTTCAGCAAGCGTATATAAATCCACTGGCCAAACTAATACTTTGTATGACGTCGATTTTTTTTTTTTATTTAAAGTTTTAAGTTTTCAAAAAACTATTGAGTCGAAAACTGCACTTAAAGTATATATAGTTATATAGTATTGTACACCATTCGTTATAAGGCCGCCGCGGCGTTACAAATGATTGACATTTAATTCTAGTGTATAGTATTTTTCATTATAATCGCGAAAGTAATTATAACTTATTAAAAAATGCGTATATTATATTTTTATAGAACAAAATTATTAAAAGCCTTTTGACACGTATTCTGCATAAAGTTGTACGACATAACGACGGACCGCGCCCTGGTTGCGCGTTTAACGTTTTTTTTTTTTTTTTTTTTTTTTTTTTTTTTTTTTTAATTTTACGCGCGTATCGTTGAGAAAAATTAAAAATGATTTTGAAGGTTTATGTCACGACGAGCGAACTATAAAACGCATTTATTGCGTATTCGCTATCAATCTCTTTAGACGCGCGCTTCGCACCCCTCGACGAGCACTGCGCCGCGCACGCACGCGCGTTCCAAAGAATATATAAACACGGAACACAGTGTACATAATAGGCTTTTAAAAATAAAAAATCGTCAAAAGTAAATCGCGCAGCGCCGTCGACCGAAAACATTATCATTATTATTATTTTTTATTTTTTTCTTACGGCCTTTTTCGCGATGCTTTACGCGGTGCTTAAAAGGGGACGGTGGCGCTCGGCGTATTTTCATAAGCAGTAATTGATAAGGCAATTTGTCTCGCGTCATTTTGCGCCCGTTATTATCTGCTGCAGTGTCTGCCGAAGTACGCGGTCGTCGTTACACGCCGTACGAGTAAAAATAACGTGTATGTTGGCAGTGGAAATTATTATTCACAATAATATTATCTTCTGAACATCATCTCACCGACGACAGTTGTGTCGTAACGTTTGTTTCACGTTTGATTCCGAGGGGAGCGAACGAGCTCGGTTCTACTATGGTGTATGTGTTTTTTTTTTTTTTTTGTATTATTCGTAAACGACTTTTATTCACAGAAATCTCGCTCCGATCAAAAAACTTCACGAGAGACATTCTTTGTTGTATTTTGGCTTTAGCTGATACTTTAAAACGGCCATTTCTTTAAAATTCTCCTTAATATTTGTAACAATGTGGAAAATCTGGTTCTTTGGGTTAAAAATGATCAAAAGATTAAAAAGACGTCCTACGATAATGTGGACGGATGCAGATAATTATATCTAAAAATTAAATATAGATAATATGGATAATAATAAATAACATAGATAATTTTATTTATATCTGTAAGCAACGATAAACCATTGCTAACGAAAAAAAGACTCTGAACAGAGTTCTGTTGATAGTGATGCTTTACAATGTTAACAATCTATATAAAATTTTATAAATAAATAATTAAATAGGCTTTATATATTTTCTTTAATACTATTTGTTTTATTTTGTATGTATTTTATCCGGATTTTTCACATTTGCTGAGAAAACTTCTGGGAAAATCGAAAAATAAACTCTCTAAAGTACCTCCCAAGTGAAATTTCTTTTTAGAAAAATCGCTGTCATTTTTTAATGAGCGAAATTGCTGGTAGAAAAGTTGTTCACAAAAAAAAAAAACAAGGCCGTAATATATTTTAACTAATATTTACATTTATTATTAATCTTTTAATCGTTTTTAAACAATCGTTGTTGTCATGAAAACATACATTGTTTAAAAAGTATTTATCACTATTGACTGTGATCCACTCAGATTCGTTTTTCGTTAGCAATGATTAATCGTTGCGTGCAGATTTAAATCAAATTCTCCTCTAATTCTACCTTCTCAACTTCTTATTTACAACATTTGATTATTTATGGTGCAAAGTATGTCCATCCGTCTTTTATTTTTTGTTTACTAATTTATTTATTATATTACCTAGCATAGGTATTTACCGAGACTACGGTATTGAGATTTTCAGATAAACTTTTGAACCATTTTAAAAATACAAATAAAAATATAGAATATGATGCGTTAGTGCACAAATTTCTGAAAATCATCTACGGTTCCTCGTACGCATAAACTTTTTGAATTCGACGAAGTAACAACAAATTATTATAGGTACTACTGAAATATTACAGTAAACTTTGTCAAATACACGAATTTCACATTAATATTGATATTTTTCTAAACGTTTTTCTATTTAAAATATGAGATTTTGATCATTTATGTGACAAACAAAATGATTATCTCACGTTCCACTCAATCTAAAATCAAATATTATATTTCTCTAACGATCATAATTATATTATTACATTACTGTAAAGTGTTACCACAATAGTGGTGATGGAATCAGCTCTTTCCCGGTAATACGCCCGACAAAGAAAACTCGCATCGAACATAACCTCAAAATATTCGGGAGCACCCGTTGGAACTTAATTAAAAATAGTTATTGATGTTTTACGCGTCGAGTAGAGATCATTAGACGGGGAAAATGACTTTGTCTCGCGGAGGCGTTTGCTTTGGTTTTCCGTTATCGCGGGTGTAGAAATGCCCGAAGCCGAACGCGGCAATGCACGGAGAATGTTCTGTAGTACCTACAGTATTTTTTGTTGTTTTTTTTTCTTTTCTAATCGGTAAGTTAAGAAACTCATTAAACTCAAAGTGCTGGAGTGCGCGCGTTAAAGGCGAGAAATCCGAGGCGATTTTCCACGTATTTACCATCACTAGTTCGCGCTATCGCTACGGTAAAAAATTGTCGTATATTATCATTATCGTCGTTAAAATAAATCCGTTTAATTGACTGATGGACGACACGGCCGGAGAGGATATTTGCATGAGCGCAGCTGCTGTTTTACGCGCGAAATGACAGTCAACAGCGGCGGCACCGGTAATTTATTCCGCACGACGAGCCGTCGCCAAAACGTTATTAGCTCATTAGTCCGCGCGCGAGAATTAACCTAGCCGAGCGATATTTATTTATTTACACTTCACCCCTGCCTCCCCCTCTAATTCTACTGCTCCCATTGTCCTTTCCGGCGAAGGACCTCGTACACCTTATATATACGCGTGGTCCTTACCGCCATCAGTTACAATTAAAAAGGCCGTCGTCGTGAGCACACGTCTATAGTAGAAAATATTATATACGGATTGAAAAAAAAAAAAAAACAACCACCACCGTTTAAAATATTATTGTTTATTTGTCGCGACACTGTATACGAATAACTAAACAGAATTCCATTTGTGTGTACGGGGCGGTTTAGAACACCCTGTCTAACAGGGACGGATACTGGAGAGGAGGCTAGGGCAAAGCCCCCCCCCCTCCACGACATATTGTTTCTCAAATTTTTCTTTTTTCATAATTCCATGGATTACTGTATTCCAATCACAGATATGTATGATGGTATTCACGTGAAATAAACATTATCGAACCTATGAAACCGCGTACTCGAAAAACCCGTGTACATATTAATAATTAAATGTGTGCACACTTACTCTCGTATTCACGTATTTCAATGAGTTTTAACAATGATGTTAAGTTAACAGTAAAACAATTTAAAACCATACAAATTCCACGGTACATTTAATATTGTACGTTATTATTATTTGGCTGACTCCAAATAATTGAGAAGGAGGCGAAGGAGAAAGTATACGTTAAGTCGCCTAAACAATTAATTTTATCCTTGAATACGACGTGAATAACACCAGAACGCTTGGAAACTTAAAAGTAAATCCTATACACGTATATTAAGTGTACATTTTTTATGCGCGTGTACACGAACTTTGTGTGCGCGTACATATTAATTCGCGTTTTTAATCGAAGCTTCTATTAATAACGCGACGAAGATTTTACAATTTGTTTTTGAAATTTACATTCATTCCGTGTATTTTATAAACGCCATGCTACACCATTATAACTGTTTAAAGCTAATGATTTGCAAATATCACACAACTATACGATAATATTTAATTTTTTTTCAAATAGGTAACGTCATATCAATAATATTGGATATACCGTTTTTGAGTTGTAATAAAAGTTTGGTATGTGGACCGATAGGGATTAGGTATAACCGATAGATACTGCAGGGTTGTCAGATCAACGTGGAAGTTAAATTTATTACTCATTCCGGAGTTGTTACGGGAAATATTTTCTTTTTGAATTCGAGTCGAAAAGTTTATACCGCTCCGGACTAGACGAGTCTGCGTGAACATCGAAAAGCAATTTTCGGGGAAATAATTAAAACTTAAAAACCGCTTCGTCGACGATTTAATATTTTTGCGGCGGATCGAACTTCTGCAGACAGTACGCAGTACATCGCGTATTATTATAGACGAAACATGATCCAAAACGCCGCACGGAATAACGGAATGCTATGCGTATTCGGACGATTTTAAAATAGCGCCACGGGCGAGTTTAAAAAAAAAAAAAAAAAATATTAAATATAACAAAGATTTTTTTTCCACCCGAGTTTTAATGGACACAATATGTATATTGTGTATTGTAACATATATATATATATATGTTTAACGAAAAGTTTATCGTGAGTATTCTGTGACCCGAGCAGCGGGGAAAAAGAAAACATTAAGGGTTTTGTTTTTCCGCGATACTGCGGACGCGTAACGGTTAAGTTGCACATTAAAGTCCTGCGAAACTCCAATGGCGAGATAAACTATGTAAACTATAACGCAATATAGAGAATAGTGTAATATACGACCGACCGCTAACAATTGTATAATAATATATAACACACCAGTTGTAAAAGTATAATTTATTACTCGTTTATAATATGTAAATACTTATTAATAACTTCTACGAGCCCGGCCTGTGCGATTATATACGCACAGAGCGTGTCACGCGAAGATGTAATGCTTTAAAAGCGGTCTACGGATAAGCGGCGAACCCCGTTATACATATAAATGTGGCTGCACGGGCGTGATTTGAAATAAAATCGTCGGGTAACGAGCGTTTTTAATAATAATTTCGATTCGGTTGTGGGCTAACGAAGTTAGAGTTCGGTCGGCGAGTCATCGACAAGTCAATCGTTCTTCAGAATTCGGTCGAAATATATCAAATAAATATAATAGATCATAACAATATCTGTCGAGTGATCTTAGAATTCGTCCAAATCCAATACAGCCGATAATGTAATAGATATATTCGGTGCATTCGTATTGTGGAAAAAAGCTGTCCTAGGATGATGGGGACGGGTGCAGCCACCGTTATAGATAATTTAATGTATATTTGTGAGCCACGATAAATCATTGTTAACGAAACAACGATTCTGAGCGGAGTCCAGTTGATAGTGATGCTTTGTCAACAATATATATACGTAATAATATATCTCATATTATGGTGAAATAAATTTAAATAGGCATTATATATTTTCTTTAATTATATTTGTTTAGCGTACCGATTTATCCGTTTTTTCTATTATTTTTTCCTCCGTTTTTCCCCTACGCATTTTTTTCGATTTTTCACATTTGATTAGAAAACTCTTGAGGAAATTTGAAAATTAACATTTTAAAGTACTCCTCATTTTGATTTACTATTAAAAAAGTTACTATACTTAAAAATCGGAGCAAGATTTCTGGTGGAAAATTGCGTAAATATAAAAACAAAAAAAATCATCTTTATAAAACAATAAGCTTCTTCGTTCCATTCAGAATCTAAAAACCATACAATTATAGGGTTTTTTTTTTTTTTTTACATGTTAGGAAAACGTTGATTTTAATTTGCAAACCTGATAAAAATGATAGGGTGGTAGTAATGACTCCTCACTATACGTTATACAATGGCATCTATATTTACATGCACATAATGATTTCTGAACTAATGTACCTATAAACGACAAGCCGAACGTACAAGGTGCGATTTTTTTATGACGAGAGTTGTAAACCAGTTTTACTCTTTAATAAGTTTACAACCAAAACGAAACTTTTATCCGTACATAGACAAGACTGGCTGTTGTCAATCAGTTGGTGTTATCTATTCGAATAGTTTGTGTTTCGGTTTTTGCTATATCGAATTTAGGTTCATATAAGAAAAATCATTATTAATTAACGATTATTTTAAAAACCACAGGGTATATAGGAAACATATCGGTGATTTATAATATATTCACTTGGATGGCCACTTCTCGTCACGCATTTTCCATCACTTATTCCTTTGAACACCCAAGAGAAGTTTATGACTATACAGTTCTTCGGGCTTCTCCGTCTCTCAGGCGAAATTGAAGTTTAGTTCTTGATCACCCGTGCTGATAAAAAACAGAATATACCGTCGGGTATAACCTATTTAAAACTGGATACAAACTAATCTCATTTTGATCGGTTCGTGTGCGGATCTCTATGTTTCCAAGGTCACAAAACAGTTGTGAGCTCTACCGATTTGCAATCTTTGTCCCAAAACAGTCAAACCGTGTGCGCTTAGCCTTAACCGCTCGTGTATAGCAAATGTGACGAATATTGAAATACGAGTGCGTTTTAATAATAACAGAAATCCCGGAAATATAATAAATTCAAGCGAGTATACCTGGGTAGTTTATAGGGGCGGTACGCGGCGGTGGTATTTTATATTATAATATAGTTTAGAGTGGATCAAACGACGACAACGGGATAAAACGAACCGCAAAGTTTTCGAGATTTTCGGACGTTGTTATACTGCTACGCTTCCCGGGACAAAGTCCTCAAGGCATTCCACTGCGTACAACAATATTATTAGCGTATAGTTTTACTAAAAACTATGCGCTATTTACTTTAATATGATAATATAATACTCGCTGGTTTCAGCGACTAACCGCAACGAAACAGTAACGTGACCCGCGATGAAACTCGTCATTAATGGACCCCTAGCCACCCCTTACCGAAACCCCGCAAACTCCGAACAATATTATTATCCTGGGAAATGTCTACTTTTAAATAGTTTAGTTGTAGTATATTTCTTGATAAATTTAATTAAATTCGAAAATTGTAAATCAGAAAACGGCAGTGGAGGTAAATGTACACTCAATCGGCGGCGTAACCAAGATTTATAATTTGGGGAGGGTCGGAGAATCTAGAGGGCTTAAGGATCTACAGCCTTCTTAATCTTACCTATAGCTACAATAAAAAAAAATGGAGAAGACTTACAACAGCCAACGCCACTACCGACGATATTATTTAATAATACAAATAATATTATGGCAACATGCATAATACCCGATCAAACGAAAAATTATATTGTTCCTAGAAAAAAGTAAAGACGATGTATTATAACTTAGGTATACCTAATATAACTGTTCATGAAAAAAAAAAAAAATGTAAACCATTTTAATATTATTGTAATATTAATATCAAGTTTTACATAATATCATATATCAAAAATTCGTGACGTCACGAGTAGTGAAATCATCTTGACGAATATTTATTGGAGAGAGTATTATGCCAGTTAAGCCGTTGAATCGCGAAAGAAACGAAACGACATGTTGGACACAATATTGAGAATTATTATTTAGGTTTAAATTTTAATATAAGTGTAAGGGTTATGTTTTATGTAAAAAAATAATAATTCGATTTTTCGTAACTAGAAAAACTATCGGTGCTTGAAACCATTATCATCAAAATACTGTCTCTGTATTGTTAGCGGTAACCAATCACCGGTATTAAATTCAATATTGATTATGGAAATCCAAGGGTTTACCGTATTTGAGTGTTATAACTAAATATATCAATAAACCAAAAATTATCACAAAACCTTAAAATAAATTAAATCAATAAGTTATAAATATCGGTAATCGATAGGCGGTTATCAAAAAGTTACATAATTTATTTTATGTTTCTATAACGTTTTATATTAACTGAAAATTCTACACGGTAAACGGTTTTAGGCTCTCGAAATTCCGTGAAATTATCGACAATCGGTTTCAAGCTCTCTCAAAAAAAAAAAAAAAAAAATGAAAAAATAATGTTCATCCCGAAAAATACAAAATTAGTTTGATCTTGAGTCGACTATTCGTTGTTACTTATGCTATAGTGATTCACACCCTTCACCTATGTCGACAGCATTATATTCATCGTTTAAATCGCAATTCCCATGCTCCAATCTCCGTTGTAAATGTTTTCGATAAAATAGACAATTTATGAGTAAACGTTTGTCATCTTTATTTGTATCTAGATGATTTTGCAGCAATTATATTGTACCGGTATCTAGCAACATTTTGCCTATCCGCGTCTTATACGAACGATTATAAACTTTAATATATCTACATGAAAGTGATAATCAGTGGAGTTGGGCGTTTCGCCTGTCGCAAATGGCACTATTGACGGCATATCTTATTTGATATTTCAGATTACAGTGTATAAATAAAACGAGAATCGTTCAAAGTACAATATTTTCGTACCTAAGTGTAAATATTAGGACGCGAATTTTCGCGTAACCGATTCTCAGTAATAATACCGAAAATAATCGATAAAAACGGATTAATCGAAAAAATCCAACAACTTTAGGAACGCCACGTGGTATAATACGAAAATAAAATATAATATTATTATATCGCGACGCCTTGTGTTATTATTTCCGCGCTGCGATCGAAACTCCGCAGCCGTCAGTCGGTTTGATTTGCGGATAAAAAAAAAAAAAACGGCCGTACATCGGTGGTGAGACACGTTGTATATCAATAAAAAAAAAAATAATAAAAAATAGATTAAATATCGACGTGCGGTATAATAATACCGACAAAAAAAATCTAAACTTTTACTCACGGGCGGCGGTTTAAAGGGAGTATTTTATGTTTATGACGTAATGTCAGAATATTATTATAGTCGTATATGTGTAGGTAGGTAAGTATACTTGTACTTGAGCCGAAGCGAACTATTTTCAATATTTCATATTATATTTTACGTACGTATCGTACTTGCGCGTACGTATCGTACGGGACCTGCACACGCGTGTGTGTATATCGTGAAAATTGTTTAAAAGTTTTGATTTTTTTTGCCCAAGTCAATATTCAGATATTATTCGACTTTGAGCCGTTTCGCGTATTTCGAAACGCGACCTGATAATATCGAAAGGCCGCGTGAAAAACGAAAACTCGGAAACTTATCGTCTCGAATTTTAAATCATTATTTTTCGCCGTTTCGCTGCACTTTTGCTATTATTCAGACGCGCCGCCGTTTCGAAACAAAATGTAGCATTATGATTATGCATATAATATCCGTCGTCGTCGTTGGTAAAAAGGAATTTTATACGAAAACGAGACCGAGACTGTATAAAATATGATTCGTAACGAAATATTATTATGCTATGCAGTTTGGACCGTCGTCGTCGTCATTGAAACCGGTGAAGCAAAACAAAATAAGTTTTATACCTATTATATTATACCTATATATACGTATATCTGTACAAATACGTATACATAGGGTTCGGCATAAATAATGGGAAGCTCATTTAAAGTTTTCCGCGACATCATCTATCGGTCGGTGGCTACTTCGCGGTCGTATAAACTTCAAAAGTTTGCCGAAAGGTCGGCCCCTCGCGCGTGTACTGCACGCCGACGACGTCGCCGTCAATATTGCAGCCAGTTCCGCAGTCGTCTATTGTGTGTATTTTTTTTCTCTTTTCATCTTTTCATCATACGGTGGGAAAGCGCCAGAGAAATAAAAAACAACCTGCGGTGGACACTACGAGTAAAAATTGCCTATGTTTCATCGATCGGATCGGCGGCGCACCGGAGAAACGTATATAAATTTATAAATGGAAATTTAAAAACGAAAAAAACAATACCCCCGGTCGGTACAGAAACGATTTGTTTTCCGCTATATCGATATAAACCCAGTTACACCGCGAACTCGTGCACACTTTACTATGCATGCCGTAGGTGCACGTAATACGATACTGCGAACGAGTATAAGAATATTTTTAACTGTATAGTCGAACGATTGGTGGATAATTAAGTGGCTTTTCCGCGGGGAATATGTGACCCGCAAACTCCGAGGACGTGGGTCGCTTTCGAACACCGCACTATACTATAGTAGTTTCGGGACACCTGCCTGTTTGCGGATCGGTAACGGGGACGGGACCGCAGTGTCGAGAACCCCCCCCCCGTCCTCGACGTACCCGGATCGATAAACAATAATAATTAACTTAAATTGACAAACCGTTGATATTCGCGCAAATATAATTTTATACGTATTTCCGATATCGAATAAAGAAAAAAAAAAAGATACAGATTAGAGTATAATAATATGCGTCCCGTTTTTTCCACCTCCGTCGCGCAAAATGATAGTTTGTTCTGTATACGCCGTAATCGGGTGGTTCTCAATCTTTTTATTTTTGCATTCATGTCACCCTTATCTACGAAATGCCAACACTACGTCAACAAAACATGCATAATTCAATGAAACAAACGGTTTTAAACAATTTAAACTGTAGATTTTAGAAGGAAAATGATGGTTGTATTTAAAAAATTTAATTTTTCTGTCATTTAATCTTTTATACGTTTTTCTTTTTGTTGGACACAATTTTGTTTCGTTTCTTTCTGAATTTCTCGTTGAATGCAAGTATTTATTCGAGAACTTTTTGAAAATTCTATCAGCTGTTAGATATTAAGATGGATATATTGTGTTATATTTTTTTAAATTTCTAAACTATTACATTAATTAATATTAATGTTACAGTAATAAACGACTAGTAAACTGCCCGCATATACCCGGGACCCAACTAGTATAGATTTTTGAATGCGGGATCTAATTTGCGTACACCGACAATAATAATGATTACTTACATATAACATATCATTTCGACGCAATAAAACGGTTGTATTTAGAGAACACGATATCGTTTTACTATTATAGATTATTTGTCAAAAGAAAATTTGATTAATTTATTATAAATATGTTTATTAATCATTGTAATCCCTTTAATTGTGATACTATCGGAAAAATCTTACCGAGTAACAATCGTCTTAATTTCTTCAACATTAAATTAAAATTTTCACGAACCGGGACTTTACAATTCTAATTTTGACCAACCGGAACGGATGCAGAAGCTAACATTACAAACCGAAGCGCCGTTTCCGTGTGTAGCGGTCCATTTCGAGCACTGCCTAAATCAATGACACGCCGTTATGAGTACTATATCGGCATATTTTTTTCTTTATTACGCGCATTTCATCGGGATACTCGGTCCATTTGCAGGTTAAAATGAAAATTACGAGTGTTAATAAAAAAAAAAAAAAAAAAATAATTACGAATCTCCTTCTATGAAATTTTTCCTCCTCGGACACGGCCCTGGGTGTAATTACATGATAATTATACCGCTATACACGGTTAACCTAAATTCGAACTTGGCCGCGTCGAGAAGAAATCGAATCCTTTCCGAAACTATACGCTAACTTCTACCCTCGTTCATCAAAATATTTACGTGTTCCGATCCTTATAGCCCATTTTCGCGGGTAATGTAACTCCGTTATATTAAGTTATTAAGTTTGTTACTTAGTGCCGTGCCACGAAACCGAAATAATTGACTATCTGGTCAAATTCGACTAAACACTGCGGAAGTAGATTTATTATTATTTTACGTATCGCAATCATTTGTCGCGGCTGTTTATTTTATTTCGAAATATCGGACGAGATCGTTTATACGAAGTGGCCGCTATAAATATAATAAATTATAATTCTAATATTATTATTTACGGATATATTAAAAAAAAAAAAAAATTTACTTACAACATTACTTGAGATTGTGACTGTGGTGTTGCGTTTCAATCGAATCTCTTGTTTTCATCCCATATCGATAATATTTGTCTAAAAGTCATAAGAACATTGGGTTTTTTAGATAAACTTCATCCTTTACAGATGTACGTTGTTTAAATATTCTGTACTGCGCACTTGTTTGACCTTTATTAGAATATGGGCCAATAGTGTGGTCCTCATATTCTATTTGCCAAGTTGAAAAACTGGAAATAGTGCAGAGAAGATTTGTACGTCACGGTTTAAGTATAATATGTTAAATAATAACAACTAAAATGCGTTAAATGATATTAAAAATAGTCTCAATCTTAATACCTTATATTCCCGTAGAAAAAATGGAAATGTTTCTTTTCTTACAAAGTTGATTTGTGTCTCTATTTTATGTTCTCCACTTTTAGAGCGTATTCCTTTCCATATACCGCAATATAACTCTAGAACATGCCTCACTGACAGTTTTTCGTATCAAAAGACACCGCACCAATTACGGCCCCAACAATCCATTTGAAAAAATTATCGAAGTTGGATAATGAGTTCGGTTTGATTTTTTTCCAATAGTTTACACATTATCATCTTGTGACCATCATATTAAATAAATAAATAAATAAATATTGCGCTGCATTGTCGGTAAAAAGTATACAATAAAATAATAAAGTAAAAAAAAATATTGTTAAAATGGTTAATACTCTTAAATAAATAAAGTAAAATAAATATATAAATAAAAAATTTTAATTCGAAACCGGTCGTATTACATTTATCATAATACTCCAAGCGACGCATTGATTCATTTATTTTATTTTTTTTATACATAAATTGTTTATTTATATATTTTTCGCTTATAAAAATGTATTTATACTCGGGAGTATGTTTGAACTGCGGGTAATTAAATTGTTGGTTTTGTTCAATCGCGTTACAATTTTTTTTTTCAAGACGTCGCCGCCGTCGTCATCATCGCTCTCCTATATCCTCTAAGTATACTATCTTTTCCTTTTTATACGTTTTCTCCACGTTGTATATTATATTATTTTTTACATTTATAAATCACCTTAGCGAGGTAATATTATATCTTATGCCTCTATCTCTTTTATACAATTTTCAAAACATTACAGCTACGTACCTAATGACACATAATTATTTTTTTTTCTCTGTATTGCATTTTATGTTCATAGCGGAACGTGAAAATGTGATTAGATCTAATAATAATATTTGCAAATTGTTTTCTATGAACAATTCTGTACTTGTACGTCGTTTTTTTTTTATGCGCTCCGGACCCTCTGCATAGTGGCGCGATTTATTATTAACAAATTTAACATTGACGAACCGTTTTTTTTTTTTTTTTTTTAATTTTTAAATTTATAACTTTATATTTCAGTAAGTAGCTATTTTCCGAGCAAATAAAAGAAAATAATAAAATTATGACGTAATTTAAATTGAAATACTCCGGACAAATTTATTCATGGTATTTTATAATTCTACAATAAAAAAAACTGTATAATAAAAGCACGCAGACATAGCTCTATATAAGCTCATACATTTTATAAATACCTATAATAAAATATTTACTAGGCCTGATAAATATAGGATGTCCCATGATGTTCCGATACTTGAAACAACTTTTGTTATATTCAGTATTTTTAGCATAATTTCAATAAAAACAAAACAAGATTAGCATGCCTCTGCGCTATAGTTAATATATTAAAATATTTTTCATTTGGCTACATCCGAGTTCAGTCCCGAATGTATAATTTGAATTGAAGGATATACTAATTCCGTCCCTTCTTTTTGCATTTTCTACACTATATTAATATAGAATAGAATTGACGACTACGATTATAATTCTATGTTATTTAGAAATAAAGATAATACTGTTTAACTTTTAAGCTTTTCAGTAATTATTTGTCAGTTATTTGTGTGTCTAAATTTATTACTTTTTTTATTGTACTGATATAGTGATATTGTATATTGTTTAGTTAACATTCTTTTTATTAGGTACGGAGTTTGTATAGGTATATACTTTTTTCACCCGCGACGAAATTGGTATAAAAAAGGTTATTGGGCGGAACTCAGAAGCAACGTCTCTATTAGGTGGTATAAATTGAAATAAAAATTAAAAATAGCCAATTTATAATATCGATAATATAGATTTTTATAGCATTTTTTTTTTTCCTATTATCTTTATTTTCTAAACAGTTTTGAAGTTTCTGCAGATGCGAATATTATTGTAGTTTATAATCTATTTTAACATGTAATCAGTATTCAGAGCATATCAAATGATAAACATTTTATAATATTATCATGGTTTGTGTACAAACAATTTTAGAAAATAAAAGGCCACACCTAAAAAAAAAATTTCAACCGCCAAAAATGTTCTAAATATCTATATTACAAAATAGCTATTTTGAATTTTTTTTTTTTTTTTTTGTAAAACTACAGTAAAATTAAAAATTTTTTTATTTCGAATTCTAACCACCAGAGAAAAAAAAATTGTAGTATATGAACTGTAGCACAGAAGTATGCTAATTATCTAAAACAAAAATTCATTAAAAATATTGAATAGAAAAGTGTTAGACTCTAACAGTTAGAGTACCATGGTACACCTTGTATACAATGTTTAGCGTACGTCATCACGGTCTGAGCTCTCGCATAGCATAATGCAAATACTTTAATTTTATTCAAAAACTCAATAATTTACCGTACTCGAGTAATATATACTGATATAGTAAAAAATAAAAAGTTTATTTTATACCTATTTACATATTTAATTATAAATGGGGTTTTTTTTTTTTTACTTTGGATGGGAAACACATTTTTGGACACACACCGACTTAACAGGTAACATGCACACCGAACACGACTAACAACAAACGGCTATTAGGTTATTTTCGCCAATTATGTTAAATGACAATGGATATTTCTTAAAACATACCGAGCTGCAACAGGGTCATTATTTACACAAGTGAAATATTATTATAAGCGGTTGTTACGCTCGTGTACGATTATTTAAAACGAAAAGTTAAACGTAAATTATTTAAATTTTAATACACCCAATTAAGTTAAGTACACATGTCTGAAACTCAGATTTTATACTTTGTTATTATTAGGCATTCAGGGCCGGTAGGTACCCACGTAATATTATATACCTTGTGCAATGGTAAACACATACTTTTTAGACCCTAATAATAGTTAGGTAGGTACTACAATATGTACCATATTGCATAATACATAATAGAAAAAAACGAAAATTGTTTAGTACACAGTACACTTCCATTGAGTTATGATAAAGGAGCCCGGTGTGTGTCGGTTTTCAAATTTTCTCCGGGTGTTAAAATTTTTACTCATGTACAAAAAGTATATATTTTTTTTTTCGAGGTCGTGTCTTTAAAATGCTTCACATTCCGACTTCCGCGGAGGTTTGGTTAGCTTCGTCCCAAAAAAAGATGACGGGTAGTAAACCGTGAAATAAGAAGAGAGGGGCGGGGTAATCTACGTGGTTAATGGATGCTTATAGTAAATACGAATCATAAATGCAAATTTAATTTAATTAAGTATATAGTACAATATAAACTTCCTTGAGGCAACCCTGGCAACCATATTGGTAACTATTTTTGATTTGTTATATACAAAAATAAAATGAAATATTCTAACGGAAGCAAGTCGAAAGAATTTGCATGCAATTATTGACCTGTAGTAAATACAGATTTTAAATTAAATATATCTCAAATGAACGAAAATTCGTGAAATTTCACCAACTATCTGGACGGTCGACGTTTCGAAAATCTCACCCACTCACAAAAAACTAGATAAACTTCACAAATTCAAATATTCAAATGCTTACAACGTCGTATAAATTGATATTTTCAAAAATGCTCAGCGACATTATAATAATAATATTTAATTTATCGTTACTCTGAAACACAAAATCGATCAATCTAAAAAAAAAAAAAAAACCAAAGTTTTGGGATTTTAAAACTTTTTTCTTTTTCCTAACTCATTAAATTCGCCGCTATATTTCTGTAATAATTATAATAATAATGAATACCTACATATACAAAAAAAAAAAAAAGAGACTTCCATAGTGGAAGTTTCATAATGGAAAAAAAAAAAGGTAATAATAAATAGTAGGTATCACTTTCAAATTTAATTAACATTAACAATAATAATAATAATATGAAGTTGGTAACACATACAATATCGAATAACCTTTTTAAACAATCTTTTTGATTTTCACATAAAAAAAACAAATTTTTTATTTGTATAACGGAAGATTGTACAGGTATACGCGGAATGTAATATTAATAGTGCCTACACTATAAAGCGACGATTGAGAGCATCTGATATATTATCTTATGAATTAATTTATGCCGCAGCCACGTAATATATTTTAAACGTTATCGTTTTATATTATTACGATTTACGAACAGAAAATTTCCAATGAAATATCTTCATTTTATTTCGAATCGAAATAAATATCCGTTTTTATTGAACAAAAATTAAACGGAAGGTTTTTTTTTTTTTTTTAACACACAATAATAATATGCTAACGCAACAATAACTATCGTACAAGACGCGTAAGATTCACATTAAAAAATAAAAATCACATAAAGACGGCAACGCATTGTACTTTGATGTATGACTTTGAGAGAAGCTTTTGCTCGAGTTTATTAGCATACAAGCACTTGACTGAACGACGATGTGCAAATATATACATAATCCGCCGTATAATATTGTAATATTGTATTGAGCAAAGCGACATAGTGTGTATAGAAGACGATTCGTAACTAAAAACTTTCTTTAGACAGGCTAACAGACAAATTATTATTATATTCGCTAAATATTAATAATATTTTTAGATAAAGTTTGTTAAAAATTATTAAAATAATTGAATTGTAAATTTTGAAAAAGGCCCAACTCGAGATTTTTTAAAACCAATATTTATATTTACGCACAATTTATAGGCACCTGACGATATTTAATGAGCGAGAGAGCCCAGGTGGGGTTTAAATAGTGATGAAGAACACTGACTTCTCGAACTAAATTTCGAAAAGAACTGGTGCTCAATTACAGAAGTTAAAAAAATACATGCCGGAAGAAATTTTTGATTTTCAGAGATAAGCCCATTCCGAAATGTACAATTCAATTACAAAAGTAGTTGAAAACGCTATTTAGTAACTTTAGTTTTATAACCTTATTTACGCTACACTTTAATATCATTCATGGGGCCTGCACAATTTATATTATTTTAATTTTTCACATGATATAATTGATTTTTACACGAGTTATTGATTTTGAATATCGTCCTTAATATGATATCTTTTTTCGTGTCAATGTGGAATATCAAAAAATTTGATATTTTTCGAAATGTACAAACATATTTTAATAAATAAGTATAGATAATAATATAATCATACGCATTAAGAACCGAAGGGATCAATATTGATAAAGGTGTTAATCGATATTTTTTTTCGAAATTGATATCATTTCAACATATTAAACGGACTTTTTTAGACCTGCTATTAAGTTGCTGATTTATACGCGGATTAAAAACACAATTATTTATTATTATATTTATAGAGCCAATCAATCAATAATAAATAAAATTGTAGTAAAATGTTTAGTTTTTTTTTTTTCATTTATTTTAAAAAATAACAGAGATTAATAATATTAACAGATCTTGCGTACAATTTAAAATTGTATACATGAAAAATATATTCTTATTTATCAAGACTATTTATTTTATATTTAATAATATATATTTTTTTAATTTTATATAGGTATACATTTATTTTAAAAAATAAATCAATAATGTTAATTAAACAAAAAAAAAATTCCATTCAGATGTGTATTAGTTACGTCGAAAGTGTTATGCGCCCAAGTGTCTCGCATCAAAATGACCGCGTCCATTTGATGCGCGTCGAAATTACCGCGTCGAAATGACGTGACACCCCTCTCTCCCCTTGGTCACTAGGCTTTTAGGCTCTATAACGATTTCAAAAGGAGATTTCTAACTTAACCTTACCTAACTTACCAGCTGCAGATACATCTCGAGTGCATATCGAGTGTTGTTTCACCCGTGTGACTTAATCGTTAATATCGCCACCTAACGTCGAAGTTTTATCGCGGTTAATGCAACGTTATTACATATATTGTGATATATTACTACGAAGACGATGATAATAATGATAATCAGTGCTTAAATTTGGGGGGGTGGTGTGCAGGAGGATGGAGCTCCTCTACTATTTTTTTTATTTTTTTGCGTACCCTAAATATATTTTTTTTACTGAAACGGGGGGACGGCACAAACTAATGTTCGAAATAATTTTTAATATAACTAATTTTACTATTTTTAATTTTAAAAATGATTTTTGATATTATTTGATATTATCATCTATATTATGGTCCTATATTTTTTTACAATATGGTAGGTATATCGATATTTTATCACACGATACCATAATAACCAAACGACACCGCATAGTTGAATTTATTTAACTAAACTTTTGACCACATACATTATCCGCAGAAAAGCGATAACCAAAAAAAAATGGTAAAATATTATTATCAGGATACAATATGCATATAATCGATAAGGAATTTGGTATCATTGGTATAATCATAGGAAACTAAGGTACACGATCGTTACACGATATGGTGTGGTGTAATAGTTGTAATAGTGTGTACCGGCTTTATAGTTATCATTTATCGGTGATTTTGAATTTTTCGATTTATTCATTGATACTAAGAACAGTTCCAAAAAACTCGATGTAAAATCTTTATTAAAAGGAATAAATACAGTAGTTAAGTCATCATCAGAGTGTGGACGTGTAATCAATTATACGAATAAAATTTTTAGTCCGAAAAGAAAAACATGTCATCGTTATTATACACGCTGTATTGGTCCTCCTGTAAATTTATTTGAACCAAACTATTATGTTACATCTTGGATACACAATGGTAATAAATCAGCTGATGAAGAATGTTGGCCAAAAAGAAATTAAAACGATGAACAACAATCAAGTATTTATGTCGTGTATTGAATAAACGTGTTAATTATTATTTATTATTTAATTGCTATCACCATATATTTGGAATTTTAATATTTGTAGTTGAAAATTGGAATTCAAAATGCTAGTAAGGTGGAACGGTGATGTGGGTGTGTGGGGTACGAATCCTTCCGCGGGTCTGTGTTAAGCGATTGTGCACTTGGAACGCAGTTTTTAAATCGTTGCATTGAATTCCTTAACTTAATTTTTTTTTCCAATTCGAGCACTGTTAAAAATAATAATAATAACATCAATAACAATAAATATCATTATTATTATTATTGTTATTATTATGTTGAAAAGACGAAAGTTCACGTGTGAGCACCAGCGCAGCTATTGTGTAGGCCGCTGTGGCGCGGCGTTCGTTCCATTGTCGGTTTATCTCTGCGCGGAAATTATTGTCTTTTATCAACGTCTTTGGAAATTTTGATGTATTAAACCCATCCAGTGCCACCGTCATCGTCGTCCCTGTTTCCCGTTCATTTATCTCGTAGACATTTAGATTGCGCGTGCCAGAGGTCTACTTTATAGACAATAATAATAATAACAACAATAATAAACAATGAACAGTTGTTCGAAAAATGCGTACCGGAAAATGAATAATTTCAAATTGATGTGATAAAAACGACGGACGGGCCTTACCAACGTCGTCATCGTTTTCGTTTTAAGTATAAGCTATTTTTTTTTTTCTAGCTCGATTGACGAAAAAAAAAATATATATAAATGTTCATATTATTAAATTACGACGTTTTATACGGTTAGGTACGCGCGGACATCATAAATTCCGTGTACGGACTCGCAATACCTATTCCCGCTGTAAAATAAATAAATAAATAATATAAAAAAATTGAAAAATCGAATGCCACTCGAATAATAATAATCGTTACTCGCACACGCAATGCAATAATACATAAGTCTCGATTTCTATTTAATATATTATATCAGACAATTTTCTATTTAATAAAAAAAAAAAAAAAAAATATCGATCCCGTTGTTTGTTGATACAGCATACTTGATATTACATACCTCTCTATTTGTATAGGTTATTTGTTTTTATTTATTTATTATTATTATTATTATTGTTTTTTTTTTTGGCAGGATCTAGAAATACGGATGTCCGTCCAGCGTTTGTTGGCACTAGAACTTTTGCAACGGTACGAATTTTCAAAAAAAAACACAGTCATGATTTTCCCATAAGGTTTTTTCGAAATTTACTATTTGAATGATTTGTATTTATTTTTTTTTTCAAACTCCAATTTAAATGTGTAACAGAAACGTGTGGGTGGATACTTAAGGTATGGTGTGTAACGTTTAATTTATAGGTTAAACGATTTTTGTTTTTGAATAAAAACTAATTTCTATTCGCATGCTACATGGTCACGGTGAAAATAAACTCTTCACACGAAATTATTATTCTTTACATGCAAATTTAACAAAGCAGCAATAATAATATTAAAAAAGAAAAAATGTAAAATAATCATTACATACTATAATGAAACAAAATTCTGGCGAGGTTTGGTCATTCGTGTTTAGATAAACTTAAGCTGAATATTATTAATATGAAACTATAAAACAAAATAAAATCAGCCGTGTTTTATCGTCTCAAATTCTTGAGAATTTATTGGGTCGAACAAATTGCATACATTACATAAAATTGGAAAAGGTGGTGCGACAAACACCATGAATTTTATGATTTTCAAACAAATTTGAAACTTTAAATGCTTATTGAAAAATAAAATTGTGATTACGAATTTACGATATTTTCATAGTGATATAAGAATTCCGATTTTTGAGAAACGTGTGTCCCATCACAGAGAACCCATGAAAAATCAAACAAATTCGATAATTTAATTAGGCTATAAATATTACAAAAATCGCAAAAATATTTAGAAAATGATACGACTGTTAGAAAGGGCTAATATAAGTATTCTGTACAAATTTCAGATTTACTCATCAAAAAAGAATTCAATATGTCAGCATTAGGGTAGCATAATTTCAAATTGCAGCGTCTTATGCTTTTCTGATCTAGTATTAATTTAGACCATTGTCTAAATTAACAATGCCTATCTATTTTTATAGTAATGATGGCCATTCGGATTTTCGATTGTAACAATATGATTCGAGTGGTGTTTATCAAATCCTTTGCAGTGGGATGTACTTATACTTGTAATTGTTCAAATAATAATAAATAAATGCACATGCAGGCATTTTCGCAGTATATTGGTATTCAGCTGTTGTATATTTAAAACATTTGGGCGCGCCACTGTTGTAGGTGGGAAATTAGAAAAGTAGGAAAGAAAAAGTTATTTAATTTCTATCTGAACGTAACGATAAACTATTGATAACGAAAAACGTTACTAAGCGGAGTTCGGTTAATGTATGTTTTTCGACATTTAAATCTTAAATCTTATCAAAAAAAAAAAAAAAAATACAACTTTACGCTCAAATTATTGTGTTTTACCGATGGAACAAGATTCTGGTGGTAAAATTTCACACTAACAGACAAAACAAAAGCCCAATTCGTAGTAAAACCAATACATTTCTCACTGCACTTAGATTTAAAAAATCTAAACGTTTTATCCGTTCGATAAAACGGAAAATATCATAAAATTCAAAATAGGGAGTGTCCCATTAAGAACGCCGGATTTCAATTTTTCGGTATTTCTTGTTTTGTGTGTTGGCTGACCTGTTTTTCTTATCATTATCATTTATAAACTATTCGAAATGAAACGTTGTGAAGTTTTTATCGATTGATTTTGTTTTATTGATTTATTTTGATTGTTTCTAACGTTCAGTCTGTAACCATGGCGTGACTAACTATTCAAGAACGCATTTTGGTTTAGTTCAGTTCCATTAAACTTAACTATCAATCGACTGTTGACACATTACGAGCCTCATTTCGACGCCATGATCCGTCTAAGATGTAGTACTGTTTCGGCATTACTTTCGTTATGACAATAAAATGTCTTAACAATCTATAAAACCTTCACGGCATTTCATTGCGGAGAGTTTGTAGACGATAATATTAAGAAAAACAAGTCATCAAACACACAACACAAAAAAATACCGGGAAATTCAAATCCAGCGTTCTTAATGGGACACTCTATATGATACATATTATACGGATTAAGTTTTATACATAGAAACTATTGCATTATACATTTTACGAGTATATTTATCAGCTTTTACTTATATCATTAGACTACCTATTAACAATTTGTTTCCTAAAATATGGTCGAGTTTTAGAGTACTGAAGTAATTTATTGGCTTCGTAAATTTAGGAAATCTAGCCGTAAACAATTCCCATTCTTCCATTAGAGATTAAGTTTGATATTTTGTTAGAAGATTACATAATAATGCGACATCAAGAAAGTCAGTTTCGTTTGCTCGATCTACTTAGTAGACAAACGCATATTATAATAGTATATAATAATACTAAATAGAGTATAAAATTTTAATGTTGACCGATGAATGGAGATTTCATAATATTTGCAGTGTAGTAAATTGCCACGAATGACTAATTTAATAACTGCACGGTTGGTCGGGATAAAATTAATTATGGGTCGGAGTGACTAATATTTCCAATTTGTTAAATGTAAAATGTCTGGCTTGAAATTATAGCAAGGGACACTTTTATAAAAAGGATTATGCCAATACGTTTGATTTAAATTTGTTGATCTCAAACTACTGATTTTAGGTATAAAGAGTAACATTAAAATACTCTCATATTTTTTTAACTATAAATTATCAATTGATAATTAAACATCAATATTTAACATTTCTGTCAGATTAATGTTACTATCATGATATTATATTATTAAAGCGACTTCAATAGCAAATGTATTTGTATTATTTTAAATATTGAAAATGAAATTATAGCTAAGAAATAAATTACATTTGACGTATATTTATAACAGTTAATTATCAAGGCAACATATATCACTGGTCTCAGTAATATGTGTACAAAATTCATTGATTTTAACCGATTTTCTTATTTGTGATAAACTGCTGAGTAAAACAAAAACATAAATGTTCTAATTTTATTTTAGATTCTGAGTGGACCGAAGAAGCTTATGGTTTTACCAACCAGTTTATTATTTTTTTTTTTTTCTGTGGACAACTTTTCTACCAGCAATTTTGCACTAACTACTAACGATAGTAATGTTCTTGAAAGGAAATTTCACTGAGGAGGTACTTTAAAAAGGTCGTTTTTCCATTGTCCTCGAAGTTTTCTCAGAAAATGTGAAAAACTGGAAAAATCGGGAAAATTGATACAGCATTAAACAAATATTACTTAAGAAAATGTATAGATTCTATTTAGTTATTTTACTATAACATGGAATATATATATATTATTGACAAAGCAACACTATCAACGAACTCCGCTCAGAATCGTTTTTCGTAAGCAATGATTTATATCGTTGCTTACCGGTATATATTAAATTACCTATAACAGTGGCTGCACTCGTTCCCATTATCCTTAGACCACTTTTTGAGTTCGGATTTTAAAAAAGGTCGTATAATATGTATAAAGTGATTTATTTTTTAGATTTAATTAGCGTGATGTGTGAAGTGTGTATATTTTATTGTGTTGGCTACGTCAACATACACTTTTCCAAACTTTTCTATAGCATAGTAGATGGACTTTTTTTGTAATGTAGAGTCGAATATGCAAGTAGGTAAAATATCAACATATTAATAAGGTACTTATGTAATTTTCAGAATTCCTCGGTACTTTTTTTTTTAACCATACGATATGCTTTAAAAAAAATAACCGAGATTTACAAGGTTAGGTATACTAGTAATTAAAATAAAAAATAAAAAAAATAAATGGTATAAGTTTTATAATTTATTAGTTAGTCCATCCATTAGTTATCCATTAGTTTGTTTTATGGATTTAGTTAGAGGTATCAAATTTTGCCTACGCAATATGTTATTTACAGTATAATGAGAAAATATGAGCATGCAGGTCGTTACACAATATATTACATTTTTGTAACAATGTTTATTCAGGGTTTTTAAGATTTTTATTTGATTTTATATCGAAACTCATATGTCATACAAGTACCTAACCTATTAATAAATCGATTAGAGCTCCGAATTTTTTTTCATAATACGTATTTAGTTTAAAATATTTCTTTGGAATATAAACAACATTGAATTCACCGTGATTCAAGTAAAAATATATCGACGTCCACTGCGTATAAATATGAAGTCGTCACTGCAGTATCCTATACATGTATTACAACTGGTTTAATATCAAAGAAAATTATTATTCAGGATCACGCTAATGTATTTAGTAGATGAAAATGTAAACTTATTTTACTTTCCATTTATATAAACAAATAATTAATAAATCTAACTTAACTGACGTCATGCTGTTGGAGTAGGTAAGAGGTCTGTGACAGGAACGAAGTGGACAACATATTCATCCAGGGAGGTTATAAATTATCCTGCTGTTCTCTCCTTTCTCCAAATCAAATGACAGACAATAATTTTAAAACTGTTAACCATGCAGACAGTAGAATTTCCCAAGCCATCTAGAAAATGACGATTTCAAGACTGGCCATTCAGCCCCTGGTTTATTGAAAAGTGTGATTAAATAGAAAAATTGATTGTTATATACGAAAATTATGTAGGTGCCTTCTGCAGCACGCTGTTTTATTAATTTGGGAAATTTGTATAGAATGTTCAACAAATTGCGTAGACAGCGGCGGCGTATGCGGGAGACTCGAAAAATATTGCGATTCCATTATGTACTTTACATTTCATACTTACAAGTTTACTCGTATATTCCAAGTGAGTGTGGGTAGAATAATTTCGTATTTCGACGAGAATATTGACGATAAATATATTTTTTTCGAATTCAATCTGTAACGGTGCGCGCGTTCGACGTTCGTTTTTTCATATTTTAATATAATATGCGAAAAACGTGTTGTATATGTGTCATCACATACACAACTGAAGTGACGGAAAACGAAACGGAAAAAAAACGAACGATAGTATGGCACACAGAGTTGTATATGTATACAGACTGTTCTATTTGTATTCAAATTCAGAAATAAGTGAATTCTTTATGTAGTTTAAACACCTGCTATACCTAAGTGGGTATATGCAAAAAGAAAAACATTTTCAATTTGTAGGTTATATAAGAATTTTTAGACGATATTTAAAACACAAATCTCGCATTTAATACATCTATAATTTCAATGACTTACATTTAAAATGTAACTTATCGTACAACGTTTTCTTTTTTATGTAATCACCGTACAACTGATTGTTAAAATGTTTAAATTATTTTCGAAGCGTTTTTTTTTCTATCTCAAATATTAATAAATCCAATGAAGATAATTTCGATTGCTCAAAAACTGAAACATACGGCATTCATATTATGTTCTTTATTGTACTAATAATTTGTTGAACATTAATTTTATTCATAAAAGTGGAATGGTAATCGTTATTTCTATATATTTTACAATTCTCATCTTGATATGAGGTCATAATACGTTTAATGTAAACTAATTAAACTTTTGTACAAAAAAAAGTCAGTTTTTTCCGATCTTACCAGGGGGAACTAACACTTTTGCATCACATAAATAATGATATAAATGTATTATAGTAAGAGATTAATTTTTTGTAAAAATGTCAAAAACAATTTTAATTTTCCTCGAGTATTTTGTTTTTTGATCTCTTGTGGATCAGTTTTGGTTGCAAAAGTGCGTGTAGATAGTATATTTTATATTAAAAATTAAAAAAAAAAAAAAAAAAACTAATAAACGACAAACGCGGGATTGTTCGGTGGAAGCAATGACGCGACAAAAAGTTTAACCGAAAGTTCTTGCGATGCAGTAACTTGAAGATCATTAGTCTTTAGAAAATGTCGGCAGATAAAAGTGGTCTTGTAAAACGACGGCGGGCGGTAAGTGGACTGCAACCCGAGTCAAAAGGCGTACGCTAAGTGAAAATGTAAAGCCAAAAAAAAAACGAAAACAAAAAGACCCAAGGTAAATAAGAGCGAAAAGATAAAAGAGTGGGAAATTATATTACTAACGCATCGATCGTTTGAAAAAATAAAAAAATAAAACGAAATAGGTGTTCAATCATCCGTATAGTTTTCTTTCTAATATTTAATCTTTTTTCCTATCAAGACCAATACGTGTTATATTTATTTTTACCCGTCACGTGCCTGTACAATAATCGAAATTAATAAACTCATACGTTCCTATATAAATTCTCAGGAATAAGGTATTTAGCCAATATTTCGAAATCAGTAGTAACGTTTTTATTACGTATATAGAAAAAAAGAGCTGATTCTGCTGATGGGCGGGCCACTGTAGTGGTTAGTAACCTGGGCAAATAGGATAACTTTTAAATGTATTTCATTTATATTTGTTAGTTAAATGGCAAATTATTGCTAAATGAAATGCGATTCTGAGCAAAGTTTAGGTATACATGTTTTGAAATATCTTGATTTTTATGAATTTCAATAAAAATTTAAATTTAATTTTTTTAGTACCTCCGGTGTTCTGACGCACTCGTGCGTCATAAAGAAACACAATTCACAAGCCATAATACATAAAAAAAAAAAACTACAAAATATTATAAACCTCGTGTTCAAGCATTTCTGCTCGGTCAAAATAATTTTATTCACATAAAACTTAAAAATGGTAAAATAAATAATTTGAGATTATTTGAATTTGAATTTCATCAGTAAAAACAAAACCAAGGTCATAAACTTCCTTGGTATTTCCCAATTATTCACAAAAAATACAATGAAAAACTCAAAACGAATCCTCGGTGCACCAAGTGGAGCTTAAATAATAAGCTTTCAGAAAAGATTTTATACTTGAAAATCAAAGAAATATTTCTGGGAGAAAAGTTGTTAACGAACAGGAAATACAAAGAAAAACGATAAACACGCGTTATAGTAAAACTGATACATTCCTCACCGCGTTCAGATTTTAAAAAAAGCTATTAGTAATAATTTGAACTTATATTGACTTGGGTATAGTTTGTTGGAAATATTATTACAATATGTTTATAATATCTATACCTGTATACCTACCTTCGTTTAGGTACATCGTTTACCTTCGTAAACCTGGTACTAAATCAAATACGACTTTGCGAAATCACTCTAACAAACCATCCAAAGACTTGCAAAAAAAATTTTTCAGAGTTTGTTAGACAGAATTTCAAACGAAATTCACTGGAGCTGGAGTTCATGCTTGACGCTTCTTTACTACTACATTTACTTCGTAGATCATAACATTTCAGAAAGTTGTGTCTAACAAATTCCAACCGGTGCGTAGCAATACCTAGTAGGTTTGGTCTAATGTGAGGCTGGTACATTTTTGATTATTGTTTCATACACGGTGTTCTCTAGCACCATAAACTTTCACGTTTCATAACTTTTGAAATCTATCCGAAAAATTCCAAAAATATATTAACAGCGTCTAACAAGTCTGAGTAGGGTTTATTCGGGCGGTTTCGCAAAGTTATGCTATGTTTGTAGTGTTTACTTCACGTGGGTGGGGGTATGCCTACTTAACGGTTGATTAAAGTTTCGAATTTCTCGGGAGCGGTGTAATATTATGTACACCCTACGTAGATTCAAATTCACAACGAGATAATATAATAACGGTAAACAAATCACTGCGACGAACTTTTTGTTTGTATCGAATAAAATTATCGTATTATATTATGTAACCAGTTAAGCATTAATCAAATAAAAATATATATTTAAACAGACGCTGTAAACTTTAGTAAAATACTATCGTTATTGGTACTGTCAAATTTTAGTTTTAGAGCGTACTATACAATGTTTGTTTGTGTTTTTTTTTTTTCTGTCCGTAAACAACTTTTCAAACAGAAAACTTGCTTCGATGTTTCGAATGATAGCATTTTTTTCCAATTGGAAAATTTAATGTAATCGGTACATTAAGGAGGCCATTTCTTGATTTTACAACGGGTTTTCGAAATAATTTGCAAAAACCGGAACAAAATTATAAATTAAACGGCAAAAGTGTACGGCACGTTATTGATTTCTTTGTTTTTAATTTGTACGTATTAAGTTTACTACTATAAATATTGCTCCAATCGAAAAACGAAAAGTGGTCTTTTTATTGCGTTATTAATTTTGTTCGGAGATCAGGAAAGTTGTTTTTCGATTTTTTGTGTACTTTTTTTTTTTAATAATAAAGTGAAACCGAAAAATAATCTAGAAATAACTGGAAAGTTTACGAGAATAATGGTTTTATTAATTTCAATTTTGTTTTTTTGTTGCAACTTAGTTCAAAATAATCATAGAAACTTGAAATTTCGAATTCCTTCATTTGTTTCTCCAAGACATGGTAAAATTTAAAAAATATTTTGGTAGTTTTTGATTTATTTTTAATAATTTCTTGTTTTTGAGTTTTGTACGTAATATTTATTTGGTAGGTTCTATATGGATGTTATTGTTTGACTAAATAGAAATACTTGAAAATTTAACAGGTTCATTATAATCTGAACTAAGTGTTCAAAAAAAAAAAATTAGAATTTCGAAGGAAATTGTAAATTATATGGCCTTACAAATCATGTATAAACGAACTTCGCTCGGAATCTCTTTCCGTTAGCAATAATTTACATGTATAAATGCAATAATTTTATATCTTCCCAACTTCTCTAGTACCTATACCTACAATATGTGGAGCATCCATTGCAGAATCAGCTCATTAATAATCGTTATTATCATGCGGTAATAAATCGAAAAAAAAAATTAGTCGGCAAAATGTCGATGATTTGTATGCATAGTCAATTAAGTCGAATAATTAAGAACTATAAAAAATTGAAACGGGTTTTCCGACGATGTACCTCAGTTTACATTACGAATCATTAATACATGCATATTTGACCAGAATTTTTTTAAACATTGTGTTATATATTATAAACCAATGCTTATTATTATGTTAGAGTAAAAGAAATAAGACGTGACTTTTCACGGCGGACGCAATTTAGGCGGATAAAAAACCGTTAAATTGCCATTAAAAGTTAGGATTTCAGTCGTTATTTTTATACGCGATGAAAAAATGTATGTTTCATGTATTTTACCTATGAAATGAACGCGTATAATACCGCAAAAAGTATCATTGCCAATGTGGGCTTTAAGCTTGTCGGTTGAGATGGCGGGCACAAAGTCGGAGTAACAGACACTTAAGTGTAGCTAATCGATACGACGTAAAACGGCGGCTTAACCCGCCGTCACGAGAAACCAAAAATATTCTTCCGAACGTTTAGACGACTGTACTTTTTCTGATATATCATTGTGTTCGGCGTATAATATATTTGTATGTATATGTTTATATGTGTGTGCGTGTGTATGTGTGTGTGTGTGTGAGTATGTGTGTACGTCACGGATTTATAAGCTCAGTGCTCTCTTCCCTTTCCCGAATCAATTCTTATGCCATCAGACGAAATCCTTTAGTCCGCGAGGATTTAAGTATATAGAATTCTATTGCTCTCCTCTCCACTCGGGACGGTAGCTCCAGCTGTAAACAGCGTAATATACGACGAAAATTGTACGCGAGGATAGGAACCGTCATACGATCGTTGCATTATCAAAAGTATAATATTATATCATTTCGGACAGTTTTTATAGTAATTTTTTTTTTTTTTTTTATGATTTATAATCGTATTATCATAGATTAATGTTTGATCATGCACGGAAATTCGCGAGTAATATTATAAGTACATAATAATAATGCACCTATAGATTTATGCTTTTTTCCGTCTCGCGTACGAAATATTCAGTTTAATATTATAACTTACACGTTATAAAAGTAAATTATATTATCTGGTTGTTAAAAGGTACCCATATAACAGCAATAAATCGTTCATTCCTGTGTATCGTTTTTTGAAAATAATGGATATCATCATTTTCACGAACGGAACGCGTGTTATTTTTAAAAAAAAAAAAAAACATAAAACAAATAATACCGGATGAATAAATTTATTAACCGATAGAGTTCTCTTTGCAGAAAAAGAAGTGTTTCTTCATAAATTACAGTATCAACAATTTCATGGGTGTACAAGTTAAATTATTGTTAAAATGAATAATTAATTTACTACTTGTGGAGAAAAAACTTTTTCGTCCAACAAAGTATTTTTGTTTATGAAGAAAATAATAATAATTTTTAATATTTAAACTCGCGAACAAAAGTAAGTATAATTATTACGACGTGGATTAATTAGGTACCTCGCATTAATCGTTCTACGCTGTTTGGCTACAACTTCGGTTAACATGTATTTAAATATTTATAACGACCGCGTAGGTTCGTTGACATCACGTCAACGTGTATACTATCGAATTTCAACACAGGACTGAGTGCTATTTCATCGATTCTTCGAAAAAGTTGTCTAAGTCGAATTAGCATTTTTAGCACCTGTCGAAACATTATCGTTATGATGTATTGATACAAAGGGCTACAAAAACGTTGCGGTTTCAAGTTTCAAATTGCAGTTTTACAGTCAGTTTAAAGTATCTGTTTTGAATAAGCTATATGAATACCTACATGAATACCGTTAACTTTATATTTGTTTGTGGTTAGTTTAGTTACATGCCTTTAATGTGCAATCCCGAAATAACCCGCTGTCTTCGCTCTGTTCACCTTTTCTTTGGCTGCCCACGAGGTTTTTCGGTGTTCGTTCTTCATCTATACAGTTATCTGTGCAATTATATAGTCCTGATATCTCCACCCAGTTTATACTATATCGTACTTTTTATGGTTTCAACTAATTTCGTCAGATAGGTTATCTAATTTTGTGTTACTCCTTATACCGTTATATTATCCATAATTGTTTTTTGTCGGACCGGAAATCGTTCTCAAGATCTTTCATTTGAATACATATTTAATCATCAGGTCTCGGGTATCTACTATATACATTATGTATATAGTAGTTATATATATATCAAATATATCACATATAAATCAGAAAATAATTGTCAAATCTCGGTCAGTATATTACATGTTATCACCTATGTGTTGTTATTGTATAAAAGTGATTTAAGCTGTAAAATGCGCATTAGAAAGGAATATTTTGGTGACATTTTTACGAGGAGAGACGCGTACAACGCGCACGTAACAACAATAATACGAACAAAATGAAGAAGACGTGAAATGAACTGATAAATTTTAAAACGCGTTACAATATTCTTATTATTATTGTTACTACCGTTATACGCACGAGTCCGTTTATATAGTAATAGTATTCTCTGAAGCCTTTTTACAGGCCACATTAAACCGCCGACGGGGTGTGTTTGCTTCTTTACTTCAACACTGTGCTTATATTATATGACAAACATTTACACACAATCACGATAAAACGTTTTGCTGATAATATTACGTATCTACACTACAGCTATACAGGCTAGCTACCTATGCGTGTGTACGTGCCGGCCACCCTCTTTGCCGCCGTGTCACAGCTCTAGCAGGAGTCCAAAGACTCTCGTGCGCGTGCGAGACTCGAGTGGCGCGTGTGGTGGACAGTCATTAGCGCTCTCAATTAGATTTAACTTTTCGAGTGCATCCGATAAGAATCGTTTTTTGCCTGCCCTTCCCGCTACAATAATATAACGTCGTACCTACTTGACACGTTACTGTATATATACGCTTGCTCGCTTTATCCCCGTCTATATTTTCCGAGGGATGCGAAATTCATAACAACGATTAAGTAATTATTAGAACCCAGATGCGGATGCCCTAAAACTATCTAAAATTGTTCTAAAAATAAATAAAATAAAAACCTTTTAGCGAAATAGTACTTTTAATAAATGACATAAAAATGCTAAAAATTCTCTACGAATGGAAAATGGAAAAAGTTTCACTTTTGTAGTATCTTTTACACAAATCCAATTACGTACTCGGAATGCATTGTTCTAGATCATCCGCCCGAAACTGCGTAGTTCTACATTGAAATCCGGGACATAGTAATTATATGATAATAAATGTTTTTATTGAAGAATATTTTTTATCCCAATAAACATACACAAATAGCGTTTGTACAATTTCGCGAGCTACCATAAATTAATTCTCCTCCGCCAGTAAACTATTAGATACATTATAATATTATATTATATATTGTCCTCAGGGGAAATTTTAATTTACTCGCCTTAAAAAAAAAAAACAATTCACCTCATTTTCAGCGATCATAAATCAATTCTTGGCCACGGCGTTTTCTTCAACTAACAAATTTGCTAAGAATTATTATTACGAAGTTTAATTTAAAATAAAAAACACAAACATGTATATACATTCCATGCTATGATAATATCATATACCATTTTGTATTTTGTAAATGCGAGTCAGGTCTGCTCAGCATACTTTTTATTTGAAAATTATTAACACTCGCGTGCTTATCTTCTTATTATTCTTAGCGAGTTTCGGACCTTTATAGCAAATTTACTGTCCTATGCTAATTCTCTCCGATGTAATTCTAGTTTAATTATATGATATCCTTTTTTTTTTTTTTAACACGGTGCTCATCCTGTCTTAGGCGTATTCGTGCTACAGGAAAACTTAATTGTATATATAAAAGGCCGGATCCGTTTGTCTATCTGCCTTTCTGTATCGTTTTATTTCGTATACTTCAAACGCAAATCGTGACGTTTAGGTTGAAATTGTAGGTTAACACACGTAAACCAATATAAAAATCGGGATTTTACGTAGATTTTCCTGAATAATTAAAAAAGATACAGCCATGGTAGTTTTTGAATCTTTTAAATATCTTTAATTCTATAAATAATTGCATTATTTGTTATTAAACTCGATGCTTGAGATATGCTCGTTTTTACAATAATATTATGCCTATAACAGTGGCTGCGCCCGTCCCCGTTATCGTCCCGGGACAGTTTTTTTTTTTTTTTTTTTCATATATTTACTGTACGACAACGTTCATAAATTTTGATCGGCCCGCCCCGCGCCGAAAAAATAATGCCGGACACGCGCCCGCGGGGCACCGGCGGACCCGTCCGACCGGATCCCGGGCGGATTGACCGCCCGGAGTACGGCGGAAAAGCGGAAAACACCGAGAACGCGGCGAAACCGCGAGCGCTCGCGCGCGCGCCCGTGTGCCGCGTGCGGACTCCGCGCGATCTCTCGTATAAATAATCGTCCGCCGGCCTATCGGTTTCCGCGGCCGGCGGCGCCCGTACTATGCGTTACACGGTCCGCGTTACACGGCAATGATATTATTGCGCACGAACGTGTGTACATAATAACGCGGGGTGCCTGTGCACGCGTACACACGCGCCCCGCGCCGCGTTTTCCGTCGTTAATTATGAAATACGCGCGCCGTCCGGACGGCTCGCGCCCGCGTTTAATCTGCAAATGCGCGGCGCGCGTATTTATTTATTCAGCCGGAAGGGTCCGAACGCGACCGTCGCGCCCCCCGCCGGCGGCTGCGGTCCGATAACAACGGGAAACAACCGAAACCGTGCCGCGGCCGGCGGACTGCGCGCGCGCCCGTACGTTACGCCGTATGCACGGAGAAATGCCGCGGAAGCGCGTGGAAAACCCGAACGGCACGTCGGCCGAAAAATTATTTTTTTTCGCAAAAACATACCGTCGGAAACGCGATGCATACCAGGTGATCCGTTTAAGCGGGCACGCCCATTATCACGGAAAGCATTGCATTTTCCCGGGATTCGTTTTCCAGACCGTTTAGGAAAAAAACCCGCTCCGCGATTTTATAATAACTGTGTTATTTTTCGTCACCCTCATTTTCGGGCGCGAAACACGTGCCTACTTTTGATCTTCAAATGGCAACCTTCTTTTTGAGTCACCGACTAGATGAAAAATTCAACAAAAAAGGCCTCTCGTTGTTTTTTCTTTTGGAGCAGTATTTACAAGCCATAAAATATAAACAAATAAATATAAGCCATACAAATTTAAAATAATGAAATCGTTGTGCTGTAATCTATACGGCACATTTATAAATCATACTTTACGTCGTTTTTGGTTTTTCCAAATTATTATGAGAACTGCTTTGATTATCCGAAAACGGCTTCCTCCAACAGCGGTTAAATATTAAAAGGAACAAAATCGATATTTTTTGCGTTATTTGATTGACGCAATGTTTCTGGTAGAAAACATAAATTGCAAAAATCAAAAGCAATGCAATCGGTAACGCCGCGGGGCACCGTAAATATTTGCCATGCCATCTATAATTTTCATTTGGGTTTATTTCCCAATTATTTCGAAAACCCCTTGGACATTAAAAAAAAATGACCTTTTAACGCACCAATAACTAGAAGAAATGTCCTCCGGGAAAAGGTCCTATGCGTTACGCATGGCGGCAAGATTTCTTAACGAAAAATTGTTTACGGACGGAAAAAAGAGCACACATCATGATAGTAAAAACCAATAGATCCCTATCGTTACTTAGGTATCGGTTATTATGCTAACGAAACGATAGCAATTGTACATTCGCATCAAGTATATTTATTATTTCTATGTTGCACCCGCTTATTATTAACGAACGACTGTTATAATTCAAATGTATGTAATTATTGGGCTCTGCCCGTTTAAAATTTAATTAAATATTGTGCTGCACGTCCGTGTTGTATTTTGCGAAACACGGAAAACGTACCAAAAAAGCAGTAGATACTTATATGCACGTAGTTTATTTATTGTAAACAGTTTTCGTTCATTCATTGACGCAAATTTAGGAGAAAATTGCGCGGACTAGTACAGCCGTTCAAAACTAAACTCAGTCAACCTCCCTCAAATCAAGTCCTCGCAAATAAAGTACTAAACATTCATAATTTGTTTTGAATTAATATTGCTGCATGCTTAAGCCCCCCTCCGAAATATCTGAACCGTTTGCGATTACGCGTTTGCTGTATCATATTTACCCGCCCTCTCTCTCTAATTGAAAAATGCTTGGTACGCCGATGCTGCTATCAGCGAGCTGCTCCCGCCGTGGCGTAATTCGCATATAATATTTTCATTAATTATAGCTGTGTACGGACTAGATCGATGTTTGTCCACCCGGCGATCCGCGGGCTCGTCATATTACGTTCATCGTAATATGGCGGTTAAAAATTTCAATTATGAGCGGGGAAAAAAAAGCGTCCTTAAAATAGGGGTTTTTCGAGGAAAAAGTCTGTATAGATCAGGCGCCGAAGTAATTATACTCGGACAAACAAGCACGATTATTATATTGCAGCGGTTCCCAACATCTGTTAATTTACGCCCTCTATGTAACTTTTTAAAAATCTTTCGCCCTTTCCCTTTTTAACAAAACGTGATAAGCAAAAAAAAAAGAAAAAGAAATCAATGTGTTGACAAGCAATGAAATCTTATCAAAAATGTTCACTGCTTCCTGTCACCGCTTCTTAAACGCGCCCTTGCTCGCAATCAGTATCGTTACCCGATACCCGGTAATTATTAAATTTGTATTTTATCCCTTCATTGTGACGTACAAATAATTGAATGAATACAAATTTTACTCCGTGATGCTCGTTTGCGGCTACCCAGCAATGCGTACACTCCCCCCCACCCACCACTCCTTGCGGGAGAGTTCCCTGTTGCGAAACACTGTTATAGGTATTTGTATTCCGAAAGAAAAAAAAAAATATAAATTATGTTACATAACAATCCATGATACTGATTCGCATTGTGTTATGTTTTCTAAAAATACTATTCGTACAATATTATTACGGATATTTCTCGCCACTGGCTCCGCCCGCCCGCCCGCCGCCAAAATACGTCCCCGTCACTAGTGTACTCACTCGGAAATTCCGATAAACATTCGTAATTATAGATACATTACGGTAGCCGACAGATTAATAACAGAATTCGACCGAAGCGACGGAGATGTTTCGGAACATTTCTAAAACACGAATGCAAAAATAATAATAACTTTCAACATTCGACATTGTGTTTACATTAATTTTAATTTCGCAAAAGAGTGACATCCGAGCGAATCGACGGATGATTGTAATATACATTGTTAGGCAAACATTTATTCAACTTTTATTATTAACGGAAATCTAAATTCCCGAGTTTTTCGTCAATTCAACAATAGCCGTTTTTCGAGAAAATAATCACCGTTGAAATTCGCGGTTTTTCACCGGATCCCTTTCGAAACCTTCGAATATCCGGCTGTTTTCTAAAATCATTTTAGAGTTTAGCTGTACGTTGTTTTTGTTTTTTACCACAAAAGTTATTTTTTATTTTACCTAATCTGTATGAATCGAGATCACGAAATATTGTAATATTATTAAAAAATATTATATCGGGTATGCTAATTTTGGAAATTCCGACCGAAATGCTATTTGCGAATATTTTCAAGCGGGTAGCCCCCGCTACCCGTGTATTATTACGACAACAATACGTTTTCAAATAACACAATGTAAAACCGTACGCGCGGAACCATTTAATTTAAAAGAAGACCAAATTGCGTTGAACGGAACCATTCGAACCCAGCAAGTGAGTATAATATAATATTATAAACGCGATTTAATTTTACCGAAAAACGTTTGCACGGGTACCGACTGCCTAATACAGGTATTGTACGTTTTTGATAATTGCCGATTTCAATAACGTAATTTGTTTACAAGTCAGCTGAATCGGTACGCTTTCGGTTAGACCGGTGGGTGTGTAACGTACGCGGTATTAAAACTTTTGGAATTTAATCGAAAACGCGCGTCGGGATTAGAATTTCACAGCACCGATGGCCGGCTATCGGTTCTGTTAGGTTTTATGCGACCCGGCACCGGTACCCGTATTATCATTATTATTATAAATGCGACGGGAAACGCGTAAAATGCGTACGCGAAAATATCGTACCCGGCGCGCGTGTCGATGTTAATATTGACGCGGACTCGGCGGAAAAAAAAAACCCCCCAAAGACAACACGGAAATGTGAATACAACAATATAATATTTAATGCGCTGCATCCGCTCAAAACTTTATACGAACAAAAAACGAAACGAAAAATTGTTCAAAAGCATCATTAATTATTATTGTTATAATTATTATTTTCATTTCGACGGCAACGATCGCTTATTAATGCGATACAACCTAATTTATATTACGGCGTACCCGGCGCGCGCAGCCATTGTCGTCGTCGGTTTTACAATACGACATAATAACGCATGCGTATCGTATAATGTTATACGGCTTTATTAAAATTTTCACTTTATAAATTTATTCTCCGCAACAATGGGATAAAAAAACAATAATCACTCTCGACGTCTACGCTCCGTCGTGCACGATATTACACGCACGCGCATAATAATGCGTAATACACAACGGATACTGTGTTTCATATTTTATGCATGTCGCGAGTAAAACACCGAAAACTATTGATCCCGCAATGCAATATAATATCAACAATAATAATAACGAGTTTTATGCGCATATCGAATATACAGAGTGATTTGTTTTTATCGTGATTCAGCGATTTGTCTATAAAACGTTTTTCGAGTAAAATAGATTTTGGTCGTTACTTTTGGTCGGCACATCTAGGCCACCAACTTTGTGTGAGGGGGGGGGGTGCTAAAATCATAGACACATGCCAAAGGCATACGCCTTCAAGGGTCCGTGGCAATAAAAATGCCTCAACAATCGCTCTTTTACACGAGACCTATAATAAGTGACTAACACATTTCATTTACACCCGAACCGTAATTGAGCCGTGGCACGAGCGCATACAGGTGCACGATTTACAGGTGCAGCAAATGCGACGTGTGCTTCTTTTTCGAAACTTATATAAGTTACAAATTACCAAAAGTGAGCAAGTCAATGAAAACAGTTAACTGTTGCGTGTTAAGTTAATTCGATTAAATATTAAATTGTCTTCAGTTGAAGTTAAAATTTAACAAAGAAAAAATTTGACTCGACAAGTTTAAAGTGAAGTGGGATTATAAAATCGGCTATACTCGGTTAAAAAAAAAAAAGTTAATTTTTTTTTTTAAAATCATAATGTTGCATTCCCCTTTTCGCCGCGTAAAAATATTCATTCGTTGCCGTTATCCCGGCCGTACTGAATGCGTTTTCCACTTTGCTCTTTCTACTATGTTTTAAAATCTAAAATAGTTTGTGAATTGTGCGGCTATAAATGTGGCGGCGGCAATATGGGATTAATTTGGCGGTGAAATGGGACAGCGGCGTAACGAAACGGCGGCGAAACGGGATACGACACCGTGCTGCACCGCTTATTTTTGGTGGTTTTCATCGATTCGCCATTATGGGATCTTTGTAAGTACTGCGGTACAATGGTCGAGGTGGCATTTTATCGGATTATAACGATTACGATTACGGTGTTTTGTCGAATGATCGTATAGTCCGTATAGTTGTTATTGCATGATAATATTATGCCGAGTGGCATCTTAGTCGATGATGATAAGATGGTGAAATTGAAGACAGGTCAGGTCAGGTTACCAATTTGGTATGTATGAAGACGAATTTTGCCGGGAAAAAAATGCCCGCAGGTATACCACGTGTCCCCCAAACTTTATTTCAAACGATTTACGAATGGTAAAATTAGTTACACAATTCTAAAAGAATCGTTATTTTTTAATTTACTTTAAAAGTTTAAAGCTAATTGTCGCAATACGGTTGTACAGTTCTCCGGTAGTGTTTCCATTTTGTATTTAATGGCATAAGTGTTAGTATTTTCAAATTATCGGGTAATGTTAGTGTGCGCATTATTAAAATTGAGTATACTTGTCACCATACAAAATTGACTCAGGCTCTTATTTGCCGGGACCAAAACCAGGTATAAATACCTACGTTCGGAGTTCAAAACTACGGAAATGTTTCGAGCGGAAAATCAGCTACCGGAATCGGAGAGCAAAATCGAAACGGCCGCCAAATGTTTAACGTAAAACGCAATTAACTATGAACCATAATTGTTGATAAATATTTCTTTGTCCGATATCCGTTATGAACACGAACGAAATTAATTTAGCGAGTTATTGGCAATGAACTTTAATGTTATATAACGCGTCGGGAACAGAAATGGTATACAAGTACAGGTGTATACTGCACGACTGATCTAATAAATAGTTCAGCGGAAGAGAGGTGTTTTGGGGTATAAATACCGAGTCATAACTTATAAATTAGTATTTTATCAATTGTTACAGTTCGCGTATATTGTATAATATATAATAACAAACCGCCTTGACAGATTTAATATTCCGCGAGATTAATTTACCCAAAAGTTTCCCGTGAATATATACTATTATTATTAGTATTTTCCTCCGTAAAACGCGAAAATAAAAAACACCAGGCCGTCGATGTGAGATTTTTCCCAGGGAAAAAATTAATTAAAAAAACTCGAAAAAACGTTTTGTTATTAGAACACGCTAAAGTCAAACAATACGGTGAAAAGCCGTAGGAAACTACGGAAATGTTATTAAAAGTCTAATTAATAAATATTAACGTCACGGAATCACATGTATGGGACGACATAAATAAAAACAATGCGGTACAATTTGAAGGCGAAAAAACGCCCTACGCGAATCTAGTTCTATAATCCGTATTGAAACAGAAATATATATTCTATTAGAAACATCATTCCAATCCAAAACCTAGTCAAAATATGAAGTTTATCAGCTGTATATTTTCAACGATAGGAAAAGACCTGCATACTTCGTGCGTTGGGCGGGCCACTGTTGTAAGCGAAAAGTTCGGAATAGTTATAGGATATAGGGGGCAATTCAATGTATATCTACACGCGACGATTAATATTTTATTACGAAAAACGAGTCTGAATGGAGTACGGTTTTACATGTTTTGAAAGGCCGTAATATTTACGATTTGAAATCTTCCCGTTTTCCCTACGTTTTATCTCGGTTTTTTACCATTTATTACGAAAACAACTGGAAAAATTAAAAATTCACACACTTAAGGTACTGTCCGATCTGATTTCCTTTCGGAAAGAGTGCGACAATTGAAAATCGGAGCATGATTTATGGTAGAAAAGTTGTCCACAGATAAAAATAATATCTAAATAAAATAAAAAAAATAAACATCGTTGTAAAACCAATACATTCCTCGCTCCGCTTGGAACCTGTAATGTGAACGAAACGAGCGTTTTATAATAATTGACACGATTTTTTGTAAAACATCAACGAATTTAATGATATGTATTTATTTGTGTTGAAAACGATAACGACACGCGTCTCCGATACGATACGATAGTTCGTATCGGCGCGGTCACGTGATCTGGTAGGGGGGGCGGGTGTTTCGTGCGACGTTGGTCGTGTTTAAGTCGCAAATTGTTTGTAAACTAAACGCTTCGGAAACGTATGGCCAGATGGTTCTACGGTTTGTAATCGGCGTTGTTATCGCGCGGAGATGGAAATTATAATAATATACCGAATACTCAATAACGGTTATTATATGGTTATGCGACCATAGTGGCGACCAACATTTTTTCTCACTGAAGACCATAACAATAATAATAATAGTAATCTTTGGCAGGTTAACAATTACGACTTTTGCTAGCGAACATTTTATTTCATTGTTGGTAGGCGGTACGGTACTACGGCGGTATATATAATTATTTATTATTACGTACCGATTGTTATCGATGAGAACAAACCGTCAAGTGTAAACATGTATTGTTTTAACGCGGGTGTTGATTTTTGAAATTTGAAGTTATTTTTATTATTATTATTATTATTTTTTTTTTTTCAATTTCGATTCAATCCTTCGCGGCGGGCCTATTAACGAACGACCGTGCGCCGGATTCGCGGCCCGCGGGCCGCAGTTGATCGACACTGCGCTATAACCGTAATTTTATCGGCGTAGTGTTGATATTGCGTGCGAGGTCTACGCGGATCGCGAACGGTGTTGTTAACGCCCAACGCCGACCGTAATCGTAACGTAAACAGAACAATAATAACAATTGTAATTGTTCTATACCATTGGTACACACGCGTGTGATACGCGTCACCGTGAGTGGTCGGACGCCGGTTACCCGTGCCCAACTAAATCGGTCGTCGTATTATAACATAGTGCGAACGGCCAAAAATATTACGGTAAACGTTTCGATTGGAAATTCGACGGCGGCGCGCGCTACACAAATGTATTATCGATAACATTCGCGGCGAGCGCATTAGTGACACGGTTTCAGATTTGTATTGTTGCCCGGAAAGCCGCGCCGTTCATTCGTCAATACCATTGTTTTTTTTTTTTTATAATTTTAACGAAAACCCGGACCCGGTCTGATCGTCGTACTAAATGATCGAAATGTCAGAAAAAAAAAAACGGTTTAAGAATACGCGTTTACCTTCCCATTTACCGGCTTAGGACTGACAACGGTATTAGTTATAGGATAAAAATGGTGTTTTTTTTTTATACGTATATATATATATATATAATTAAAAATCGTTTTTTGAACTTCCTTAAGTTAATACTGTTGTTGTTCGAAATTAATTTTTGTTCGGAAAACGCGTTTTATTTACACAAAATCAAATTGCCGTTTTGTGGGCGGAAGAAGAGTAGTGGGTCGCTAATTCAAATGCCGCGCACCGCACCGCCGCACAAAATATAACACTCCACCATTCTGCTCCCGACCAAATTTAAAAGAACAATATCATGTCGTCAGTGGGTTGACGGAAATAAAATACGATATGAAACTAAATCTTCATTTATTAATGGAATTTTTAACAGTATACATTTGTTATTTGAAAATCAAAAGCGGGTATAGTGGTTTCACCCCCGAAAACGAGGGTGACAAAATAACGATAATGTAACATTGGATAACTGTTCTTGATTGTGAAACGTTCAGATTTCGAAAAAAAGTTAATACTTTCCGAGATAATGAGTATCTTACTTCATATAATATATTGATCACTCTGTATAAAAAAATAAAATAATTTTGGACCACGCCCCCCAATGGTTGAAATTATAAGCGGGAAGGGAAATTAATATTTTCAATAGTTTTAAACTAAGTAAACTCGCATATTTTAGTTGAAACGACTTTTTTGTATTGCTGTTCGATTGTTACCTATTTTCGAGCAGAGTAATTCGACTAAAAACAAAAATTACAGTTTTTGTTTTTACTCGAAAAAATTGTTTTACGCGAACGGAAAATTATTAGTTTTATAGTTATTTAAATACGCGTGCACGAAATAAATTAATAATATTTTCTTTTCGTCGGTTAACCGGTATTTTTTTTTTTGTTTAATTTACTGTTAATTTTAAAATATAAATTAAGAACCCCTATATCGCAACTACACTATACAGAGTGATTTATTTAACTTAAAACACTCATTATTTCGCAAAATATTAACTGTATGTGTCAAAAAAAAAAAAAAAAAAAATCGTGTTTGACAATCCGAGAAACAAGCAGTTCTCAAACGTTACATCATCGTCAATTTTCCTCGCTATTATGTTTGAAGTATAAAAAATACCTCGTTTCGATTTTAAACCAAAATCAAAAATTCGATAAGCAAATGGAATATTAAATGTTAATGTCGGAATTTCCGAATTCCGTCAACCCGTTGACGAGATGTTTTGATTATTCAGTTTGAAAACAAGGGGAGAGTAGCGGAGCGTAATATTATATGGCAACGTGGCATTTTAACAACGTTTCACTACCGAAATTAATTAGGGCGACGCGAATAAATGTAACGGAAAACCGTAGAAATACGTTGGGAAATAATGACCGGTTTACGTCGAATGAAACGTTCCGCGCACTCGATATCGGTACTCCGGTCTCCGAATCTAGCCCCGAACACTCTTGTACGGAAAACCGACGACGGCCGTGTACCGCCGTTATTGCCGTATCCAAACCGCACTAAAATGACTGCACAGTCCGGCGGAACTGCATAATCCCGATAACAAACATTATCCGGACGGCATTCCGAATAATAGAAAATGCGCGTAGCGGCTACTCGACACACGACGATAATTGTACTCGAGTCGACGACGAGTACTCGTAAGCGCACAGACAATGTGCAATTTGTTTGGCCGCATGTTCGGCTTGTCTGGGATATTATTGAAATACCGTCCGCGTAACATTCGTTCGAATCTCGACGGATATATTATCGGCCCTACGGTGGAACTGGGCGTAAGATAATTTTTTTTTTTTTCGTTATTATTATAATTTCGTTTAATGTAATTTTTCCCTCTAAAATGCAGAAGTAGACGTAATTTCAAAATTATCATACGCAGCGCACTAGCGTATAAGTTTATGTAACGTGCAAATTTAATCTGCTCGTGTTTGAAAACCATGAACAATTTTCACAAGCCCCTTTTCCCCGAGACCAAAGATATTATTAATTTTTATTTATATATGTACGCAACGACAAACCTAACGTAAAATGACGCTGATCAAAATACGGTTAAACACGTTTGAATCGTCGTAATTTATAAGATTTTTGTAAAAAAAAATGGACTCTCCGCGATTTAAAATTAAAGATATTTATTACATTACGTTTAACCTTTTTTTTTTCCACCATTAAGTACAACTGACGAGAGACGTATTTAAGTAAATTGAGAGGTGGTTTTTTCGCGGACGGAGTTATTGTAAAACCGATTTGTGCAGGCAAAATCGTTTTACGTAATCTTTTGCCAATGCGCTGTTAGTTTTCAAAATGACGTTACTCGAGGCGGTTTTGTTCGGCTGTTTTGAATATTTTTAGAATTTTTGTTTTAAGTGTTTGTCGTTTTTTGATGGCTAATTTTCGGCCTGCCATGGGAAAATAGTACAGAGATATACAAAAAGATAATACAGTTCACCAATAAAAGTTCAGATTGTTTTGGAACTCTTTTTTCAAAGTTCAGCATGCTTCAATACGACCTTATTTTTATGTTCCTTCATCAATCGAGGTACACATTTGGTAATTACACTACTCATCCCTTAATTTTCAATTAAAACTAGCTGTATTTAACTCCAAGTCACTCCATAATTTATTCGGTGATCCGCTATAGGCCTTCCAGGCTGATTTCGCGAAATCTCTGATATTTTCTGCTAGCCATCGAAAGACGTCCTGAGCAAGGTTGGCTATAAGTTGACATTTTACTCTTTTTACAACAAGAAAACCACTCAAACACTTAAGTTCTCCCCATACAATCACCTTTGCCAGCTGTTTTAACACATTAATATATGTTTCTATGCCATTTTTCTCAAAACAGGGAGAAAGACTTCACGATTTTCATTATATTAACGAAAATCAGCCATTAAAAAAACAACGTGCACACAAAACAGCTGTTACAAAAAAGTTGAAAACAGCCGAACTGAATTGCTCCAACAACGTCACTAAGCAAACTAGAAATATATTACTCTAAAGAATACTACTGGCAGAAGTCGATACTAAAAAAACTCCGCTTGCTACATCAGTTAAATTACTTTTGGATACAGATCGCATGATAAATCTCATGTTACTTTTTCGAACAATTGTCGGGGCTAATATCCGCATAAAATCAAATAGAAACAAAAACAAAATAGGTAAATTTCAAACGGTTTACCATTTCAATAGTTAAATAATAAATAAGTTAATAAATAGTTAAAAATAGCCAGAATGTTTTTAAAACCTTGCTATGTCTGGATAATAATACACTAATAATAAGAATTCTGTGGAAATTTCAGGCCCGCGATTATTTTTAACTGAATTAAAAAAAAAAAAAAAAAATCCAAACATAATGAAACTTTCCTGTATATTCCGATATTTTATCCGAATTTTGCAATATTGTAAGAAAACCGCAAAGAAAATGAAAAAAACGGGTCTTCCTTAATGCACCTCTGAACTTTCTGAAAAGATGTTACTACACTAGAAAATCGGATCACGAATTTCGGCGGAAAAGTTGTGTACAGGGGAGAAAACACGTCGTAATAAAACCGACAGATTATACCTCGCTGCGCTCAGAATCTCAAAAAAAAAAAAAAAAAAAAAAAAAAAATCATACATCATGGCGTGAAACTAATTCGTCTTCCGGGAGGCGTCGCGCGCGATAACGAACAGCCGCGAGAGCCGGCGTCGATTTATCGCGTCACGTTTTCCTTTTTTTCTTTTTGTTCTCGCCCGAAAACCGACCGACGGAACAGAAAGCCCGGCGCGCGCATTAGATTTCTCCGCGTCGCGGACGAACCGAATATTTCGTTCGCGGGACGGTTGCGGCACCCCGGCAGCAGCGGCACCGCACGGAATGATGATGAATCTATACTTCGAATGTAATTTAAGACCTATTTGTCTTGGGCCGATATGACGTTTCGAATCTCCTCGGCGAGAGCCCGCGGAGTTATATACGTTTGTACCGAGAGAGCGCGCGCGCGAAAACCCACGCACGCCCGGCGCGTTTATTTTATCGATCGCGAGGGCGGACGGTTGCACGGCCACCGCCGCCGCGTGGTTTCCGGAGAACGGCGAGGCGGGGATTGAAAAGAATAATATTGATGGGTAGGCTATAAATCAGAAACGGTTTTTTTTTTCCCGCCGCCCGGCCCCGATAGTTTCCACGTCCCGGCCGTCGTCGTGCGCGGGATTGATGGACGATGACGGCAGCGTCGGTGACGGCGAATCCGGCGGAGGGGCGCGGGGAGACCGCTTGCGGATGCCGTCGGCTACGAGCGCGGAGTACAAAAAGTATAATAATAAGTATAAATACTATAAATATATAGAGAGTGAGACTGAGAGAGAGAGAGAGAGAGAGAGACAGTGACAGAGTGAGAAGGTGAGAAGGAGAAAGAGTCGCGTGAGCTATTCGCACGAGGAGCCGTTTTTCTTCGGGGTCCGCCACCGCCACCGATATTTGTTCGATATAAATATAGAAGTAGGCGCATGTATACGAATAGAAAGACCAATCGACGTCGACAATATATAATAACAAAACAAAACAAGACCCCGGGGCCCGCGGGCTTATTTTATAAAGTGTAGTGCCGTGCCGAAAACGTTAATGTGAAAAAGGGGCCAAATTCGGTATACGTAAAAGAAGTGTTTGTCGAAAAACAAAAAAAAATAATAAATAAATAAATAAAATCTACGAGACGGGGTACAGAGTTTAAATTCGTACTACGCACACTTTTTATTCGACGAGGTCTATTCGTAATGGTAGTGTTATATATTTAAATGGTCTGCTTATGCAGACTGTGCAGGGTAAACTGATTAATTACCACGCAGCAAACAACTATTGTCTGCGGAAACCATATATTTGTAAACAAGCGATTTTATATCTTGAACAACCTAACTCGGATATCGATTCTTTTATTCAGTCGTTTCTTCGTTCCGGATACTTTTCCCGTATTATGTAAATGTTTTTGGCGCGGTTTCGCGACCATAATATATATATATATTTTTTTATTAAATAGTTTTCTTTATAAATTGCTACAAATACAAAAAAAAAAAAAACAGTAAATATGATAAGAATAAAACATATATCAACTTCTTTAAGCCTAGGTTTGTGGGGGGAGAATTTTCAAGCGGAAATGAACTTAAAAAAAAAAAAATACTTAAACTAAAACACTTAATAGTTCCGAATTCCGAACCCCTACGGCTCGATCGGTAGCACCCCGGGTCCGCGGTGTTCCGTCCGGTAGTCGAGCTCCCGAAATCGCGATTTCCGGACGCTGACGGAAACCGTTCCGCTGGAAAATAGACGCGCTTGGGTACGCGATCCGACGGGGTTCTTGCCGCCAGCACAGTGGCGCGTACAGGTTTGGTCGGTGCCGTGCCTAGTGAAACGGCGACCGGTGCCAAAATTTACCGACGAACAGACGAATAAAAGCTCAACCAATCTGACGGGCGTTCACTCGTACAGTTATTGTAAATATACTCAATTATTCAATAAAAACCTTAAAAAATAATCAATAACGCCCCTGCAGTCATAGCGCCCGATGCGTGGGCGCCCTTCGCGTCCACCTAAGCACGGCTCCGGGTCAGGTTAAGTTACCGTTGCCGTTGGGATGACGCGGGTCACCTCGCTCGTCTCACTCCTTAGTGTTTTAAAGCATCCGAGTGAATGCGACGCATGCCCCGCGAGAGGGGAAACAGGATTTCATACCGCTAATTATTTTGTTTTAACAAACCGCAGCAACAGTGGGGAAGTGTTGTGTAAACAGAACGGAACACCGTCTCGCCGCGGTAACGAAGACGACGCTCGTTTCACACCGTACGGTTTTGACCGGACGGCGAAATTCCGAACGAAAAATTCAATTCGTTTCGCACGATTTGCGCACGGGTTTTGTCATTGGGCGTATAGTTCCGTAGGAACACCGGTCGGTCGTGCACTCGATAACGGACCGCGCGCCGCTGGCCTCATCACCGGGCGGCCGTACGCCGTGTGGAGCGGCGGCAGACGGCCGCGTAACGCGAGAGCGTACGCCCCACTCCGCCGAAATAAAACCGCCGGTCCTCGGCCTCGAAGGTCCTCCGAGGTCCTCAAACGGGACTCCGGTCACGGAGGGGGGGGGAGAGGGGGATTGGGTTGGGAAATCGAGTCCCGTTAAACCGTCCGGCGGACGGGGACGTCGGTCGAGGATCGTGCCCGACGCGGTCGGAATTCGAGTGCGCCCCGGCGTTGGCGCTCGACGATTCCGGCGGAGAGGAGAATGCGCGCGCATGACAATATATTAATTAAACGGCGCCGGCCGTACCGCACGCCGGACGCGACGAGAGGGCGCTGAAATAACAATACTAATTACTATAATGTGTACACTGTACGAGTAGTGCCGGTAGTAGTAGTAGTAATAGACCGTGGACGTAGTTGGCGGTAGTAGTGGTTGCAGCGGTAGTCGCCGTCGCCGTCGTTATTGTAACGAGGAAAGGGCCCGATCAAAGGCGATCAAAGGCGCGCTGTCCGACCGCCGCCGCGCGCAATAACAACACGATACGTATACGCCCGCCTACCTACCTGCTGCGGCTGGGCTGCACTGTAAACACGGGCGCTCGCGTAACGTTTTAATTACAGTCAACGCCGTACGACAACGATTACAATAACAACAACAATAATAATAACAATAATGATAATTATAATTATTGTTATTATTATAATCGTTGCGGTTCGGTCGCCGACTCCTAATACCCGCGCGTAAAAATCTGTCCCGGGGACGTCGTAACGGAACGTCTTTCTGTTCGCTTCTCCGCGCGGCGACAAATGGGGAAATAATAAACGCGAAACGCGAAATCACGTTCAACCTGTTTTAATTCCGAAAACGTGTACGGTAACGTACCATATGCGTTTGCCACGAGTTTTTCAGCGGGCAAGTGGTACAAAAAAAAAAAAAAAACGTTTTCGCATTTTCACGTTGTCCGCGTGCTCGCAACTAAACAGAGATGGCGGATTTAATTTCAACAAACACCGGGGACGTTGTTTTTTTTACTGGTAAACTTTTTACGCGTTTAAAATTTGTAGTATTCGGTACGTGGTTTTTCGTTCAATAGCAATACTATGGAAAAAAAAAAAAAAACCAAACAAATCAAATTTATTCTTAGCCGACAAATTTCTGTATAACTTGACATGTATTTATTTACAAATTATATTTGCGAACCTATAAAAACGAATATTTAATACAAGTACATTAGCTTTTTCTAAAAGAAATACGCGATAACACCCGAATTGATATTTCTAAAAACGATTTGTGGTATAATATTATTCCGTGATGACGATGTCTATATTGAAGGTGTGTGTTTTTCATTTTGATATCTCGTAATAAAAAAAAAAAAGGAAAATTAAGATTTTGAAACTTTAACCAGGGGCGTCATTTCAGTTTTTCAATAGGGGCGCAAACATAATTGCAAACATGTTCCGTTCGCTTTGCTCGCTTACATTCGTATTCCTGCTTTACATTTCAATATTCAAATACTTTGGTTCGTTGACATTGCAGAAACATCGTTACTGCACTACAGCCATAGTTTATTCTTTTCTTGACACCAACTCGTTATACTCGGATTTATTCCACGTGACGTCAGTAATATCCTATGCCCGTTTCTTTTGACCGCGATAACAATAAATAGTAGTAAAAATACCCCGCGATCACTCTCACACATCGGTCGGACGGACCACTATACAGATGGCCATAAGCAGCGATACCTTATGCATTTTGTATTTTATCAACAGCGGCGCAATTATATCCTTTTATTTGAATATTTGAGCTAAAAAAAAAAAAAAAAAAAAACATTTTAAAATATTGGGCTGCCAAGTACGGTCTGAAGGATTTAAATGACGACCCCGATTTCGACGCTGTAACAAGGAACTAGATATTAAAGGTTTCGTTTCCAATGGGTTTTGCGGTCAAGACACTCGAAACACGGTGTATCGTGTAAATACCTGATAAGGTCAACGTACGTTTCCCGACAGAAATATTATAGCTACACACATACACACGTTTAATGTGTCGAAAATTCATATATTTAGGTGGATTAGGTTTTTCCGTCGTGCGCTCTGAGTGTTTATAGTTATGAATCGACGCGACGATACGGTTCGACTTTGGTCTGGTGCCAGCGCGTTTTATGAATCGAACACTAGTGCGTAGAGTTATTCGATTTCGATAAATAAATACGTTTTTTTTTTTTTCGATAAAAAGTGAAAGAATTATGTCTACGGACCACGTTAGATTCGGTTTTTCGATATTTTCATCACAAACTACAATACTTCTTTAGAAAAAATAGGTCAATTTTTAACGTTTTTTTCTTTACCGACGTTTAGATTCTGAGTTTAACGAAGAATGTATTGGTTTTACTAAGGTTTTTATTTATTTTTTTTTATGTGAACATTTTTTTTACTAGAAAGCTTACTCCAATTATCAAGTTTAGCACCTTTTCTGAAAGGAAATGTTCTCTGAGTGGTACTTAGAAAGGTCATTTTTTGAAACTCTCATTAATATCCGAGATAATGAAGAAAACCTGTTTATTTAAGTTAAAAAAGATTAAACAATTAAAAGTTGTCATTGGTACCGTTTTTATTTAATTTTTGTTATTTTTTTTTTTTTTAAGTTATTAATGTCATGGAAACGCACATTGTTGTAATCATTTTACCATAATATATATGTATATATATCATATATATTATTGACAAAACAACACTATCAACTGAACCTCGTTCAGAATCGTTTTTTCGTTGCAATGGTCTATCGTTGCTTATAGATATATCTTGAATTCCCGTCTTTATCATACCACCCCAACTTCACACCTACAAAATTGGTAGCGCCCACGTCAGTCACGGCATATATGGCCGTCTTTCTGTTTTTTTATACTATATAATTTGAAAACAAATGAAAAAAAATCGGAGTTCACTGCAGTCAGTATTTAGAAGATGGGTGTGTTTATCAATTAAAAATAATGTAATCTTTAACAAATCGAAAAATATTTTTACTTTTATTCGTCGTTTTACATCGGTGACCGGGACACATCGCCCATTATTCATAATATTTTTGACCGAGTACCGTTATGAAACATTTTTTTCGGTATTATTGTTTGTTTGTTTGTTTTTTTTTTTGTGTCATACGATTGATCAATACACCTAAACTATACACTGGCTTATTAATTTTTGATGATTTGACAGTTTTCTTCATGTAATATAACGATACATTCCATTAATATTTAATTTTATATTACAGTCCGTAATGCGATGTACGTTTATTGAAATAACCGCCGCTTCTATGAAAAAAAAAAAAAACACACGCAATTCGTTTATACAATACGATATCAATTGAAGATTTAAATAATTTTGTTAACTTCTTTGCGAATAATCAATGTCAAAGACATAATGCCACTCTGGTAAATTAAACCTGATTCGCGGGATCCCACACCTCTCTTGCACCGCTTTTCAAAAATAATTCAATAACTACAATAATAAAGTATTCGAAAACAAAAAACAATACTTGACCGAGTTTTTGTTTACATATCTAATTAATTTTTTAATTCTGTAAAACAACGTTTATGATTCCGGTTGAATGTAATAATTGACTATCACGTTGGGCGAACACACAATACAGAATGAATAATAACGACTATAATTCATTATACATAATATTTGTTTACATAATGGTCTAAAAAAACGATTATATGTATAAAAAAAGTTTATAATACGTATTATAGTGTTGTGAAAATATCATTGCTAACAAAAAAACGTACCGTCACTCCGTTACAATGGAAATTATCAGTTTGGTGACGCGAATCAAATGGAAAATAAAATTCCTCTGCCTCATCCCCAATTTCGAGCACTGCTTATGTGTAGTTTAAAAAAAAATTATATCTCGTCACCCTATGTGTATAGATAGTGCAGTATTCAAACGTAATACAATTTTCGATAAGTACTTGTGTCACTGTTTTAGGAGGGAAGTTAAGAAGGCAGGAGATCTGGGGATTAATTTAATTGTTATTTGTTTTCAACGAAAACGTGCATTGTGCAAATATCGGTTTTAAATATGTTTTGAAATGTCGTGTTTTTTATGATTTTCGTCAAATTGTGAACTTTAACGGTTACATAAATAAAATTATGTTCACCTTTACTTTTTTTTTTTTTTTATATATAATAACTGAGTTAAACCTATGATAAACACCGTGTTCAATTTTCGAGAATTTTCGCTTGATCAAAACAGTTATATTCGCATAAAAATGAACAAAAACAAAACGAGACAATTTCAAATGACTCTGAATTGCTAAAAAAAAAAATCGCCCGAATATTTTGAAAATTTTGTACCACGTCTCGAAAGTGATATACATAATGATTTTACGAACATTTTACGTCCGTACGGTTATTTTTAACCGACTAATATTTGAACATTTAAAAATAAAAAACGATACAAGAATAGCCCCCCTCCGCGGTATACTCCAGGTATCTCCGAGCACACCGTCAAACTGCGCCCCTGATATTAGGCGTACTACCGTATCGTATACTTATACTTGCAGTCGGGTTACACGCAGTATTGCGTTATTGCGATTTTCGATAAGCTTAGCAAAAAAAAAAAAAAAAAGGATCAATCTCACTGAATTTGCGTGGCATTAGTGTACCCAACATTATACATGTGGTAGCGCTGCAATATTATAAAATCATAATTTTAAAATACATGTAAGCTGCGTGTATTAATACTACAGTCGTCGAAATTACGTATTATTAGATTTAAATTGCAAATAAATTCGTATATATCTAATAAATATTCATAAACTGCAGATTTAAGGGATTACGCGATGTTGCCGTGCTCATACGTATTGGCGATTAATTTCTTTACCGGTTTTCACGACGTATATAATAATATATCTTTGATCCCGGGAATGAAAGGACTTGGAGCCATTCGTCGGTGCCTTTTTTTATACATAGTTTCGTCCAACGTAGGGTCGAGTGGGTTAATAATTGTAAACTGTTTTAGTTTTAAATCAAGGAGCGGAAATAATACTAAACCGTTGCATATCATAATATATACCACCAATGCCCCAGCTGATAAACGCGTTTTGATAATCTGATTCGTACGTTAAGTAAAATTACGTTTAAAAAAATGATATACGAAAACACTGTTATCGTTTTTTCATTTTTTGCCGTATTTTTTTTTCAGCCCTAATAACGGATGAAACACAATGCTATTTCCATTCGCCCCAACCGTATTTTATGACGAGGCAGATGATGTTGATGGCGCGTTTCGCGTAAAATAAATAGCTTGTTGACGTTTAAAGTTATTGAACATTTAGAGCTAATACAAATATAGATGACAGTGTAGAAAACAGAAAAAATTAAATCGCATTTTTAACGTTGACAATTATAGTTTTTAGAACGTGCAAATTTCGTTTCCAATATTGATTCAGTCGACCCTAATTACTCCCCTTTACGTTTCGATCTAAATTGCACGAGTGTACGATTGCTGTAGGTAGTGTACCTCTGCAACGCGTTTTTTATTGTATCAGTTTGTGTACAAGTGTAAGGCCTTTCTTTCCGGGAACCAAAGTTATCATAGTGTAATTTAATTTAAACCAACGTAAAATGACGTTGAGCGAAGTCCGGTTAAACATTAGTTTTGAAATTGCCATTGCGAGTTTTACGACCATCCGTTCGGGCGTCTGAAAATATACTTCTTGGAAACATTTTCGGCGGACACCGGAGGCGGTCAATGAATTTGTCGTTTTGGTTTTCCGGATATAATCAATCGAACCACAGCGCATTAATGGTTTCTGACCACGACGAGGAACCCAAGATTAAAGTATACGGCGTCAGTAGAGTTGTAAACTATACAAATGAGCTGTGTTTGTGTATTAGTTTCCGTACAATTACTTCTACGAGACTCGCCTGTCGCAATGAAAAAAGCCGTAACCCATTTTTTACAACTTTCGTCATTTTCGTGGGCGGTGCTTATAAAAAGCTTTAAGTTTTTTTTTCTAATAATTTCCATTATTTAAAATGGGAACTAACAAATCGAAGTTCAATGAAGGCTGTAGAATGTTGTTGTTTGTCATTAAAAAAGAAATAGAAAATATCAATGAAAATACTGACAATAAGTTGTTATTAGCCATTTTCGCCGGTAAAAACGACCCATCCCTTCCACCCAAATGAGTATCGGGTAATAGATCAGATGAAAAATTCTACCTTTAAGGTAATCGTTAAAATCATTTAGGTGCCTTAATTAAAACTGAAAATCACCAAATGACGTGTCCGAAAACATCTAAAAATAGTCGGATACGAGCCTTACCGCTTAACTTATAAGAATCAAATTTCGTAAAAAAAAAAAAAAAAAAACTTTTGAAATCGTTCGAAAGGGAACCTGTACATTCAAAATTTCATAAACAGATGCAGTATACCTGTGAGTCGAAAACACGAAAACTTTTTGTATTATACATTTTTCTCTATTTCGTATGTTTATAGAAGGAAATTGCCGCGACATGAAATTTCGATCACCCTCGTTCAATAACATGTAACAGTAAATCACGCGAAATGAAGTTAACGAAATCGATAGTTTCATTCTCCGCCTTCGTCTGCAAGGTCCGTTCGGTTATTGGACTCCCTTTGTGTCGGCTCCAAAGTGTATGTCTGACAAGCGGCTGCTGCGCGGCAATTTCGGGACGCGTCGCGCTTCGCGCAGTATCGAGTGTTACGCGTTTAAAAAACGGTCTCGGCCAAAAATATTCTCGAACCGCGTAACCGTGGCTCGCGTGTATAACAAACGTACGCCACCGCCATCGCGGCCGCTGTTGTTCCTGTCGGACCTCCGACCGACGGTTCCGCGTCGTTTTCAATGAAGTCTTCGCCGTCACCGTTCACGGGGCGGTAGGGCGTGGGGGTGATGTGGAGGCCACGGCGGCGTGTGCCGAGCGGTCTCTTTCCTCCGGCCGGCCGCCGCCCCTCACACGCATAACTGTACGTTTACGCGAACATAATTGTTCAGTGCATTATCGCGGGCACGGCGACGCGTGTACCGTTATCCGCGCGCGGCACAGCGGTGCGCCCGGCCGCAGTGCCGACAAAATATAAAAGTACCGGTACAACAGTGTACGGCGATAATATTGCATTTGTTTTGGACCGATGTTCATTTCCCGAGCGCCGGAATTTCTGAACGGCGGGACGACCACCGGAACGAGAGGGAAATACGACAATTCTGGCCGCCGGCACCGAACAAATGATGGTATTCTAATAAGATCGAATAATGGTAATTCGCCGCCGCCGCCGCCGCCGCAGTCGTGTAAAACCGGAGCGGCGTTTTTTTTTTTTTCCTCTCCCCTCATTTTACACCTTATTTCATTTTGTCGGCCGACGAAAGGTCGAAAATTACGCGGAGACGTTTAACATCGCGGCGCGGCCCCGCGGTCGTTTAAGCGCCGCTGAATAAAACATTCGGAGGACGACGACCGGCGAAAACGACGACGTAAATGTAAATAGACAAGGTTGACAAAGTGAAGTGTAAGAACGTTATTTTAAGTAATGAAAGTTTTATGTAAATCGGTCGTTTTACCGCTTATTGTCGTCCATTCTGTCGCCGCGGCGGCGGCCGGGTCCAAATATATGTACGCGCGGAATACGATTTATTACGTATCGAACGGAAGAGAGAAAAAAACCACTAAACGTCACGTAGCGAAGCTTTTCGTTACGGTTTCGAACGGAGATAGGGGGGGGGAGGGGAAACTTAGTTAAAAATATATTATAAGAGACGGGTGTTTTTTTTTTAAAATTTTTTTGTGGTTTGGTTTTACGGAACAGAGGCCGTTCGCACGCACCTAAATCCATATGCGCTGTCCTCGGCTAATAATCAACATTATTATAACAATGTTACGCGTGTCGGCCGCGACCTGTATAGGTACGAGAGACCTACTGCAATAGACGTGACCTATAATCCCGAGACACGTTCGTAAACCCGGACCTCTGGTTTGACACTGTGCGGACAAGCGTTTTTTTTTTTTTTTTTTTTTTTTCTAACGGTGATTCGAACGTATTCGAGATGACAAACGGACAAAATGCGACGTATATAAATTCAAATCGTTAAAACAATATTAGTGTATTATTCTACACGCAATAAGTGATAGCACTGTCCGAAACAGAACTACGAGAGACCGGAGAAAATGTCCGTTTAGCGCAGCAGAATTTTGTCTGTCAGAAATTTAAAAACCCGTAGGTATGTTGTATTCGATACACACGGTATCACGTACATTTTTCGCGAGAATAGTTATTTAAAAAACAAATAAAAATATTTGGTCGTAAATTAAATTACGTTATCATGTCGTTTATTATATTACATACAACATCAAGTAGCGTTATTCCATTAAATCATGTAGCATTTAATCAATAGTTTTTGCATTAGTCTATGCATTTAAAAAAATATAACGTTCAATTTTTCTATACGTGGAAGTCGTTATTTTAAAACCACACGAAACCACAGTTTTGACGTAAATACCGAGTGAACTCGCATCTTCGTTTGTAATATAATACGCAAAGGAACAATCGATTTTAAACTTGTTTTGTATCTAGTCGTTTTAAACATTATGTACCGGCCTCATCAATGATTAAAATAAAATAAAATGAGTCGCATAAAATAAATTCTACCAATAAAATATACAATGGCTACATTATTTTGATAATCAGCATAACTCAACATTATGTTCGCGCGAAAAATTGTCGTATTCGAATACTGTCCGTGAAATATTTACGCGGATTTGAGATGCACACGACACATATTTTTGCCATCGGATTATCCACTATTGGTCCCAAGTAATCTGCGATTGTGTTTGACATCGACAATTAGCATAACGCGTCGATTATTTCTGTATGTACACGGTAACAGCTGATAAGAATTATCAGCTTGATGGTTAAGGACTACGTGGTAAGACGTTATATTTTCTGACTAGCCCACCCTCAAATTATACAATATGGAATCAATCGTGGAAAATAACACGACATCACAAAATCCAGAATGAAAACCAACAGTGACGTCCATTATAAAGTCATCAAAGCTTCTCGTGATCGATCCACAAGAAAAACGAGAGTTGTGTGTGCGATGAGATTTAGTGTAAAAATCAGTTTTAGAATCATTTGAATTCAAAAATCTAAAACTGCACGCAGATTCCGTGTAACACTATGGTTTTCGTCTCTACTCAGGCTCGTCTAAAGAATGTTTGCGGAAAAAAAAATGTCGATACTCCTACATTTCCATGCCCTCTCACATTATTCGACGATAGTCGACTACCGCTACACGGACAGTGCTAAAATCGTCTGGTCTATTCCGGGTTAACAGCCGCGTCAATACACCACGTCAGACAACCGATTTAAAATAGAAAAAAAAAAATAAATTTAAAACCGTACAATTATAAAAACGACACAGTCTCACGAGGTTATAAAATGTTTACAATGCCGATACAGTTTCGAATAAAATGTGAAATGATCTGTACTCATAGTAGTATCAGCTTGCATTTTTTTTCCTTCGATACATGAATATTTTCTAGATTTATATTAATAAATTGTTACCGACGTTTTTACAATAGGGTTTTTGTTTTTTTGACTTTCTCAAAAATCAATAACCGACTTTAATGTAATATTCGTATAGAGGTATCGTGCTCCCCACATTATAGTTTATTCAATTTATATACGTTCAATGTTATGAAGTTTGTTGGCATTTTACACAATTCCAGGGTGCTGGAGTATGACGTAAACGCATTATCGGCGCTCGTCGATTCAAAACATTCGTTCCGTGGCCAATGTTATTTCGCCCGGTCGGAGATACAATAAACAATCGCCGTTATTGATATTATAAATTAAGTAGAAAACGGATATAACCAAAAAAAAAAAAAAAAAAAAAAAAAAAAAAAGGTAATCATAATAAAATACTATTAAAAGAAAAAGGCGTTTGTGATATTGAATTAATTACTTAATTAGTTAATTTTAACTATACTAACTCTATGTTAGTTAATTTAATTTAGGTAATGGCCGTACTCGTGCTCGTTAATTTTCGTGTGTCACGCGAAAAAATTATACACCGAATAAAAATAGTTACAACGTTTACATATTACTGTATAAGTAATGCATTGAGGCACTTAATAATGGGATTAACAAAAAAATGGTAAGTTCACCAACGCGTTGTTTAAAAATTCGGATACACTTCACGCCACTGTAGTGTAGGTGTATACTTTCGGAAAGGTATAGGATAATCAGTACGTCTACTCGTGGTAAATTATTTCAATACAAAACGATTAGGAACTTATTTGCTCTGCAAACTGGTACAGTTATACTATACAAATAACGTGGAGCTGTTATAACTTTAACGGAATATTTATGACGGCTAATCTCGAGGGGAGATGGACAACGACCGAACCGAAAACCGAAATACTGATTGACCGACAACCGTCGTGAGATCCAAATGATGGATCGAAATATTACGAAAAATATTATGAAAATCACGAGAAAAATTATTATACCATAGTAAATTTTTAACTCAAATATCCCCGGGTCGTCAGCGATTCAAAAACAAAATATGTAGGTAAACGTATTTGAATATGATATTTATATGGTATCGGGTCACTTCCCCGTTTTCCCGTTCATCTCATATTTCTATATTGTATTATAAAGATATGGAATAATATAAAAAATGTAATCTATGTAGATCACGTAATTAATAATATTATATATGTATTGTAACAAAATCGCACCTAATATTACAGATAATCCTTAATGTGTGTTGACTATTAGTTTATCGGCGTATTATTTGGGTAAATTTGGGTATTTGATGTGAAAACATTGCTGCCGATTTAATTTAGTGTACTGGACAGGGAAATATCGAAAAGTTGACGTGTAGGAAATATTGTGTCTACATATGACGAACATGATCTAGAGGAGTACTTAGCAGGAATCGCGCATAATTTAGAGCTACAACATTGAAATATTTTATATTTTTTTAAATTCATTATATTATTCTTACAATCCTTACATATTTATAACATAAATATAATATAATGGGGAAACGTCTGACGGGGAAGTGTCCATGAAAAAACAAAGGCCGAAATATGTTTAAAAATATTTTTTTTATCCGTGGTATAACTCTCGTATATAGTACGATATTAAATTATGCGTCGAGAGAGCAAAGTCTGGCCGGTTTCGGTTTATTTATTTATTTATTTTTTTTTTTTTTTATCGTTATGTTACCGGGTAGCCACGGACTTATATTATACTCGCGCATTGCAATCTATCCGGGCTTAAATCCCTGTGCCGCCACTGCCGCTAACCGCCTCTCTGCCACCGCCGCGTCGCCGCCGCCGTTCTTTATTCGTTCCCGTGCCGATACGCACCTACCTATACATTTATATATACTTATAATATTTATTATATTATAGTATGAAATATTTTCACTCGTTTTTTTCTGATGCGGCAACTCGCCCGCCCCTCCGACAACCCTAAAAAATACGATTTAATCGCTGCTTGTCATACAAATAACCCTCACGATAATCCTTTAATAATATATTTTTCACGAGAACGCAGACCGTTTTTCCCTGATTCCCGCACCACCGTAAATAGAATCTATATATATATATATATATAGGTATAAAACGGATATTTTACAACATTATACAGCTTCTCTCTCTCTATTATATTATTATATTTAACTAGTCTAGCGGAACATTTTTTTTTTTTTTTTTTTTTTTTTGTTTTTCACAATACGCACTTGTACACAATTAAAACATAAATCATAATACTATATACGTGTATAATAAGACGGTGGTCTATATTATTTTTGTATATAGTCTCGCGTATTGTTGTATACGGAAGTCTAGACGACGATAAAACGACATATAATATGATCATTAAGGAGAGGGGTACTATAGGCGTTATACTTATTACTGCTGTTTTGCGCGTTTAATAACTTATTTTCTCGAAAGTAATTTATGTAGTATTCGTTTTTGCTTAAGATTTATCATCGCGTAAGAGCCTTATTTTTTTTCCGCGTTTTGCCTACACAATTGTTTTATGCAAACGAAGTTAAGTTAAAAAAAAAAAAAAAAAAATGTAACAGCGGACGATAAAGCAGTTTTTTTCCGCGTCTCAAATGACCCCCAGTAGAACAATTCTTCTTGTACTTAATGGCCCTCGTGCGCGCACACACATACAATATATATTTTAAAAAGTATAATAATTTTGTAAAAAAAAAACTAGTAACGCGCGTGTAATATTATGTTTTTTTTTTTGGAAATATTGTCTTGTTCGCTGCATCCGAAACCCTATTATTTTTTGAACAGTGCACTTTGGTACGGCGGTTTGAACGCACGTGTGTTATTATTACTATAACATATATAAAATGACGCAACACAATATACTCTTCTACCTTTGCCTAATATAATATCAGAGCGCTGATGTTATGACATACTTGTGATGAAATACGAACTGCATACGTAAACGCATGCGCATTTGTTATGCAAATACCGTAATGATTGTCAATTTAAGTGCGTACGGGTAAAACGTGTCGAACATAATCCGAAATTTATAAAACACGACGCGTCGAAATACGTTCAAGTAATGTATTATTTGTCTAATTTTAGGTATACTTACGTATGGCGTTTCGCATAGGCGTTTTCCCGTGGAAATTTAATACTTGACTGTCAATTTAATAATAATAATACACAATAAATAGTTTGTTTTGCAACATCAAAAATTTTACATTAGATAAATATTAGTGTACAATATTGCAGTACCCTCGATAAGCAAAACTTGTGCTGGGGGAGCAAAGTTTGTGTTGAGAGAGCGAAGAACAGTCTTTGCTGGGGGTAAAGTAATGGCGGTATCGGAATCTGCATAATCTTACTAAATAATAAATTTTACATTATACTATACATTATAAGTAATTATATTTTTGGAAGGCGCGTGCTGATGCAGTATCGTAATTATTATAACATTATGTATATCAAACCATAAAAAGTTAATAAATAAACAAAGAATTGATACTGCCGCTGGGTGCGCCACCGTTATAGATTGGAAACTGAGACGGTAGGATACATAGTAATATTATTTAGATTGCTGAAAAAATACGATTATGAGCGAAGTTCGTAGTTAAACATACAGTTTTAAAATGCCGTAATTTTTACGGTATTCGTCGGCATTTGAGCTGCTATAAAAAAAAATCTAAGTACTATATCGCGCACAAGTTTTTGATTTTTGACCACCTAATACGAATGATACCTTGTTCAATTTTCAATCATTTCCACTATAGCATATACAATTTCATCGACATAAAACCAAATGAAATCTAAACATCCGTAAAAACATTAATTTCAAAACATATTTAACCGAATTCAGTCGGAAAGTTTGATAATTTCCTATACTTTTCCAACTTCCACCTACTAAAGTGCGACACCCACTAACAGCTGTTTTTTTTTACATTTACTCAATTTAATCAAATTTAATAAATTTAAACAAACGTCTTGTATGTGCGACGTTTGTATTACGGTAATGCTTTTTAGTTAATTTAAAAAAAAATCAGAGAGATTAATATTTAGCTGGAGGAAGAGTAGTTTTTTTTTTTTTTATTTTGTTTGTATTCAATCGAAATCGTTAACGTGTAGGTATAAATTATTATTATAATTTCGATCCTCGCGATTCTAGTTTACCAGTCAACATTTAACGACAAAATTCGTATTAATTTCCATGCGTTTTTATCCGAAATCGCGCTCATTGCTTATTGTATATTATATTCAATGACAATGATTAATAACATAATTATACCTCTAATCGCGTGATTTAATCGCCCAACGGAGTTTCTCCTAATTACTGGCAGACTCGACGTCATTGTCCGACAAATAAACTACGAAAAAAAAAAAAACAAAATAAAAACTTCCCGTTCGTCGATTAAAAAAAAAAATTACTAAAAAATAAAAAAAAAAGAGCTCGAACCTTGCGTACTCTTAAATCGGCTAATTAAATAGAAAAAAAAAAAAAACCGAATCGAGTGGGGAAAGCAAGTTTCGTAGAACGGCTTCGACGACTACACACTATGCGGAAAACGGTAACCATAAAAATCGTCCAATTTATCGAATGTTCTTTAAACGTTTCCAAGCAATTGTATCGTTATTGTGAAATATTATCTACATAATATTATAAAACGCGAATGGCGAATAAATAAACAAACTCTAATGTCCGGGGATAAAATTTAAAACATATACATTGCGTTATACGAAACGTTGCGTTCGTCGTCACGTATAATATACATATAAAACGATTCTTTTATTATTATTATTATTACTATTATTTTATTTTTTTTTAATTACGTCCAGACCGTTGCTCGGTGCACTGCGAACGTCAAACTGTTATCGAGAACGACGAGTCTGTTATTACTGCGACGATCTAATTTACAATTCAGATTTAACCGTATAATAATAAAGACTGCGTGGGGGTAGGAGCTACGGAGTAACGGTGCGAGTAAGAGCCAAAGCGAGTTCATATAACATCGGGCGTTTTTACATCTCTCTAAACCGTGTCGTAAATTTGTTTCTTTTGCAACGGGGGAGAAAATAATAAAGGGGTATACGTAACTGCAACAGTGTACATTAACAATACGTCATCGGGTCGTTCCCCTTATACCGGTTAAAATATCTCCAAGAGTAATAGAAAATATAGACACTATCCTTATATCACCTCTCCTCTTAACCCGGCTGTACTTGCAGCAGCCAGGGCATTGCCCGCGTTAGAACATTACGATATTTAAACCTCGCCCCCATCCCCTCTCTGTCCAATTAGCCCCGATATCCCGAAAACCCGCATTAACAATATCATATCATAATTTATTTTATTAGAAACTGAGCATTTTGCAGTGGTCTTCGATTTACATTCTACCGGATTCGGCGGACGCGCAGACGAAATCCCCGTCCGCTGGGCTTGTCGTCCGGGCTCGCCGCCGGTAAATCCAGACACAAGGACATTTTCCCAGGTGCGGATCCAAAGGAAAGGATGCTGAAAGGCTTTAGCCTCCCCCCTTTGGCGCTGTAATTAACATAAATTTAAAAATATACATTTGAAGTTATAAATTATATATATATATATATATATAAATTCTCGTGTCACGTGTCGCATTCCTCTAAAACGACATGACGTATTTTAATGAAAACAGGTATGGGAACGGGTCGTAAAGTATTTTTCACCCTCCTGACCCCGCCTACCATTATTTAATCGTGATTTTAGTATTTTAATTCGGTTTTTGGGTATTATTAAATTATTTATTTTTATGGATTACCTTAGTTACACGGATGAAATGAAAAAAAAAAAATAATAAAAATTTGATCAAAACGTAAGTATGGTAAATAATATAAATAAAAATAATTTTAAAGATCTATTTACCATATTAATTTATGCATTCAAATGTACTGTTATAAACTGTTATTTAATAAATTAAATATTTTATATCAATTTGTGTTATTACCGCGGTGATTATGTTTGATTACGTAACGATTCGCAGTGATAATCTTTCCTGCTATCTATAGGATTTTAATGTTCGTTACCTACACGTTCCTTGTATTGTCAACAGCTATTGGTGAGGCGACCTTGTCATTTTGTATCATCTCTGTCGTACATTATTTACGTCACGGAACTTTATCTACCCCCACGGTTTGCGTTAAGATCGTGATAATAGCACAGAACAATAGTACGATATAGATGGATAACTCATCATGATATGGCTCCCGGCCTCATTTGCGATTTTCGGATCCGCGTCTGAATCATCTTGCGAGAAAAGAAAACGCGTCCGCGTGCACCCGAATTGCATAATACACGCGAAAAAACCGCCGCCGGCATCGATTTTTCGGAATCGACTTCTTTCCCTCCCCTGCACTCCTCCTGCGCGCGCGCGCGCGCACACACACACACACACACACACACACACACTTCGCCGTTCCTCGTCACCACAATTACGGCGCGCGCGTCACGCACTCGTCGTCGTTGCGTCGCGACGCCCGGCACCTGTCCGACGACGCGCGGGGGACACTGCGTGTCGGTTTTACTGCCGGCGCGCGAAAGCGTATTCACTTGGAAAAAAAAAGACGTTTGTTTAATCAAGCGGAGCTCGCCGCCGCCGTTCGTCGTATAGAGTCGCAGCGACCGTGTAGCGGGAAATTAAGAAAAACGCTGTACACCGCGCGGAACGTTCAAGACGGCGGCGGCGGCTGCGGGGAAAACGGTATTGTTTTATTTACGCGTCGTTTCATTGTTCGGGGTGTGCGCGAACGCTCGCCGAGAGATATCCCGGGCGCACGTGTAGAGGTATATGCACTTACACAGGTTATTATACGATCCCGTGTTGTTCCGATTGCACGTCGTGGATGAGCGAGAGAGAGAGAGAGCGGACGAGGGGACGCGACGAAATGGCGAAAACGAAACGGGTGTGATACGGGACGGTGCAAAATCTGTTTGGCCCGAATTCCGGTTTTTCCGTTTCGTCCGAACACCAGCTTTTTACCGGCCCGAACGCATTTTAGTCGTTGAAAATAACTGTGTTGGCGATCGTTTTTCAATGACAATTGAAACGCGTAGAAAATTATAAAATTACGCACGAAATTCTCCACCCTTTCGCAAAAAAAAAAAAAAAAAAAATAAAACGAAGGAAAAACTAGAATACAATGAAAAACGTATATACTTTTATATAGATCTGGTGCAACACTCTTAGCATGAGTTTTTGTAAAAAGCTTGACGTGTAGACGTTTTAAAAATAACGATGCATATTTTATGATGACTTTTAAAATGGTTAGACTATTAGTGTTTCGACTGTTATTTAAATACCGTTGCCGGCTTAACTTTAAAACTACTAAAATGTTTGTTCGGTGAAACGGGTATGTGGGCGAAACGGGTATGTGGGCGAAACGGGTATGCGGGCGAAACCGCAAAGGTCGAGTTTGGATGAAAAAGGAACACGTTCACAATACACGCGGATAGAATCCACGGAGAAAAAAAAACCCGTGACGTCAGATATCTTTATGGAATGGCAATAATAGGTATAATATTTTATAGAAAGTTAGAGATACTTTTATTATTTTATTATTAGATTACACGCGAACTTATTATCGGTTGTTTCTATGTGTTACTATTCTATAATAAAACAAGTGTCGGTATTGGTTACCTATTTTGTTGGTCACATAGTTATCCTGTAATGCATAAAAACAAAGCTCTAAGAAATATATGGTTTTAGATTCTGTGTGGAGTGAGGAATGTATTGGTTTTACAATGATGTTTTTTTTTTTTTTTTAATCTTTACACATTATTGTTGTACCCGAAATCCGTTTGTTTCTCATCACGTCTGGTTTTATATTAGCTTTCGCTTCAAACTGTCATCGTTGATAAACAATTGGTGATTGTTTGTTGTTAATAAAATAACATCATAATCAACTATATTAAATGAATAATTTGCACAATTTATCGAAATACTAGTCAAGGGTGCCGTAAGGTAAATTTCACGGGGCGGGAACAACTGGAACCGGGTTCCCAAACACGTGTTCAAGGACCTGTGTAGGTATTATCGTATAACTAGATAAATGAATTTAAAAACACAATATCAGTCCTGTAAAGGCGATAGGTGATGGGTTCGATTACGATAAGATGAATAAAAAATTGTCTATAGGCCGTGCGTCACGCGCGTTTATGCTTAACGAAAACCGTATTTTGTGGATTTAAATATTTTCCAATGCGGACATGTCCCTACCTCCCCCGCGAAATTGACATCCAACACGAGTCTTATAGTCATTATATATTATTATTATTATAACCATTTCTTCGTCATTGCAATGCTATGGAGCTAATTCGCGGGATTGTGTTCTATTCCAAACGGACGTGATGGTTTCATGTTCGGCTGTAACACTTATTGCAGCTGCAACGCTATTATATTATAGAACACTACTCGGATCAAAAATATAAAACCCACTTAAACCGATTACCATTTTATTACGTTTCCAAACGGCAACACTGGTTATATATTTTATACACGATTAGTCCTTTTTTGTTTCAGATTTGCGGACATCTGGTCAATAATATACAGGGCGAGTGTGTAACGGCATTGTATTTGGTATTCGTATTAGTAAATTAGTTTTTAGAAAAAAAGCGGCTAGGTGTATATTGTACGTGATAGTGTTAGAAATAATTGAACCTTGGTGGCTCTGTACAGAAATATATTAGTTTCGATTTTTTTTTTTTCTTTTATCCGTATACAGCGTGCAGTATTCGAGGCGATATAAACGTAATTATTTTAACCGTTAATTAATAATTTATTTCTTTACATTTTGAGGTACGTAAATTTTTTCGACGGAAATATTAATACACCGCGTTAATTATTTTAACGTTAATTATGTTTGAACACGATTTCGATTAATAAATTGGCGGCGCGGCGGTGTTAAAGGCGTTATATAAAATATATTTTCCGTACATTATTTTTCACCCGTCGGCTATTATATTGATGACGGTTAAACAATACCGTATGCAAGTACAATTCATAAAAAAAAAAAAAAAGAATTATTTTTACGACTTATAATAATAAATTAGTACGAAAAAGATTTAATTGAGGCCGTATATTTGATATATATAAATATACAGTGTGCGTATACGTGCCTGGCAAAAGCGATATTACATAAAATATTATTTGAAGTACGGACATAATTTTTACAACAATATAAATAAAAACCTTTGCGCCGTTAAAGTTCTACGCATTATAAAAAAAAAAAAAAAAAAAAAAATAACTATACTATTGCGTATTACACTCACCCAGTTAAAATTCTAAAAATAATGTACAAAACCTTTTTTTTTTTTTGACCTGTTAACGTGTGTCTTAAATTATGATTTATATTATTATAAAAAAATGACAAAGCTGATGAGCGTTAACGGGTTATAAAGTTAAAAGTTCAAGTTCTCGGTTAATAATTTTAACTTTGAACTCTTGAAGTTTTTAACGTTTGATTTTTATTAACTTAAACTTTAGCTAAACTTGTTTTAATTTTTTTTTTAAATATCTAGTTCAATTTGAATTATATCACGTTAATTTAATTTAAACTTCTTTCGTCTTCAACACATTGTTTACATTGAATATTTGAACAAGTTATTAATATACTCTCGTATAATTTTTTTTTTCGACTCAACGTCCGCGGAACCGAGTTTAAAATGTACAACTACATAATCTGAATTCCCGGAATAAACCCTTGAAATTGTGATTGACATGATGTGATCATACGTTTTATCAAAAAATAATAATAATAAATTACATTGATTTTAGTTATAAACGATTTACTTTTAACGTATTGACTCGTCAACATGTTTTCAATTGATTTTACCCAGATTATTCGTTATAATACCTACCCAACTCTGAAAAACGGAATGGTCGAATTAACGCATCTATAATAACACGCCCTGATTGCACGGAAAATATTATATTAAAAAGTACACTAAAATTTAACGTTAGTCGAGTTAACCAGCGGTTCTTGACCTTTTTTATTTTACGCCGCCCTTGTAAATTTTTAAAAATCTCACACCTTCCCTCCGACCCATTAAATTTAATTAAGCTATTAGAGTTTAACTAGACAATTTTGTTTTTTTTTTTTTTTTTTTTTAGCGAGCCGTACAAATAAATTTTAGATAATATTTATTATGTACCTATTTAATATATATACATAATGCAAGTAAAATTAATTTATTATTTTCAATTTTACTAATTGTAAAATGGCGTTATTATTTTAACAATAAAATTATCGTAATTTAACGTTAACCTAATCACTGGGCTAAACCGTAATAAATTAAAATCGAAGGGAATTTTATGCAACGTCCAGAGCCCGTAGCGCGTTTTGGCGATGTGGTTTTCGATAAACGGCTTTTGCCGCACGAAATCTAGATCTCTTACAAAATGATAAGAATATTGTATGTGAGAATTTGAATTTCCTATGATACCAACGGTGAACGTTTTGAAAATTAATATCGAGAAAATATTTAGTATTTAATGAAATTAATTCCTGATTTCCAATACTATATAAAAAAAACTATTGCCTAATCGGATGGGTGCTCGGAGCAGTGAGCTTATAGTAACCAGTTTTTATCATTAATTATATTTTTTATAATCAGGGCCGGATTTGACGGGGGGCATTAAGGGCATATGCCCCGGGCCCCCAAATTTTAAGGGACCCCGAGACTCGAATCAGAAAAATAAAAAAATTGCAATTTGGGTTCTCAAACTATATTTAAAAAAAAAAAAATATAGTTTTGAAAATAAAAATTAATTAGGTATAAAATATAAATTAAATTGTACTACAGTATACTACAGTCGTTATTATTGCATTATCACGGTGACGTAAAGTTGCGGGTCGTACAATTACTAGGGTCGCCAGACGTCCCGTATAATACGGGAATGTCCCTTTTTTCGACTAAGTGTCCCGTTGTCCCGGCAACTCTTGTCGGGACACTGAAACGTCCCGTTTGCTAAAATATGTACCCATATTATATATCGTATTCTTTTTTCGTTTTGAGATAACAATTACCTACTTGTTATTCATTGTCACTACCCGTCGGCCACATAGATAATAGAAGATTATAATATAACCATATGACCATACCGACCGATACCATAGACCTAGATAAAGGTCTTTATAGGTCTATGACCGATACAGATTTCGTTTCTAATAATAGATTGTTATAATTTTATATTATGTTTACCATTTCGCATATTATTATAAATGATAATAGTCGATAAGAAAATTATTATTATTCTTATCTGTTCTATCATTATTTTTATTATCTATTGATATAGAAGTATACGGAAAACAGATATAATTTTTAAAAAATATTAGATAGTTGAAAGAAGTAAAAATATTAAGTAAAGATTGTCCTATAGTTTAATTCATGATACTTTCATTAAAAAATGTCTAGCGGCGTCGTTGTGATACAGTGAAACCTCTTAATACCCGACATTATCGGTCGCCAAAATTTCGTCCGTTACATGGAGGTGTCCGTTAAGGGAGATTTCACTGTATTTGAAATGGACATTTTTTTTAGTCTCGTATTTTGAATTTTGAAATCTGTCACAAATCACAATGTAAAATGTTGGAAAATTCAAGACGTCTATAATCGTCATCGCTGTTTATATCGTTTATGCCTTTATTGTGGGTTATTTATTATTCTGTACATTCCACTTTTCGACTAAATCTCGTTATTTCATTATGATCGGCCAAGAATACCCATGGGCCTGCACTGTTCAATTGTTTTAACAAGCAAGTAATATTTATAATAAATTTAAAATTCAACAATTTTAATAATCTATACGAAGTAGAAAATATTAAAATTAATTTATTATAACAATTAGAGAATAGATATTAATACATATTTTACTCATTATCTATTTTGGTGTAATTAAATAATTTTTTCGTCAATTAATTTTTGTTATGTACCATTTAGGGCCCCGAAATATTTTTGCCCTGGGCCCCCTAATGTTTAAATCCGGCCCTGTTTATGATAATATTATGTTGTCGAAAAACAATGATAATGTTGCCAAGATAGAACAATCCACCTCGAATGTCAAAAAATTAAATGATAATATTTGCGATGATTTTTTTGGTTCGGCTCGTTTAATTTGTTTGTTTTTTTTAAATCTTTCACGGGTTTACTGCACAGCCACTGCAGTAACAGCCCATTTAATTGGCGCAAGCGATGAAAATGGGCCGTTACAAGTCCACTACCTCCATCGCCCTATTCGGTAACGGTGTGTAAACGGTAATGGTATAGCGGCCCGTTATACAAATACAGAATTGGGTTTTTTACGGTCGGCAATACGGTCGATCCGGTACATTCTTATCGGTCGGTAACCTGTCGGCGAACTGGTACGGCCCCGTCGCCGGGACGGTTCGTTCCACCGCCGTCCGGTCGTCGACGGCCCGGTGGCGGCGGGGTTCGCTGCCGGAAAACCTCGCCGCCGGAAAACATACGCCTATCGATACCGTTACGATACCGCGGCTCTTATCGATTACCGCGGCCCGCGGTGTTTCGCGTACAGCCGCCGCCGGAATATTATCGAACACGACCACAGTATAAAAACCGTCTCCGGCGTCGGACCGGCGGCGGCGGCGGAGAATCGGCGAAATCATTACGCCGTATCGTTACGGTTAGCGCGCGGCGTCCCGCGACTCCTCCGGTTCGACAACGGCAACAACGACGCGCGCGTTCGACGCCGTAAATTAACCCGTTTTATTGGTCTCGCCGGTACGCGGCGTACGCGCACACGAGACGCCGGTAGCCCGCTCCGCCCCCACCACGCCGCCGGACGGTTCGCGGGCGGCGAGTAAACGCGGCCCGCGGCTCCCGGTCGCGACGGACCGTACGCGCGCGCGTACGGTAAACGCGGCCGCGCGGCCCGTTTACAGACCGAGACTTTTATCGCGCGGCCCGCAACGGCGCAAATAATATATCGTTAAAATAAACGGTCGCCGGCCGCCGCGGGGCCGACGAGAATTATCGTTGTATTATAATTGCGTTTACAACAACCGTTGTCGCGTCTTTTTCGTTTCCTTTCGGGTGTTTACGCGTACGGCGCGTCGTCGGTGGCGTGGCCGGCATTTTAAATTGAGACGGGTGGCGGCGGGGTGGGGATAGGGAGGGGGGTTGAACACGTTTTCGCCGCACGCGACGCGGGCGACGACAAGACGAAAGAAGTGTTTCGACACTCCACCGTTTCGGAAAAAAAAAAAAAAAAAAACCAAAAACAAAACAAAACAAACGTAGAAAAGTGTTTTCGTTAATATTATGCAAAAGTGCAAAACGCATACCGCAACGCCGTCGTATATACTTTGGACGGAAATGTACGTATGTATATAAAAAAATAAAAACGGAGACATACTGGATGGGTCACCGTTGTAGACGAGAAGTCGGAAAGGTATAGAGAGGAAATTGAATGTATAAAATATGCGCGCAACGATTATTCGTTGCTATCGATAATTCCGAAAATTACGATTGAACATAATACATTTCGTAAATTTTCCCGTTTTTTCCAGGTTTTTCTCATTTATTGTGATTACTGCTGAGAATATCTAAAAACCTCTTGAGCACCACCCCAGTCGGATTTATTTTCAAAAGAGTGTTGCGTTTGAAAATCGGACCGAAATTGCTATTGACATCGTTGTAAAATCAATACATTTCCCATTCCGCGCTCAGAATCTAAAATGAAATAAGAATTATGGGTCTCCGAATAACTCCGTGAAGTTAGGTATGACCTAACTATAATTATTTTTAATCATTCCGTCTAACAGATCCGTTTTCCCAGGAGAATTTTGAGTAAAAGCTGCAGCTATTATATAATTTTCATTCGAGGTTTTTTTTTTTTTTTATTATTATTATTCATGTTAGCCGATTGAGTCCGTTTTACTGTCTATCATCACTGCACCTTAAAATCGTTTCCATACGGCTCAGCGGAGTAAAACTCTTCTGTAAAGAAGAGAAGAAATGACTGGAAACGTAGCTAACACTCGAGTCGCATAACGGCGTATAATAATACTGTATATTTAAACACGACCCACGGGCGTAGACCACAACCTTAGCCCACCCTGGCTACGCCTCTGTGGCTAAATATACTATAAATTAGGAACTGGGATTTCAACGCGCGAGCCCTTTTTTTTTCTTAACCGATCTGAGACAACGCTTCCCGAATAGGTACTTACGAGTGAAAAATACTTTAAAAGCCGTAACAGTCGGAACATATATATTGTGTACGTGTTATACATTTATGCTACATTCGTACTGCTTGGAGCGGCCTAAACTGTATAATAATATATAATACTGATGGGGGGGGGGAGAGGCAGTTCGTTGGTTACCGTGAACACGAGTAAACCCGTTACAGCCTTCCTACAAGTAAAGTCTTTAATCCGCAGTATACGAACCTTCCCTAAACAACTTCTATCGCAACATCGATTCTCCGACTACGTTATAAAGTGAAACTTTTATTTTGCATGCTTTTTTTTTTTTTTTTTATCAATAACTTTTTCCGTTCATTTTGTTAGATTAAGACGATTAAGTGTATACTTAAAATGCTAATAACATAATACGAATCAACAGTTTGAATGTGGGTATCTGATTGGTTCAAAATATTATCTCGAAAGGGCAGACATTTTCGAATGCCTCCATAAAATAAAGGTACCTGTGGCTAAAGGTAGCCACAGGGCTTTGTGTAAGCTGGACTAATATCAAAAAAAAAAAAAACAATGTATTAAGTACAATAGTAATGGGTTTTGTGATTGGTTTTGCGTTAGATTTTTAAATTTTTGGAATTAAATATTTATTATTTTTTACATTGCCTTTTCTTTCACCGTGCCACAGATACAAGCATACGTTATGCACGTTGCAAAGTAAAATTTCGTTTTGAAAGTCGTTCAGCAAACCGATTAACTACATTATTATAGTTTATTATGTTAACATTTAAACCTGCACTTACCTTTTCCATCGCTGTATTATTTCATATATTTTCGCCGCCCGGATTTCTATACAGTTTTCAATATTACTGTTTGTATTCAATAGCATTTTATGTATACACTCGTATATTTTGCCATTACTCGAACAAGTATGACTCGCGTGTAAAACAATGCGCATGTTTACGCTAATAGCCGACGTGCAAGAAAGGCTTAATACGGTTTCTTGAAATCGTTGTACGACTGGCAAGACTTAAGTCGGATTGGCCACTTTTGAAAAATAGCGTCAATAATAACATGTTTGTTTTTGACGTCGGTTTACCTATAATATTTATTGTAACTGGAGTGATCGAGTGACTTTCCTCCAACATACATTAAAAACATACAACGGATTTTACGTTATTCGGCTCTATACCGCGTTTTCGCTGAGAAAAAGAATTCGGCCCTTTTCGGCCCGATAGCTGAGATCTAGACGCGATCCAGGTAAGTCCGGCTCGCCGCCGCCGTTAAAAAAGAACCCCATCGACCGGTTGACCGTGAAATCGCGGCCGCAGAACCAACAAAACCGTTATATAATACAGCAGGATACAGCAGGATGTACAGCAGGATATTTAATTCACAGTTAAGGAGTAGCCCGTTAACGTGTCCTTTATTGCACGTGGTGTGTGTGTGTGTATTAATTATATATGTTTGTTTGTGTATGTGTGTGTGTGTGTGTGCGTGAACCGGAAAGCTGCGGCAGTCTATTAACTCTGCGAGGAAAAAGACGTTTATTTTCTCCACCTCACGCGATAAGTCGCCGGCGATTGGCCGAGATTCGGTAATTTCTCTTCCGCCCCATCCCCTCCACCATCCGTTTTCGACTCTTGCGGCATAATATAATAATATATTATAACGTGTACAACATTATATTTGTATACATGCATAATATAATATTATTAAATTTGTTCGCAAATCAATAAAATGCAAATACAACGGTATCGGTGTGCGTGGATGCCGAAATACGCGATAATTCGTACCCCGGAACGATACGAGGAACAACAAATTACATTACGGTACATAATATAATTTTGAAGAAACAAAAATAATATGAAATAATAAACACGTGCTTTTTAAAGTTCAATATATATATTTTTTTTTTAGTTTTTAATTTTATATAGTTTGACGAGGATCAAATTCAACGTAATTTTATTTCGTCACAATAATAATAATAATAATAATAATAATAATAATAATAAAATCTTAAAATGTACAAAGTTTTAAGCCAGGAAAAAAAAAATATAATAATAATAAACGAGTATAATATTAATAATATGATTATGCTATTATTTGTATGTATAAATATAATAATATAATACATGTATACAGATAATAATAATAATAATAATATTTTAAATGACGTAAAACAATATTATATATAATAATATATTATTATGTCAAACGCTATTTCGATAAACAAATAAAAAAAAAAAAAAAAAAAAAAAACAAAAACAAAAACGAACGTTATCGTACATAACACGTAAATATACGCGCTGTGTATTATTATATCATCGTAATATAATATATAATAATAGTTTGAAACAAATATTTTTTATTTTTTTTTTTTTTTTCCATCTTAAAATACTAATAATACTCTTATTATTTTGTACGAATTTTACAGAGGGTTAAAAAAAAAAGGGGCGGGGGAATTTTTTTTTTGGGTTGGGCGGGGGTCAGACGGGGGAACATATTATACTCGTCGTATAACGTACGGCGGGAGGGGGGGGGGGGGGGGAGAGAGGGGATCGGGGAAAGACTTTTCGAAATCCGTTTTCGCTGCTCACGTATTACTATTATTATTATTATTATTATTATTATTACAAAAAAAACGTATTTATAGGTTATATTATTATAAGTTTGTAATATTTTTGCGTCGTACCATTTTGGCATTCCGAGAGCTTTCGCCGCCTTTACACTTTGCGTTTTATAGCGAATTCGGTCTATACGAAAAAAAAAACAACAAATATACATATAATGTGTTCGTATGTAAAAAAATTTGGCATGGACGCGTACGCGGCGTTCACAGGGTATATACCTACACTAATAGGCGATCGATACGCGCATATACCTACGGGGTGTATGTAATGATTTAACAATTTCCTATACACATATTGTAATAATAATTGTTAAAAAAAAAAACTGTTTAATCCCGTGGCGAATATACCCTGTATATTATATTTATATGAAGATGATAATAATAATAATAATAATAATAATAAATAGCGTAAGTACGGCGTGATCGTCGGCGTTGCCACTGCGAGTCGAACGCAAGCTGTCGCCGCCGTACAAACGGTTCTAGTGTGACGGCCGGTGACTTTTCTGACGCTACGATATTACGAAGTGCGATGCAAAGGTAAAAAAAAAAAAAAAAATAAAGAGAAGAAAAAGTATAATTTATTCTAACCTAAAATATTATTTTATATTCCACGCGCCCGCGTGTGTGTGATTTTGTATAAAAAACCGATTGTTTTCAATAGATAAAGTCGGAAAAAAATAAACGAGTCTTTTATAATCGCACAAGTGTTTGGTAGGCATCGCGATAGTGAAATTATGGTCGGTTCGCGGGGTTGGCATAATGTGGCGATAAACAATTTGATAACAAATCCGATACTTAATAGAAAAGAAGTTTGTAAGACCGATTTTTATATGTATAGTGACGATAATTGAATAGCGTTTTACCTGTATACAATTATATAGTAATGTTTTTTTTTTTTTTTTTTGATAAGTCTCAGCAGAACTCATATGGGTACGCGGTTACGACAAAAGGGAAAATTTCCGATATTCCTCTGCGTACATTTTTTTTATGTGTATATTTTGTCGATAAAAGTTCACTTCGGCGGTGATCCCATTGTGATATGATGAACGGGGTGTGGGGTTGTTTTGTGAACAGGGAAATGTGGTAAATTTTCGGGTTCTTTTTTCTTTATAAAGTTTATAAGAGGTACATTATTTTCAAAGTAGGCTGTGTAAAAAAACATCTCGTATTATAATAATTTATTATGACGATTATTCATAAGAAGTAATTATACAATTAAAAAAAGAAAAAAACAAAACAAAACAAAAAAAAAAAAAAGTCCTATATAAACAATCGCAATTAACTATATAAATATTATTGGTAAGTATTTAGTTTTTTTTTTTTTCTAAGCATTAGCCTAACAATAATAATAATTATAATAATAATAATAATAATGATAATAATAATAATGATAATAATATAATATTATAATATATAATAGCAGTAAAACACACAATTTGTATAGTCTAATAACAATAACGAAAGAAAAAAAAAAAACAAGAAAAAAAAAAATGTCTAAAATGTACAGTTTATTGTGACTTTTCGTCTTAAATATAGGCAACAAAATAATAATAATAATAATAATAATGATAATAATATCGGCCCTAAAAGTGCGGACTATAATATTACGATAATATCATGTATATATATGTAGGCAATAATAAACAATAAAATCAATAAAGATAAAAATTATAATAATAATAATAATAATAATAATATGAATATGAATAATATGAATAATAATAAGAATGATAATTTTATTATATAATGGTAGATTATGTGGATATTTTTATGTTATTCATTTTTATATAATAATAATATTATTATAACAATGATAGTTTTTAATTACACGTATTATATTACACAAGCGTTATATTGTGTTATAATGTATGTATATATATATTAATATTAAGATATTACAGGTATATAGTACGAATAAAATTTTAGTAAACGGTTCGCACGGGTTTTTATAGTGATTTAATAAAACAATAAATAATAAAATTTTAAAACTATTAAATAAATAAGTGTATTTTTATAGATATTATAGATTTAATAAAGAACGGGGCGGGGAAAAACAATAATAACGCCACACTTTTTTTTTTTATTTCCTCTCTAAATAAAGGTAATATTTTATTTATTTTTTTTTATTTTTTTTTTTTTTTTTATTACTATTATATAAGTTTCGAACACCGGATATTAAGTATATTACGACATTATATCATACTCGAGACGAGCCATATCGGAGGACAAACGCACCCGGTCGGTATTATTTTCGTTTGGCAGTGTCCCTGCTGCAGCGAACGGGTACGAGCATTAGTATTAAGACGCACTTTTCACGGAACAAGTGTAAATATAACGCCGTCCGGAGTGCCAAATCATTTCGTTATTATTAATATTATTATCGCCATCGAGTATTGTATCGAAACATTTGACTATATTACACTGTGCATTATACTGATATTTCGATATAGTCGTACGATGGGACGCATAAACCTACGTTATCATAGACCCGTCAACCGTTCGGTACTGTTCACCGCGCGAAAATCCCGTCGTTTCGATGATATTGTTTACGGACGGGGGGTTTTTTTTTCCCCGTGGAAAAAACCGCGGAAAACGTCGCGTCTTTTTCTTCCCGGACATCGCTTTTCGCTAATGTTATCTGGTTTTTATCGTTAAGGTTTTGGGCAGTCCAACTGGCCGGGACCACGGGACGTCAACTATACGGGTCTATAATATTCGTATTATTGTAATAGAAAATTACGAAAAAACAAAAAAAAAAAAAAAAAAAAAAAAAAAACAATGAACAATGCAAAAAACGAAACGATTTCAATAGTATAATAATATTAATAATATAGGTAATAATATAGTATTTAGTTTAATAGATATAATATAGAAATATAATAATATAATAAATCGTTATAATATGTTAAAAAATATTGGTCGAAAACACGATGACACGAAAATATGTCGGAATTAAAACGGTAAACGGAAATGAAATAAAAATCAACAGCGGTTAATATCGAAATACGGTTTGGGATTTCTCGCTAAAAAATATAAAATCTAGAAAAGCCAAGAACAAGAAAACAAAAAAAAAAAAAAAAAAAAAAAAAAAACAAACGTCAGAACCGACGACGACGGCGGAGTCAGGTGGGGTGGGATGCCTTATAAATATAATATTTGACTATGCACAATACGATAATAATTAATATTACGGGATCTACTAAATCAGTTCTATATAAAAATGTCCGTTATTATAAGTTTAGAATAATACATTGACCTAGTAAAAAATTTACGCCTATTAAATTTTTAATAATATAATAATATATCGTTTATCAATTTTTCATAATATTTCGTTTAATTTATATTATAATATTATTATCGTTAATTTTTTTTTTTTTTTTTCAATCACTATTTACATCAGAAAAAAACACCTAAAATTTACAATTTTTTATCATTATTTTTTTACCGCACATATATATTGTTTTAACAACAATATTATACCGTTCTTATACAATTATAAGACCCGAGTACGTAATAACGTTAATCAGTTATTACGGCGGCGATAAAAAAAAAAAAAAAAAAACGTAATTTTTTTAAAATTTTTTTTTTATTCGAACATCGCGAACCCATCACGGTTTCCCCCGATCACTTCGTTACGCGTTATTATAGAGAAAATGCTATTTTCGGCTTGCGTTACAGATAATTATTGTAATACATAAAACGGGATCAGTGTATCGTAATAATATTATCGCCCCCCCCCCCATACACAGGGACACTAATATTATTAATATTGATATTGTTACATAAATACATATTTTGGGTACGCTGGGTGCGCGCCGTGTGTGCACTGCGCGCGGTGCACAATAAGCGATTTCGCGAGCGCCATGGGATTTTAACGATTTTGATCATTAGGCTCCGGAGTCGTTTTGCACGCGCATACATACACGCGAGCGGGCGCGCATTATATTATTAATATCATTATTATTATAGTCAATAAACGGTTATCATAACCGCCGTTACGACGGCGATACAATAATAATGACGTTGATAAGAGACCGCCGAGAACGCATAACGCTATTGTACCGTTGCGACGGACGATAATCAAATGTTAAACAATTATTCATGTATACGTTTATATTTTTAAAATATGATATTATGTACACCCGCTAAAGATCGTGATAGCATTGTTATTACAATAGGCGGGCAATATTTATAATTTATTTACTGTATGAAATTTACCTATGATAATATTATAATATCGTGTTAAATTTTATTTTAATTTTTTTTTTTTTTATTTATTTTTTTTTTTCATTTTGCCTCTTAAATCGTAACGTTTTCAAAAATCTTTTTAAAATTTAATAATTTTATTGTAATGAATTACGTTTCGAATCGATTATTATTTACACTTATATATAGGTAATATTATAATGTAATAAGTTATTTAAAAATTATGTTAATTTTTCCATATTTTTTTTTTTTTTTTTTTTTAACTTTTTTCATTTCATGCTTTGGTATATCGTTTTTGTATATAATATAATATTGTTAATAAATTATAAAATAATATATACACATATCGTATACGCGCGAAATACTTAAATTTGTATATTATAATATTATACGCGCGTATTACATGGTAACAAAATATGTATAAACGTATTAATAACTAATAATAATTTAAATCAATAATGCGAAAAAAAAAAAAATTACCACCGATTTTTTTTTTCTCTCTCGAAAACCTACACTATATCATATTATTATACTTTGTATTGGCGTGTATGTTGTGTGTATGTGTGTGTGTGTGTGTGTGTTTGTGTGTGTGTGTGTTTGTACGTGCGCGCTTGATACATATTTTTTTCAAATTTTCGCCGAGAGACCGTTACATTATTGTCCGAGGGTGAGGTGGGGGGGGATCTTACATATGTGACGTTGACAACGACGGTGGTAAGACTGTATATTTATATAATATTGTAATTGAGTAGGTTGGTATTATAATTGTGTGCGCGTGTTTTTTTCTCGTCTCTGTTATATTATTACGCACGTGTGTGTGTGCGTGTGCGTGTGTGTGTGAGTGTTTGTGTGCGTGTTTATGTGTATGTGTGTGTGTTTGTTTGTGCGTGCGCGCGCGCCCGGGAGTGTATTTAAGTGAAGTGCCGTTTCTTGTGCAGAGCCAAATGGTCGGACCTGGAGAAACATCGTTCGCAGTGGCGACACTTGAACGGTTTGGCGCCAGTGTGCTTGCGGTAATGGCGGGTCAGCTCGTCGGACCGGGCAAAGCTCCAGCCGCAGCCGATCCATTCGCATTTGTACGGCTTTTCGCCTGCAACCGAACAAAAACGGAAATAATAATAAGTACATAATATAATACGTGTGTGTGTGTGTGTGTGTGTGTGTGTGTTTAAGTGCGTAAACACAATAATAATAATAATACAAAAGAGAATAATAATAATGCGCGCGCGTATGTAGAAAACCGAAAATCGTTTTTTACTTATTCCGGCTTTTGCGTGCACCGTCATCTCCCCGCTTTACACGACGATAATAATGAAAGACGCGGTACCGTTATTTTATCGTACAGCTACAATACTATATGGTTGATCCGTGCGAAAGAAATCGCGTTCAAAGTTCAACGTTCGGTTCTGATTCTTAAACATAAAGATAGATTATTGTACCGGGAGGGGAAGGATCCAGGAACGGACGGCGGGAGGATGTGGGGGAGATTTTAAAATTTCACCGTTGTGAATTCGAGCACATGCGAGAGCGAACGAGTGCGCCCCAACTTTGATCCTCCTAATTCGTCGGAATAAGAGTGAAATATTATTAATTTCGTCATTATTGATTTTGGTTAGGTAAAAAGGAAGAAAGACTCCCGTTTCAGAAACGATACTTATAGATATTGTAACATTTTACTACAATAAACGAATTTCGCCCGTTTACTCGTTTTTCGTATTTAATTTGTTTTGATCAATTTCAAATACTTTTAATATTGTAACGCTTAATATTGGTTTGTTGAAAATCGCACTAACACAGTGTAATCTCCGTACGCGTTTAACCGACGGATTTTCGATCATTCGAACGTCGGACATCCCGCAACATTTGTAAACGTGACGAAGACATCATCGATCGTATAGTCGGAAAAAAAAAAAAAAGCAGAAGCGGGTTTCGATATTATACACAATGCATATTATGCACTTATAACGTGTAATACGAACTCGGAAGTTTATGAAATATATTCTGATGCATTCGTACCGCAGAAACGCGACGGACATATTATTATTATTTTATTATATTATGCATAATGCACAATGCAGTATGTGCTGTAGTGCTGTTGCTGCTGTACCGTCCGCCGGGTGGGCAAGTGGTGATGGCGGCGTATCGCAATTTGGCCCTAAACTCGCGCAGACGGCGACAAACGACGGGGTCGAGACCAGTATGCATACGCGCGGTAATCCCGGACCGCTGCAAGACGGGGCAATTCGATTTTTTTATTCCTCCCCTTCGGAAATTTAGGTCGTCGTCGGGCAAATATATATTGTAATGTACGCGTATAGTAATGTTTATAATCGACGTATGTACGCGACAACGCGGTAATATAATATTATGTGCGGTGTGATTATTGATTCGTGTTTTTTTTTTTTTTTTTTTATGAAACCTGTCCACAAACATCACTATAACAAATTTCATTATATTATATGATATAATCATAAGAGTACATAATATACGGTCGTAAAAATAGTCGGATGGCAGATTTGTCGTGTCGTACAACGGGTAATATTGTTATGGCCGTATACGCGTATACATTATTTAGGATCGATAAATTTATACGACGAAAACGTTCGTCCGATAAGAGACTTAGAGACTCGGAAAATACTCCGATTATCCCCGCCGAGTACCCAGACGAATGTCCAACGACGGTTTCTAATCGAGAAATTCCACGTGGACAAGTAGAAAAAAAATAATAAATAAAAACATACAGTGTTTTCAACGTTATTACGATATGGCCTCGAAATTGATTTTTGACGACTATGGGAAAAAAAACTTTTTATTCGTATTCAATTAACCGAGAGTACAATACGCGCGTAGTATTACACGTATTATTATTATATACGAGTGAAGTTTTTTTTTTTTTTTTTTAATTTTTTCACCAAAGTTTCGAACACCGCCAAAACACTCTAAATAATATAATGCGCGGTGTATCGCCAAAACTACGGTCCGGGGTCTAGACTAATCCCTCTTATAATATAATATATATAAATTCATTTGAAAATGTCATTGTACTCCTCGTACGTGTATATAATATATACGTATAAATGTATACATATTATTATTATTTATTTTTTTTTTTTTCACAACATAACCACACTCTAATGGAAATGTCTAGTTATTTCGGTCGTGTACATCGCGACAACGTGTAGCAGTAGTACTCGTAGGGTCGCGCGGTCCTGACCGTTATATACAATATACATTATTACACGCATAATACGATATTATATTTGCAATAAAAACCCGAAATCAGTTGAAAACCACAAAATCGCTGATGAAAACTCCCCGAAATGGTGTTCGTCGGAACGCGTCTTTAGGACTTAACCGTATTAGAAATATTAGCTGTTTTTTTTTACGCACAGCCTCGCGCCACAGGCGTAACTAGGATTTTTTTCAAGTTATGGAGACTTTTCTCTCCCAACCCCCCTTAGTCGCATAAATCTATATCTAAACACTTCTAAACACTGATCGTTTGAAACGAAAATCACGCATTTCAAACGATCACAATGATTATTATATTCGTCGGATATTGTAATACCGACAGGCGCAAAGTTTAAACTATGGAGTATAAGCAGTTATGATTCGCGTGTAATTTCCCGTACAATAAGGAGGAAACACAAAATGCATTTTTCTAACGTGATTTTAGTCTACAAGCGGCTCAGAACTGCAATCAAACATTCGTACGCAGATTGAATTTTAGTTTAAATATTTTATTTTCGTGCTGAAATATGTGATTTCCGTGGACGAGACATTCGTCTTTTAAATTCGTAGTTTCGCGAATACGAGTGGGGAGCGGTGTGGAACGTCATTAGTGTGGCGGCTGGGCGGATCGGACACGTCATTAAATAAGGCAATTTCGACCGATCCCGTCGCGGAGAGAAGACCGTCACGACGACTTTCGCGGGAAAGCTGAGAAAATACCAATACGCGCAGTGTTGTATAATATACAGGGTGTCTCACGGATGTCTAACGACGAACGCGACGACTGTTATTCTGTTCGATATTTTCAATGTTTTTTTTTTTTTCATCTTAATAACAATATTACTAAAGTAGTGCGTCACGATTTTCGTCCTGTGTATTATTATAATACACTGGACTTTATGTAATTACATAAAGTATTTCGAAATGAGAACAACTCGAAAATCACGAACAGAGGGGAGGGGAGTGGAGAAACAGTCGTCGCGTTTGTCAGATACGGGCGGCACATCCTGTATAAAACACCGTGTAAGTACGCCGTTTACGGAATGTACGGGTCGCCCGTCGTTTCTAGCCATTTGGAGGACGGCCGGCGTTCCCCGGCGGGCGGCGGCGGTAAAGGAACACTCGCAGTCTCCACGCCGCTGACGATTTACTCCTCCGCGGGGAAATATTCGAACATCAGGAGGCCCTTCCCTCTCTCGGTCGTGCCGTCGAGTGCCGAGTGCAGTTACGTAGTTATATTATACGGTTACACGGAAAAACGAATGAATTGTAATTTAACAGAGTATATATACGCGCGCCAATAACGACCGGGCCGTCATAAGCGATCGAGGGGGGGGAGGATGAAAGGGGGAATAAGGGAGTGTAGGCGATGGCGGCGGGAAATCCATTCCTCGCCCCTCCCCTCCTCGGGCTCATCGATCGGCCCAATCGGCCCGTAAAACCCAACGCTAACGTATTATATGTGTAACGGCGACAAAAACGGACGAAATAATATTATACACGTGCATAACGGTGATAATGTGATAATAACAATAATAATAATAATAACAATAATGATAATGATAATAATAATAATAATAATAATACGTATACAGCCTGTAGCGGCGTCGACGGATTTTAATTGGATCGTTTCGGTTCGTCCCTCTCTCCTACCACTGAAACGCGATAGAGACCGGAAAACGTATAGCACGCTCCCGGTAACCGTCGGATTTCCAAAAAGTGGAAAGGGGGTGTTATGAAAAATGAAAAGAAATCTTTTTTCCCAACTCCCCCCACCCCCCCAATTGAACCGCGGAAACGATTACGGTAAAACGTCCTTGCGACGGAATCGCTCGGCACCAAACTGCAGATTTGACCGTTGTTATAATATAGCAGGGATACTAGTTGGGTGGGTTCGGACACTGCGTTATCAGTGGTAAACATAATAACCGCCTCAGTGTTAATATGATATTTTTCGAGTATTATCGGTTTCGAATCGAACGAAACGCCGAGTGTTCGGAGGGCGGAATAAGTTTCGTGAAAATCGAAACCCGATCCGTCGCTAATTATAAAATACACGGCGTGTCAAACGAAATTCCGTAATGGTAATAATAAATTCGCCTTGCGCATCAATTACAAAAAACCGTCCGCAGGGCTGCACGACGAGACTTAATTCGTTTTAATGCCACTGGCGGCGAAGGTATTATGACCCGTTCGAATGGCATGGTCCGGAGTTTTCGCAGTTTTATAATATTTACACAATAAATAATAATAAAAAAAAAATTAAAACACCGATTTCGCGTTCGAAAGAATAAAAAACGATTTCAATAATATCGCCGATGTCACCCGGAAAAAGGTTTTGTGTTCCCCCCCCCCTGTAACTCAGTTTCGAGAGAAGCGAAAAACCATTTCGTCACAAAATTCGTCTGAACCCCGGAAAGCGCACTAGTTTTATTCCGGAAGCCCGGCGGGATTCTTTTAATTCAACGCGAAAATTTCGTTGTTTATATTTTTTTATCAGCGGTATCACCGAAAAATACGGTTTTTTTTCTACTATATTTTTGAGCGATCCGTTACCACAACCATTTCAGTCGGAAAATCACGTTTGCGTGGTTATCTACGATAATATTGCGAATTAGGCCGTCGTAATGTGTAGTTCGTATTTCTCGTACTGTGATTCGTTTCGCAACCTCCACGCGCCTCCATGTGCCGACTAAACACCCACCTATACTATAATAATCTAAATCGCAATGTTTTTGTCGTACATTTCGAAAACAAACGGTGTTTTTTTTTTTTTATTATTAATAGGTACTCGCGAACAAATTAAATACGAAAAAAAAATTGTTCCTACCTAATATTTTTTTTTTTTCCCCCGTAAGTCTTGAATAATGTATAATAACATTATTATTCAAAATGTTTACACGGGATTTTTATATTAAATTCAGACCTTATACACGTTTGCGCGTTAAAAAGTTTCCCCATTATAACTTTTTAGATTTAAACTGTCCAAATAATTCTAGACAACAGATGCCAACTATTGCGGCGCGCTCGAGCGTCAGCCATCAGCGAAAGCGATGCTTTTAAACAAATTTCGATAATTCCCATCGAGTAATATGGCGAAATAAAACGTCGTCGTTATATTATGTAATTTAATCAGCTTTACGATGAATAATGTGATTATTCATCGAAAAATCATAACCGTTCGAATTTCACAACAAACTTATACCGGCGCCCACCATCGTTTTATAGCACACGGACCGATGACATGGTGGATATGTAACTTTAAATATTAGAAAAATCGCGACATTTTTTTTTTTATTCAAGGTTTGTAAATAAGTTTACTATCGGAAATCGTGCATTAAACTTTATAGAAACTTTCACGTAGATTTTTCGATCTAGTTGGCACATTGATGAGTCGATTTTTTAGTTTATTCGTAGTTTCATCGACAGATGACGTAAAGCTGGCAAACTTTTCTAAAATTTTCGTTGATTTTTGCGTAATCTATAGGCGACAAGGGGAAAAATACGACAAACACTCTGCTCGGAATCGTTTTTCGTTAACAACGGTTGAAATTCATTGTTCGAACGGATTTATACGTTGAATAACACTACATAAATTCTCCCTTTAAACTTCCTTCCCCAATGCACACCATTTAGCGGTATCTGCCGTTTTTTTTAAACATAGGTATTGTTTAATTGACCAAAAAAAAAAAAGAGATATGTTAAAATTTAATTATTCAGCAGATAGACCGAAACGATTTTCGACGATGTCTAAACGAAAATATCGTCCGTATCACAAAACCGTAACACAGTAGTACTGACAACTATATATATACAAGTATCGTATCGCATTATTATTCTATTTACGCGCGCGTTTTACTTTATTAATTTTCTTTTATATTTTTTTTTTCTTTTGTCGTCGCGTTTCCTTGTTATTATTTTATTTTTAAAGCCGTTTCGCTCGAACTTTTGCCGCGCCGTGCGCTAAAAACGGCGGAGCGCAGAGGGCGCGGCCGTCGTCTCTTATTTCCGGACTCCGGAAAAAAAAAAAAATGGAAAAGAAAAACAACACGACAAAATACGACGGTGGAGTCGGTGTGCGACGAGTATTTTTATATTAAGACGTCCGCGACAATATCAGACCCACTTTGCCCGACACTCGGGGCGGTCAGAACGACGAAAATAAACAATTACGGCTGTGGTTTTCGCGCAAAAATTGGTTACAATAATCTCGTCCCCGCAGTTTACTACCCACTATATATACTTATATACAATTACTCCGCGTGCCTTCCCCGTCCTTTCGCCGTCGCCGTGTTATCCTGCCCTCCTGAAGACGACGACGACGACGTGCTCGCGTCGCTACGCCGGGGGCGAGCGGCCGAGGAAATAATGTTTCTCTTCTGCACTGCGGCCCGGTTTTTTTTTTTCTTTCCCCCTCGGAAAAAAAAAACAAAATGCACACGAGTACGAAATGCGGCGGAGTTCGCCCCGACGAAAATACCGTCTCGATAATAAACCCGCTGGATACCGCCGACCGTTATTATTGTCGTCGGACCTACGAATACAACAAGTCCATATACACACGGTAATGTAAGTACTGGCGCCCCAGGCACCCCGACGAGCGGACAGTTCCTCTCTTGTAACGCCACCGTCCCAGCACGGTGTTTTTCGCTAGACCTGTTGACCAGATGATAAATAAAAAATTTCGATAACGATAAATTTATCGGTATTTTTTCTTCGTCAATCACCTACCGTGATTGCCGCAGCGATTACCGGAACTGTGACGAAAACCGAAATTCCGTTTTCATTACTTCCGCGCGTTTCGCTATCATACCAGGACTCGGAAGTTATTGGGTAGTTGCATATTTTTTCTGTATGCACTGAATTTATAGCGGACAAGCTAGAAATTATTTTTATACAACGGAGTGTTTGAAAATCAAACATTTAAAATTCATATTTTGCAAATTTCGTCAAGTTAAGAGAAAAAGTGCATACTTCATAGGTTTTTATTGAATTTGGCGTATTTTTACGCATTTTGTTCATAATAAAAATTCGCTAAAAAAAAAAAAATATTTTTCTCATTATTAACCTGCGAAGTATTTACATTTCAGTGTATTTTGAATAATATTGAATATGAAACTCAATATTATTTAACTTAGTTATTTATTGTTATTACTTATCTTCTTAGTCTATTATTAATTTATCAACAACGGTGTGATTCACATTTAATCTTTACCGTTTTTGTGCATATTAATAACGACATCATTATATGTTTTTGAATGATTGTTTGCATAAATAACGACACTTGTTATTATTATTGATATTTATAGATATCTAAGCTGAGCGAGAAATGTATTAGTGTTACAATGATGTGTATTTTTTTTCTGCGAACGATTTTTTACCAGAAATTCGGCTCCGATTTTCAAGTACAGCGCATTTTGGGAAAGTAAATCCCACCGGGGTGGTCTTTAATGACGTAGTTTTGTGATTTTACCGGAAGTTTTTATAATAAACGGGAAAGGGCGGGAATTAACGTAAACTGAGAAAACTGGGGAAATTTACGAATGATGTATAGTTTTCAGATCATAAATATTACGACGTTTTAAAAACACGATCAGAATCGTTTTTCGTTAGCAAAGAAAAATCGTTTCGTACAAATACAGATAAATATTTAAATGCGATTTAACAGTATTTGTATAATTACGAAACGGCAACGTCGCAGTGCCTTATCAGTTAAGAACTTTCGCAATCGTGAGTATACCTAAACCCTGAAAGTATTTTTTCGCTTACCGCGGATGTTGACTGGTTTGTTAGTCGGGTAAATTTCGTTATATAGGGGGCGCGGTCCACTGATTAATAGGTATACGCCCTATTATACGGCTATTATAATACGTAAGTACGTTATTGTTAGGGCTCGGAAGTAATAAGGGTCGCGTATAATTATTGTTCTGTATATTCTCTCGGTTTACATCAGACCAAACTAGAAATCCGTTCCGCGCAACGGAGAGTTTATAATTCGGACATTCAAAACGTATATTTTATAACACGATGTTTTATTGATGTTCGTTGACTTTCATCGCACATTTAATATTTTCCGAGAGAATTGATTTTTTTCCTTTTTCAACCGATGTATTATAAATGATGTCGAATATAAAATTTAACGAATTTATTGCCCGCATATCGTGCGTATAGGCGTTTGACCCGACAATATCGAAAATACATAGTATTTATTTATTTATTTGTTTTTAACAATTTTTTTCCAGTTAAATATAATGAAAAAACGCCAACCGCGGTGCTAAAACTTGTTGTTTATTTTGTCGTGCAAATTTATTATTTTTTTGCACGTTGATTGAATTCGTTGTGCGTTTTAAATTTTTACGTCGCGCGATTCACCGAATCCACTTCCTTGACTTCCGTGCCCCGGTTATTGTTACCGAATCGTTATTGTGTTCCACGACGTCGAAAACGATAATATTGCACGCGTCTATATGTGTATAAAGAAAAAGACGCGTTAAAATGATATCCGAAAAACCGCTAACAAACAACGAAAACGATATTATTCCGTCGCCGTATTCTTTTGACACGCGATCCGCCGCATAGTCGCTTTTTCTCCTTCTCTCCCTTCACACACTCCTTCTCCTTCCCTTAATTCTCGTCGTGTCCGCCCGTCAGATTCGATTCACCAACACGTCCTCGGGTTCAAAGCGTCGTTAAATATCTTTACCCATATTTCACTCGACGTGCCTCACACGCTCTGCACACGCGCACCGCCTTGTATACACACGTAACATGGCTCCCAAGTGACCGGGTCCTCGCTGTTTCCGCGCGCTACACCTGCAGAGATCCGGGGAAAAAAAAAAAGTTGTAACTCCTTGTTATCCGTCCTTTTTGGCGACCGAACGACTCCGACCCCACGAAATCCCCCTGAGAATTATGCCCGGTGTGCCGCGGACGTTGTCGGTAATTCGAGTCAAATATTCGTCTGAAAATCAATACACAGTATACACAGTATACAGGTGTATTGTGTATACGCGGGCGCGGGAAAAAAAAAACACTTCGAATCGCTGCCGCGTACCGGAAAATTAAACGTATACACTTAGAACATTCTAATACCATGCGTATCGTCGTAGGCACCTAAGATATATATATTTCGTAAATTTTCCTGTTTTTTCCTGATTTTTCCCGTTTTGTTGAGAGAACTTCCAAGTACCTCCCCAGTCAGATTTATTTTCGAAAAAAGTGCTATTATTGTTAATCGGAGCAAAATTTCTGGTAGAATGATCGTTCACAGAAATAAAAAAATAAACATCATTGTAAAACCATAAGCTTCTTCGCTCCACTCAGAATATAAAAACCAAAAACGAAAACCTCGGACAGTCGATATCACACACGCATTCGTATTTAAACGAAACGAACAGTACCAACAGAGGGTGTAAAATATCATACGGTCGATCGAAAATTAATATCATCAATACACTATATAGAGTGATTATCTATGGACAACGTTTTTTATTTCTTCGAAGATCTCACTCGAACAGCTTTATTCTGACTTTGGTAATATATCGTTATATTATAGTGTTCAATTAATTTATTATTTTTAATAATCGGCGTTTTTTTGTTTCGTGAGGTTTCGATTCGACTTAAACCGTCTCAAATATCCGATTAATCGGTGCCGTCTCGGACAAATTAAAAGACTCCGTAGACGCCGTTTTGGCCGGTTAAAAATCACGCGAGGGCCACGTGCCTATATACTGATATAATACGAGTTTCTAGGGTTTTACCGTTCACGGCTTCACGAACTCGAGACCCCCCGAACATTGCGAGGAAGAAGATACGCTATAGTATTGGTGGGTGGAGGAGGGGGGGTGGGGGTCGGAATCGTCAGAATCGACTCCGGTTTCGTAAGCTGTATAAATTATTTTTCTACATTTTAACGGCCGCCTTTACGACGGAAACGCGTACTCGTTGCATTTGTGGTATTTGAGTATACTTATAACCACGACTTAAAGGTAAGGTATACTCCATAGAATATTACGCGTAGGATAACGTCTGGCGAAGGCAAAAAATCGGTACCAAGAGAAAAAATAGACGGTTAAATAATTCTCTCGCGTAATACCTAAATATACATAATACATTCGCGTACGAGAGACCCTCGGCGTATATTATACGGTGTAAATTATCGAGTCAAAGCGAGACGAGAGTAACAAAAAATAAAAAAAAAAATACAACACCTCCGAGGAGTATCTTTTTTCGCCTTTCTCGGTCTATTATGTACAGCTAGTATACTATACACAGTGCGTGTGGTTTTCGGACGGTATTTGGAATGCAAGAAAGCGCACGTCCTCTCTAAGGTCGGCGGCGGCGGTCTGAGAAGAAAAACGTGATCTGTTTTTGAACATTACGGCGCCGATGGCGGCCCGACTTAAGGCGCTGCACCCTCGACGACGACGACGGTGCGGAGAGTTTGGCAATTTGTCATCGGGGCGCTAAATCCACACACGCGCGGCGCGTCTCCCTCGGCCCCCCCTCAACCCCGCAATCCCGTTCCGCGACCGCCGAAAGTCCCGGGGACTTTGCGACCCCTCATCGTCGTACAATTATAATAATAATAACGATAATACATATAATACGCGTGTGCGGGAGGCGGAGAGGTGGAGGAGGGGGTCCGGGGAAAGCGGGCGGTCGAAGGGGGCCAAGTTTCGCCGAACAATATGATAATATTATTATAACGACGAGACTCGATACGGTCGAATATATTATTTATTTACGCGATAATAACACGGCGCGTTAAAATAATATTATTACCTACCTATCTACCTAATAATATGTTTGTTCGACAAAAATCGAAACACCCGGTTATGTTTAACGCTCGGCCGTTTATTCTTCCCCCCCCCCCCCGTCTCCGAAATCCTATTAATATTTAATCTCCGTAAACGCGCGAAAACCCCGCGTGCTGCCGCGGCGTTATTAACATAAATTATTTTTGGACGATTTAAAGCCCGCGGTGTTCGAAATCGCGAGCCCTTTTTTCTCTTTTCAAACCGCAACGTCGGCCGTGTTATTGGGGCGACGCAGTCGTTTCGAACGTTTTTTTTACACCGCCCCGTCGGCAAAACCGCCCGGAATCGAACGGAATACCGAAGGTATACGAACGTGATAAATTTTAACCAAACCGTCGTATCTCGCTTGAAAATTATGACGTCGAAAATAAAACCCGCTTACAAAAATTGAAAATGTTCTCGCTCCTATAGGTTCGATAACAGGCAAATACGCCTCAATGTTGAAATAATAACGGCGCAAAACGAACGAAAAGTATATAAATACAACGTCGTTTCGCGAACCAGGCGATTACCGTCGTAATCTTTTTGGAGAACGTTCTCGAGAATATTTTCGTGAATATTTCCCGAATAGGGGAATAATAATTCTCTTTTCCGTCAGTTTCATATAGATTTAACATACGGCATAATCGCACGGAGCGGAGCAAATTGAATCTTCGTCATTTACGAAGCGCCCAAAATAATATTTCGATGATAATATTAAATAAAATACGCGATTACCACGTCAAGGGTCTTTATAACGAATTCAATCGTGTGCTATTTGTCAAAAAAATCACTGTGCCGCTTTTACGTTAACGAACAATAATCTATTCAAATCAATATGCTATATTTTTAACACTGCCCGAGCGCAAATTACCGTTAATGTGCCGAAAGTTCAAAAAAACCGCCACTCAGACTTCCATTTTTGTACGTCGGTCCGACCGTTTACAACGCGCAGTCTCCCCAAGGAATATCACGTATACTAGAGTTTATAACGGGTTCGGAAAAAATTCGACCACTCGGCCAACACAACAGGCGGCAGAGTAAACGCATTCTACACCTAGTAGTACCGCCTAATGCCATTTAATCAATTAAATCAATTAATTATACACTTTACTTTCAGTATTTGTGTGTTTATGTGTTATTATTGAAGATGTTGTTTTTTTTTTTTTTTTATTGTAAAGGAACGATTATTATCATGGGCCCTCGCAAGAGCTCACTGGGGCCCGTTATCTCGTGTTTCACAAGCATTTTATAGGCTCTTAGCAGCTTCGACGAAACATCTCCAGTCTTCCCGATCTTCCGAGTGTTCCAAACTCTCGGATTCATCAATCGCTCTAATATCGTTCATTAACCCGTCCATTTCCGGATTTCTCAACACCACATTCATTATGATTTACTCGTCTGCTCGCCACACGTTCGAAGCTCATTCAAACCGTTCGGCGTACAACACATTGCTGATCCTCGGGTGTGTCGTATAACTTTTCTAACTCTGCGCTTTTCCTTCTTTCGTACTATCCCGTGCTCGGGTTCCTTGTTGGTCCATCGATATTTCTTAATACCTATATTACTACTGTTTTACTACCTATTTTACTACTGTTTAATGTTTACCGTGGCTCACGAGCGTACACGGCAATGCTTTTATTCATTGCAAAATATGTCCGGTCGGCCACGTCAATTCTCCGTGGTACTTCGCTGTGCATATTACCTTTACGGTTGACGTTCACTCCTATAGGTACCTCGTACGTGAAGTCTTCTGCCCGCTCGCACGCAGAGTGCTCGACTTTTAGATTTGCAATGCACTCGGGATTTCGCGACACGTTCATACTAGGTAATGTGAATTTTCGTTTTAGCTTCGATTAGTCCGATTTCTCGGCCGGCCCGAATAGGGTTTTCTTCCGTGGTTCGCATCGCCTCCCACAAGGGATATCACCGGCCATGTAGTATGACCGATTCGTTTGTCATTATCAAAACCTATCAACGAAATAATACCGCGTCGACCGCCGAGCAAAATACGAGTTACGAATTACGCGTTTGCGGTATACGCGGCGACCGAGTAGCGAACGAACGCGGCGGAACCGTACCGCCCGAAACCGAAAACATTTCTCCCGCGATCCCCGACGCCGTCGCGCTTATCTCTGGGCCCGGCCGACGACGCCGCCGCGCGCCGACCGAAACCGCTGTTCGCCGGAATACGAGATTCGCGTGTAAAAATCGCATTCGCCGCGTATGTTTTCATACGCGATGCCGCGTCGTTTAATATTTCCGTCGCGTCGGCGGTAGAAACGGCGCGCACAGTCGGGCCATCAATCACGCGGCAACCCCCGGGATTTTTTCGCCCTTCTCCTCTTCGCCGCCGCCGCCGCCGCCACCGCGGCAGTAGTCCGCCGCCGCGCCGGTCGGTCGGCGGGCCCATTAATTACCATTTTCCGAACGCGGCCGAGAGGGAGGGCCGCGCGCGAAAAAGGGATTGATAATTACCGGCGGCGCGGCGGTCAAGGCCCCGCGCGCGCGCAAACGTGACAAAAAGGAAAAACGCCGCGACCGCGAAAACGCGGCCGGAGTGCCGTGCGGTTTTGACGAGCGTTTGCGGGACGACGAACGGGAACCGCGGACGGGGGTGGGCGTCGACGGTTCGACGAGAATAATAATATAAAAGACGGGCGTGTATACACCGGTACGCTCGGGTCCGTTCGGCGCGGGGGCGGGTGTTCCGCGTTTTAATTTCGCGTCTACGCGTGGGCCGTCCGTGGCCAAAGGGCCGTCGCCGGGGTACGGAGAAATCGGAAGCGGAACGAAGGACCGTCGCCGCTAATTAAAAGCACGCCGCCGTCACCTGCTGCCCGTCCCGTTCGAATAACGAATCTTCGAATCACGAAAAAACAGTTATATTACGCTTCGCCAATGTGACCAGTGATACCGTACGGACGTGAAACGCGGCCGCTGGGAAACGTACTGGTTTTGAAAGGAGAGTTTTGCGGATAACTTACGGTCCGGTCAACGACCGGGTTAACGGGAGTGCGGAGAAGAAGGAAAAATGCGGAGCTGGACACGTTGTTTAGTGATTTGGACACGTTAGTAGTCACCAGGAGGGAAAGACTGCGGCGGGCCGGACACGCTTGCGGAAACCGAAATACCGCTGATACGCGCGGTTACGAATCTAGCGGGGAAAAAAACGCCGGGAAGACCGCGAATACGGCGGGAAGAGGTTCTGACCGGAGGAGTCGAGCGTTAGACTGCAAAGGGGGAGGTCGGAAGCTCGGCTGCGAGACGGGACGGTCCTACGAGTCCCCGACAAACCCGCGAGAGTAGACGGATAAGAGAAGAATAATATTCTTACACTCCGTTCCGAATCCGCGCATTGTTTTCGCGACGAAACACGACGTAGCACGGTGTACGTTACACGACGCACGTAGGTAAGTACGTATTATTATAAATTACCGCGTGTGCTTAACGGTGCCGCCGAAGACGAGCACTCGACGAGAACTCGAAACGGCGTTCACATAATATTATGAGTGCGCAACCGCCGCCGTCGCGTTGATATTGTTGTTGTTGTTCGTTAAATTCACTCTGTCCCGCCCTGCCGCACGCTTTTCTTCCGCCCTGCCGTCCCGCCGTCCCCCCTCCTCCTTCCCCCCCGCAAGAAAACCGCGATTCTCGCGTGCACGCGAGATACGCGATATTACCGCGAGTTACTATTGTGTGTTATTATATATAATGTGTATATATATATATATATATATGTAATGTATATATATATATGCGCTTTTCAACGACAACGCCGACGCCGCCGCCGAACAATGCGCTTTTCTCGAGAAGAAAACGGCGGTGGGCGACGGCGGGGAGGGGGCGAGGGAGGGTGAATCGAGAAAAGCGAACGAAAGGAAAAAAAAGAAAGAAAAACGAATAATAATACGATGTACGCGACGATCGTTCCGCGGCGCCTTTGTGCGCGCGTCCCGTTACCCCCGGGGAAACTCGACGCAGCGCCGGGCGTTTTCGGCGACGCGTCCGCCGTCCTCGCCGTCCCCGTCGTACACTCACGCAAGAACCCCGCAATCCCCGGACGCGCGTTTTCTCGGAAACCGCGAGCCGAGCGTCACTACCCGCGATCCGCGCGAAAAATAATGTTGAAATAGTTCTGATAAATGTGCACGTATTCAATTGTAAATGAATAATGCCCAGTGTTGTTTGTCGTATCGTGTAAAAGGGATTGCGGGTACGTAATCCCCGTGGGTTTTTGACGCGTCCGTAATTTGTAGCGCCCCCGAAGTCCAGTGGTCTAGTCGCGCCCGTGCCACGACTCCGTCAATGTCGCGGTCGAATTTCCGCACGACTAAGCGTATACAACGGCAATTACACTTGAGAAAAAAAAAAATCACGCTAATTTTTAGCCTGTCGCGGGGATCGGAATTCGAAATCCCCAACTATCGGTACGCATATCCCCGACACCGACGCGATAATAGAAAATCGAAATCGCGCGGTCCGCCCGGATTCACCGGCGGTGCCTGTAGCGACGTCCGATGCTCAAAATTAACCGTCCCGCGCCTAAGTAACGCAACGGTCACTCTCCGATCCGCGTACGAAACGGCCGAAAATGCCGAGTCCGAGGTCATTCGGCCCCGGAGTGGACCGCCCCGAGCACCTGTACAAGTACGGCGGGGGGACAACGGTATACGCGTCTGACGCGCGGGGAAATCAAAACTCGAACGGCGCTGCCGTGTCGTACGGTATTGGCGGGACGCTCTGTATGCCGTGTTAACAACACTAAACGACGGCGGCGGCGGCCGTGAACGGGACCGACGGAAAATCAGTATTCGAGCGGCGTTTGTAATTATATTCGTGTCCGATCGGAACGCCGGAATTCGTTCGCGACAACACCGCGGCGGCGACGAGGGGAGGCAGAGAGATGATGTGCCGGGGCGGGTCGAAACGTTCGACGCGTACGCGCGTGAAACGCCGGGGCCGCAGGAATACGCCGTCGCAAAGTCGACGGCGGGCGAGTAAGGGGCGAGTACGGGTCGAGTGCGGGCGCCGACACCGGGGCCGTTCCGTTCGCGTTTTGTTCGCCGGATCCCGAATTTCCGGTTTCGGTTTTCGAAACCCGGACCGAACGGTCCCGTTCCCCCCCCCCCCCCCCCCCCCCNCCCCCCCCCGCGCCACGTCGTTTGAATATTACACATCCGCCGGCGGGCGGCGGAACGACCGATCCTAATTACGGCGTGATTTATGACGGGCAGCCGCGGTCAGCGCGCGCGTTGACGCGACGCCCGCGACGGAACGATGCGCGTGCGCGCCGGCACGCGGAAGATGAGTGACGCGCGAGTTTCGCCGGGCTCGATTTCCCGCCGGCCACCGTCCCGGCCGTCGCGTGTCGGAGCGCGGACGAGCTTAAGCCGGAGGACACGACCGCGGGACTTTCGGGAAACAACAATGACAGCGCGTCGCGGGTGCGCGCGCGGAGGGGGTGGGGGAATGAAAAATGACAGTTGACCGGCGTGGTTCTTCTGTCGTCAATCAAAATGTCACTGGGCCTCACGCTGTACCGCGCGTCGCGTTCACCGACCACTCGCGCCGCTATGTCCGGTAGCCGGGCGGCCGGGTCGCGGCGGCGACGGCCAGCGGTCCGCCCGTCTCCGCCGCCGCAGCGTCCGTTTTACGGCCCGGCCGTACCGCTGTCCTTTAATTAGACCCCGCGCGCCCGCGTCGCGGTGGGGGGGGAGAAGTTTTTGAAACGGGATTACGTTGCCCGTCGTCCCGCCGCCGCCGTCGCTCCGTATCTAAAACCTTTTCGGACAGTTCATAACCGCAACCGCCGCCGCCCCAAACAACTGCCTCCCCCCTCTCCACCAATCGCCGCCGTCGCCTTTGAACAACCCGGGACCCGGCGCGCGGCGCGTACGCCGCCGTCGCGGTGTCGGTGGCTTTTTGCATTAGTTTCCGGGGGGAAATAAAAAGAAATAATAACAAGCGCTGGAAAGCAGAAAAAACACGAAACGGAATAACAAAATAAAAAAAATTCAACGTATTTACAACGCCCGCGTGCCCGATCCCCGGGCCGCAGTAAATAACGGCCGTGCAAACGCGCGGCGGTTCTTTAGAAACTCATCGCTTAGGATTTTTGCTCGCCGTATTGCAGTCGTATAATAATTACGCTCGGGAGACCACTCGAGTTTTAAAACAACCAAATTATATTATTACGTATATAATACGCGCGGCGTTTTTTTTTTTTTTTTTTGTTTTCTGCGGACCGAGTAATAATTATCACATCGTTTTTTCGAAAACGCGTGCCCGTACGGTCAAACGCGTTGCCGTACGACCGAGACGGAAAACGGTCCGTCCCCGTGGTTTTCGCTGCGCGCGCCCGACGTCGGCGACGCCGTCCCGTTTCCGTCGTGTTTATACACGTTAAATACATCCATATCGATAAATATGTATACATATGAGATATATTAGAGTAATTTCTTTAATATTTTATCCATGCTCAACTTTTCTACCGGAAAACATGTTCCGATCTACATTGATAGCGCTTTTTCCGAAAGTTAATCGAACCGCAGAGGTACTAGAAAAAAAATAAAAAAATAAACCAATACATTTCTCGCTCCACTCGGAATCCAAAATTGGGAAGGTATATACGATACAGAGCGGAATTCAAAGTACATCTGTGCGCGACGGTTAATCTTTGCTTAACGGAATACGGTTCTCTCCAGTGAAAACGAGAAAACGAGGATTTTCTCCTAGTGTGTTAACCGAGATCCCGAGGGACACGATTACGCGTTATCGCCTCGAAATTCGTAAAAAATCGAGTTACGTGACAGAACGATTTATTTTTCATAAATCGTTTGGGTTCGCGATTGTAATGCATTTTAAAACGAGCGACGTGCAAAACGTATGATTATATTAAAGACAAGTGTCGCGGGGTGCTGGAGCTGTGGGAGAGGTGTGGGGGTCGGCTTCTGACCGAGCGGCGGAATTAATTTCTTCGTTATTTACGAGTGCGGCCAATTATCCCGAAAGTATCGTACGGTTATTGCAAAGTGAAAATTCACCGTGCTGACGAGTTAGAACCGTGTAAAACCGCCAATTAATCCTGGGTTCACACGGAAGAAGGTGCCGAGACAATTCCGCATAAATGTTTAGTTAAAATATGTCGGACGTGCTTAATATGTTTACGCAATTCAGATCGAAAAAGAAAGTGATAAGACAAAAAGAGATAAGACGAGATTGTAAAACACAACGGGGTCCAAAAGAAATAATTTCGATTCGGTATCATGTAAAATCTAACTCGCCTTCCAATACGCATCTCCGTTATCGTAGTGCAACGGGCACTATTACGGTATACATACAAGGTAAGCTGGTTCACTGCGTATTGGCGGCAGGGGTTTGGGGTAGAATACCGTCAAAATACTACTTCGGTCCACTCTGACGGTGGAAAACCGCGTTAACGTTACCGCGCGCGCGACAACCGCAAAACACGATTTATGGTTAAATTCGAAAATTTTAAAGGGGCGACCGACGAAAGAAGTGGTGTATTGTCCTCGATCCGACCTCAAACGAGCAAACCGCAATTAGCTGCGATCGCACAAGTTAAATGTCCGGGGTGTTATTTGAAAATATATTTCACGTTGCCGCCGAAGCAATGTTACGAGGACGTCTTTTTATTTTTTCATATCAGTCCGATTTTAAATATCGCGTCGTCCGTCGTCACCGTTTAACGGAAACAAACCGTCCGTGATGAAATCGCGTCTCGCCACTGCACTGTTGCCCGCCGTGTTTAAAAATCTGCGTTTTATGATTTATGTTGCATACGGCCACGGTGAGCTACAGTTTCCTCTTTTCGGTATGTTTGTGATTGTATAATTTTGTAATAAGCGTGACGAGTTCGTTTTTTTTATCGTACTTTTCGTTAACACCGATTGCATTTTAGTTGAAATTACCACCGGGCTGCCGCAGCAGCCAACATAAATTTTCGTTGGGTGTACATTCCGATTTAATATGGATTAAATCCCATTCTGGGATTATAAACTGCAGATGTTCATCGGTGACGCGCGGTTTTAACCGCGATTTGAGATAGCGTATGTCTGCGGCCACGACGACGCACGGCGAAAATACATTACGGTCTAGCCACCGCGATGGATAATGAATAATAAAAGCGGGTCGAACAATGGATTACCGTAGAGCATGGATACTTAACAGAAGTTGGCGAGCAGGGGGTTTTTTTCCCGGTTTTATTACGGGCCGGTCGAAACTTTTGCGCGACCGGAAAAAGTTCGTAAAGGCCGTGCATTTCGGTTTTTCGATTTTCAATCCCCGATCTCTTCGGACGAGCAGCACGTAGAGACGCGTACTCTTTATCGCGTCGTGACGTCCGGCATCCGGCCGTCGAAACGCCTCTAATTGGTTATCGAATAATAACGATTTTCGTTTTTTTTTTTTTTTGACGTCCCGGACCGTTGCGAAGACGGTCGAATACACACCCGGTGGCTGCAGCCCGGTCAGGTTACGATTATCCGATAATATCGGACCGTTCTATACGCGAACTGCGGCGGGTCGGTGTGACGTTGCGGGGGCGAAAACGACGAGAACACAAACCGTTACACCCTAATTTGCCGGCTCTGTAGTATGTATATAGCAGTGGCGTGTACAGCGGACAAACGGTAGTTTAGATAAGGAGCTTAAAACAATTTAGGCTTGTTGAAAACGCAAACAATGACGCGCGCCCCGAAGCCAAAAATCGAACATAATGTCTTCGGGACCGTTAATAATAACAATAGTAATAATATAATGGTCGGTACGAAAACGCGGTACACTTGACCGTATTAGTTTGGCTTGTCTACCGGATGAGAACGATAGTAATTGCAATAATATTATAATATCAAATCGTTCGATGGTAATAATCCGACCCGTCCGCGGGATATTTTAGTTCACTCAAACGGCGACCGTCCGAACGCGATAACGCGACGGCGGCGGTAATAATAACATTACGACCGGGACCGGGATGTTATTGATTCCGAACCCATTGTATACAACAATAGTGCCGTAGATTCATACGTCCCGCAGATGTCCGGAACATTCGCCCCGGGGACCGGGAGTCGCGGTCGGTCCGAACGGACCGAGAGAGATGGGCTACGACAAAAATAAAAAAAAACCCCTATAGCCTGAGACTCGCGAGAGAAAGAGAAACCGAATTCGCGCTCCGACGACGACCAAACGAGACGCTCCGTTTATCATCTTGAGTGTTTCAGTTCTAGAAATGAAACGCTATACACCCCGGAACGCGTTTCGGTGCCGAATGTTCCGTCTAGACGTACAAATCTATGCAGAGTAATGTGCAATGCATTATCGTATTGTCGTGTACGCTAACTCGACGTTTTATCGTTTTTAACGTTTTCTAGGGGCCGGGAGAGTAGGATTTCAATAACAAATGTTTTTAAACTCGGCATGTCGGGCAATGCTATGAGAAAAAATTTCGGAACGGAAACGGATCACGTGTTTGTACGTTTTTGAAACGTTTCCCTCCAAAATTTTCATTATCGATAGGTTATCCAGGTCCCATGGATTGTCTTTCGTCTGGGACTCCGAAAATTCGATACACTCGTGGACCACGGACCACAGACGACGCGGCGTAACAAAACACAACGTCGCGATTGCGGTTTATCGGCGATAACGTTTCCGTTTCCGGACGAGGCGGACGCGGATCACGGGGTCGGGGAACGGAAAGTATTCGGGCCGTCGTCGTCGCCGTTAAAACGACCAGGCCGTCCAATCATAAAACGCTGTAGAATGCGCATATTCCTATCGATTTTCGCGTTTCGATGTTATTCCGAACGGGATCGAATCGCGCGGATTTTTCGATACCAAAGTGTCGGTTGAAATATTCGAATTCTTCCCGGGGCTATACGCTTTGACGTTTCAATGTCCCGTAGCTAAGTACCGTGTTTGACAATGAATTACTGAAAAAGGCTCTGCTGTAAAATTTGCGAACTGAGACATAGCCCGTGTTTTATACGAATAGACGGCCGAATTATCACGTGCATTGTCACTGACGATAATGATAATTTCCGGTCGGTACCGCGCGGCGCAGCGTGTGTACACTCGCGTATTACGTTTTACGCGACGTCGGCGCGGCGGTCTTGGGAGTCGTCCAAAAAAACAATAGGGGGCGACGGTGGCGGCGGAAGTTCGCGGGGGAATCGCGGCTTAACCCGTTTGCGGAAAAGTTTTCGCGCGATTGTTCCGGAACACCCCCCCCCCCCCCNCCCCCCCCACCGTCCCTCCCTCTATCGACAGTGCGGGGCGCGGGGCGAGATGTTGCGACGCGAAACGATTAAATTCGCAATAGAAACGCGTATCCGGTTTTCCGCGCCGAGAGGGACAGCGAGAGAGAGAGAGAGAGAGAGAGAGATAGAGAGTGAGTGAGAGAGAGTGCGAAATGAGCGGGGGGGGGTAGAGATACACACACACACACACACACACACACAAAGTGAGACGGCCAGTGAGAGCACGGAAACAACAAAAGCCGTCTGTCGATGGAAGTTTTTGCGATCGGCGCACCGAGAGACGGTGCAGGTTAGGTTGGCTTATTATTACTATTGTACACGATTTCACGGTTGCCCGGGCTCTTGCGACGGGCGCTCGTCGATATATAAATAAACCGCGGTATGTACACGGTATACGCGGTACATACCTATACACAATATCGTACGCGTCGCCCGAACGGGTGATTAATTAATTTCGCTAATGCGCGTCGTTCCTGCAAAACAGCCAACGCAATAGTAATAATTAAGGCGGAGAAGACGGATGTAATAATACGCATTATAAAATACCGAAATTATTACGCCCCCGCGGAAATATTCGTTCGATTAATATTGAAAAAAAAAAACAAAAAAAAATGTCAAACAACAACGTATATTTCATATATGTATTATTTATGATTAGTGTTGTTGTAAATTTGAAATATTTCAAAGTTGAAACTGTCGTGCCTTGTGAAATCTTGAAATTTTCACGGTTGAGAGAGTTATTGTCAAATACTCAAATGTCATCCAATCAGTTTATGTTTTATGATATCGTTTCGGTACAGTGGTTGTGGTCTTCGGTATAACGTTGTACGTATAGGTAACGAAAAACCGGCGTGCTGATAACAGTCGTTAGCTGAGTTCCGTAATCATGGCAGCTTATCGTTTTATCGGTTATAAATTATTTAATTATTACTATAAGAAATAGGTACTGTAATCAATAAAATACAAAGGATTTTGTTTTTCACTCAAACGAAATATATTATAGAATTTTTCATGAAATATTGCAAAAATATCAATTTTATGAAACTTTAAAACCAAAATTATTATCTAAGCTTTCTAAGCTTTTAGTTTTACTATGATGCGTGCGTGCTCGTGTGTGTTTTTTTCTTCTCGAAAAACACATTTTCGGTTGGTAAAAATGCTTTGGTTTTTTTCTAGAGTATTTCAAAAGACGCGAAATTTCTGCCCGGTTGAACTTTATTCGAACCATTTATCAAAGTTTTCAACAGTTCATCTCGATTTTTTTTTCTTTCTTTTTTTCGAAAAATTTATTTCGGTTAGTAAAAAGACTCCGGAAATTATTCGCATCGCACCGTAAAAAATAAATATATAAATATAATAACCGATACTACAAATATTACTACTCCGCTCAGAATCGTTTGTTTCCTTTTTCAAAAACGTATCGTTACATACATTACCCTGCATATCTAACCTAACCGACTACCCGCCACCATAGACGCCTACCCGGGAACAGTACATCGACTTTTTACTAAAAAACGAACTCTAGAGTTTTATCTTTTTTTTATTATTATTTAATTAATTATCAGTAATCCCATTCTTTATTTTTACACAGAGTATGTTAAATCAATAGGCTGAATAAGCTGCGGCTTATGATATCAATCAGCTAATATTAAAGAAGAGTGGGTAGCTCATTTTTTTTCGATCGATTTATTTCCATAAACTTGTAGCAGTAACTTGTAAATCAGTGACCATGAGCGTGGCCATAACTATTTTCAGGGCACACAAAAGGTGAGTTTTGGTGAAAAAAAAACTTCTAACGTCCGTGATTTTTTATCCGGGCCACTGATTTATAGGGAAGGTTTGTTTACGGAAATTCAATAATGAGCATGGAAAAAAAATCAACCCCAGTCTACCGGTGGCAAACTCATTAATTGGATCTTGTTTTTATACACTTGTGATTTTTCTTTTGATGTGACTTGGTTTATGCGTTTTATAGAAATTTGTCGAACATTCGATAAATCCACAGGTATTAATATAAAACATAAAAAAAGATTGTTTGAATTTGTTCGCAGAGTTTTCGACTCACCTTGTTTCATTGTATTCCGGTTTTGTCCGAATTGCTTTCACAAAATAAATTTACGATAATACACATTCTCGCGAATTTTATGTTCGATTTCATCATGACTCGGATAATTCCCCCCCCCCCCACAAAATGGTCCGAGCGAAAACGTTTTTGTTATTTTAGACATTTTTTAACGTTAAATTGTTCTTTTTTTTCAGGCATTATATGTTCGGGGTGAAATCTGAAATAGCGCATTTTGATTGTGATGGTAAATTTTGGCACAGAATCAACGACGACGGATTCGTCCCCTCGACGATCATCTCGCGAAAACCGTTCGGTAATAATTAATATAGCATTATATCGTAGTATATAAATTAGTATAATGCATCGGCGAGACGGTATAATCTGTACGTTATATTATATACGTAACTGGTATCTATTTATTATTAAATTGAGAGGGGGAGAGGCTTACGTCGAATCTAGGGAGTTTCGGGGACGGACGGAGGACTGTTAACGGTTTCGCCTTTCAGCGGTTTTGTACTCAAAGACACGCCGACCCACGCGCACACATTGGTGATTTGACATAAATCCGGATTAACCACGAAAATCCGTATATTTCGAACTTAGTACTCTGATGGTTTTGATTTCGGATTTCAAAATTCGAGATTTCTCCTCCCTTAAGTATGCGTTTTTTTTTCAATTTTATACTAAAAAACAAACGTATAAATACGAACGGCAATTATCGATTTAAATTGAAAATTGTCTGAAAAAAAAAAAAAAAAATTAGTAAATATTTAGTTCGACATCGCGGAGAAATCTTCGAAATCCCGGACCCAGTCAGACTTTGTGTGGATCCGGATTTTCTGTCGAGACGCAGTCATCGAATGTCACTAAAGTATCACGTGTAGACTTGTAAGTTCGACCGCCAGGGTTTCAGAACACCTGACCTATAGAATGTATTGTTTGCACGTACGACGTTTTGTCCGGCGTCGTATTCACCCGAACCCGTCTGTCCCATCGACCGTTTTGTAAGACTGACCTATGAAAGGATAGAATCTGACCCATACGAAACGGTTGTAGCCGAGGTCCGACAATTGCGGAGAAAACGACCGGTCAACCTAACCTAACCTAACCTACTCTAACGGCCGTAGGTTTGCGTCAGACGTAATGTACAGAAACGGATCGATTTTGGGAGGCAATAGGTACGTCCGCCACGGCCAGTGGCGGTGTGAACAATTTCGATTCGTGAGAAAGTACAATTTTTTTCAACCCCCGAAATGGACTATTAGATCGTCCATCGCGTTTCCGTGAAGCGAGCCAACGAGTATTCCGTACGAGAGGTTATCGGCACACGTCGGAAAAGTTTCGATGTCTGATGTCAGCAATCATAGCGGCTAGGTCGGTCAGGCGTTGGGTTAGGACAGGTAGTGTTCCCGGTTCGGGACCCGTCACCGTCGACGTCGAACGAACCGATTTTTCGCGGTTTTTTTTTTCGTTATTATCACATGTTTCATTATTGACAATATTACTAGATACCATACGGCTATAACTACCAAAGCGACTCAAACTAATCCGTACGGTTATCCGTTTTGTGTGGCTGTCACTATATTATAAATAATTGCGGCGTAGAGTAACCCTATAAATAGTTCATAATTTTTTTCCGCGCATAAATACGAAAATTTTCGCGTTCGAAACTGTGCAATTTTCGCATTCGGGTTTTACATACGTCATGCCGCCAGCGCCTCCGAAAGATATTTAAGCTCGCAAAACTCTAATAAAATGTACACACACACGCACATTGAAATGTTTCACCGACTGTTTAGTTAAAAAATACAATTTTTACTTAAAATTCGAATTGAATTACAACATAAAACGTATAAATTTCGCAAGTACAGTGGCAGCGTGAACTTTTTTATTTTATGAGACAAACATTGATGTTAGAGATTGACTTCCACCGTCTAGGTGTTATTTGACAGAGTGGCGGGGATAAAGCCCCCACACTCCACCCCGCCCTTTAGCCTAATTTACCATTCTAAAACTGTACGATTTAATTCACGGTGATATTATATTTTACGAATATTAAAATTTAATAAATTCGGGCACTGTATTCATGTACTTTAATAATAAATTTTGCCTATTTTTATTTCGCTATCCGTCAATAAAATAGAACACTAGACTATGATGACCGAAATACCGAGCCACGCAAAGTACGCGACATTTAATGGACAGAGTTTAGAATTCTGTAGGATTTTTTTTTTTTTTGTAAATCAATTTATACAATTAACAAATAATTTATTTTATTTTATCTTCTCTACGAAAAACGCGGTTTATTTAAATATCCGCTGGTTACCGTTGACACCGGACATTTAATAAACGAAAGTCAAACACCGTGTGCACGCCAATGATGTCGAGTGCGCGAAAAAGGAGTGTCCGCGCACGCGCGAATGACGAACGTGTACTCGCGTATATTTAATGCGCGTGAATTTACCGCCCGCGACAGCGCGTGATTCACGTGAATACGCGCGGTGAAAATACGTGGAAAAAAAAAGAACGCGAACCACGCGAAACGCGAAGCTCTGCACAATGCCCGAAGCCGTACATTACTGCGATGTGTGCATATTACAAAGGAGAAAAGTTAAAATTAATTTTTTTTTTCCGGCGTTTCCGAGAAAAACCGTATAAACCGCGTTGAATTACAGCGAGCGGTACGCGCGCATAATGCGCATAAAACGACACGCCGCGCGAGTAGGATAAAACGCGATGTGGCGGCGATGGTCGTCGCGGCGGGGTGGTGACGGACGGGGAGGCGGGGGGGGAGGTTGGTGCGGAGGGGCGGACGTCGGAATCCCAAGCGCAGACGGAACGGAATGGATTCCATTGTGTGCGGAACCGTCGCGCCACTTTTACGATTGAAAAGATATTGGTCCGTAAAACGCGTGCACTATATTTCCGCCGCCGCTACACGTGTACACACACACAAAAATTCGGTAAATTAAACTGAAGTGCGTCCGTAAACATTTTAACAATGGGAATGACTCGCGCGAAATAAACGTCCGGGCAGAGTTTCGGCCCGGGGACGACCCCGGGGTCCGGTCGGGCAAACAATGAAACGGCCGGCGTGTGCACGGCGAAATGTGTTTTCGCCGTCGCCGCCGCCGCCGCGGTACGTAAGAGTAACGTCTGCGGCGGGACGACGGGCGGGCGAGGTGGGACGGCCGCGGGGGTCCCGGAGAAAGATTCCGAAAACAAGGGGTCGTGACATTAATTCGATCGACTGTATAAGCCGCCCGGGTCTTAATTTTATTTCCGAACGACTACTACCACTACAACTACGGTCCGTCGTCCCCCGCGCGAGCGTCACACGTCCGTTGTTAAATTATGTAAAACAGAAACGGCGGAAAAGAGAGAAAAAAAAAAAAAACCAAACAAAATTACGCGAATTTTAATTATTTTTTATTCGACGACGATTAATCGGGACCGGAGATATTATTTTCGTAACGCGATAATTATGTTGTTATATTGATATTGTTCGTCGGCTATAGACGTTCCGTAAAATATTATCCTGAAACCTTTTTTTTCGGTCTTTTGTAATCCGATCGCGATAATCGAAACGCGCGTTTTTTTTTTTTTTTTTTTTATTATTAATTTTGCGACTTTTTCGTCGTTTGCACATTCGCGTTCCGATAATAACAACAATATCACGTCCCCTTGAAAAACGCACGGTATTCCCAACGGTAATACGATAGTTTATTACGTTTTCGAACGCGGTGTATAAGCGCCTCTACGCGCGGTACGCGTCCGAACCCTATCGCGCAATGACGACGTTGCGCCGAAATCGCCGCTGTCCGATTGACAACGTGCGCGCGATTAAATGTGTCTGCTGTGGCGAAGCTCCGCGTCGAGAGAAATCGCACATCGATATAAATAACAGCGGTACGGTATTCACGGTTTACCGAGGTACCGCGCGAAATTAGATTGCCGCGCCCACGCGGCAAACCGTAAAACCCCCCGGGAGTCTCTCGAGATTATCGCGGAACGGGCTCTCGGAAAAATACCCGGCGATCCGTTTGATCGCGCGTACACTCGCCGTCGCGGAACGCATTGACTCTCGCCGGAATCCGTTTCCGGGAACGTTTAAGAAACGGGCCGCTCCGCGATCGTAGCGTTTCGACACTTTTTTGATTTCCGTCGTTCCGCCGAACGAGATATTCCGATTTTTCGTCCGTGGTCGGCGGGCGATTGGGGCGCACCGTTAAAACGCCGGAGCCGGCCACCGCTAACGGTTACCCCGCCACGCCGCTCCGGCAACGAGGAAAAACGGACGGACGCGGCGGCGTGGCCGGACCACGCCGTCCGGTGTATTCACCGGACATTATCGTACCTACCGAAACCTACGCGTGCGCGTTCGCGTTCGCGTGCACTGTGTCGGTTCGCGACGCGTCGACGGTCGTCGATCGCTACGTGACGCCGTCACAGCGATTCCCGTCGATTCGGCACCGCCGTCACGGTTTCTTTTCGTTATGCGTGTACCGTGCGCAGAGTGTTGTGGAAACGCGCTGTAGACGTCTTATCACAGTACCGCAACGTCGAACGCGTTCTCGTGTTATCGTCCGGGCTATTGTCGATAATGTCCCGTACGAGCGCACGATAACCGCGGTACGCCCGTAGTCGGACGCGATATTCACCGTGACGTCGCACAGTAGTTATCGGTAACTCTAATCGAATTACAACGGCGTGAACAATCGGTAAAAAAAAAAAACAAAAAAAAAAAACAATAAACCGATGCTACGCCGTTTCCGGTGCCCTACGATTTAAACATCGCGCTGCGGTGACCATCGCGACGACCGCCAGCGTATCGAATCGCTGTTTTCGTTAAACTCATTGTACTCCGTGCAATATTTGATTGTTGTTTCTCGTCGAACGCTGTGATACTGCAGCGTAACATTTACGCGATACGAACACTGTATTGTTATCGGCGGTGTTGTCTGCGCAAAATTATTATTCTGTTGCTATCCGAGAAGTTTTTATTTTTTTCTAATTCTTCTACCGCAGTATTTCGGTCGCGTATATACTTGAAAATATAACGCGAGAGGAAAAACGGTTTCGCCGAGTGACGTTTAATATCATTCCTGTCAATATCATTTCCCGTCTCGCCCCGACCCCTCTGTCGCGGGATCTCGTTTCACTCGACTTGACGAACACAGTGTAACCCGTCTGTCGTCGTTGCGTTGTCACCGGGAATCGCGTGTGTGAAATCGGGCGTTACGCTTGCCGCAGAATAAGCTCACGAGATATACGCACGCGCTGTTTGCGAAGTGTCGTTTTATAAAAAAACTCGTGTCAGCCCTTCGCCGTCTGTCGCAAAGCCCGAGGTTATAGTGATTTTACTACCCTGCCGTCACCGAGTTACGCAGTTGGTAATAACGGCCGAATCGAAAATGGCCGTCGAAAAAATACCCGAAATATTACCGAAATGGCCCAAACACGTCCGAACGCCAAGATCGCAAGACGAAGCGATTTATAATATAAAATATATATTAGATTCTGAGGAGTGTATCGGGTTTACCGTAGCGTGTGTCTGTACATTATTAATTGTCTACCAAAAATATATCGCTTATGATCAAAAAACTTCGTAGAGACTTATCGTATCATTTTTAATCTAGTCAGTGCGGCGTTGTCGGGGAGGCTATTTTGTGATTTTTCTTACTATTTTGTTAGTCAACGGAAAAACTTGACGTGTTTTTGTATAAATTTCGTTTATTTCCGCAGGTCACCTCGGCAAAAACGGGAAAATCCACTGTCCATAATGAATACCCCGCTCAGAATCGTTTATCGTAAACGACTTTCTACTATTGCGTATACTGCAGACATAAATTAAATTGTGCTTTATACGAAATCCTCTCTTCCTCCCCACCCCCCTTCTAAAACGGTAGCGTACCCTTTTTCCCGACGCCGCATTTCGGGGGATTTTCCTTCGGCCATTTTTTTTTTTTTTTTATTGTATTCGGCCGTAGTATTTTCCACTCGCACCGCATCATTGTCCTCGCGCGGCGGACACATTACCCGCGTCCGGCCGTTTTTCGGTATAATATTATTATGACGGACGTTTTTTTTTTTTTAGGCTTCCATTATATCTCCTCCGCGACCGCAGCCTCCGGGTCCTATACGTATACACTCACACACACACATATATATTGTACATACATAATATACGCGCGCGTATACCTATCGCGTGTAATATACGAAAGCCGTATAGTCGTATATTATATTATCAATTGCGGGGAAGCTCGCGACTATTGTTTTCGGGCCGTCCGCCGACCGGAAGCGCCCACGCGCCGAGTTCCGTTTGATACCTCGCCGGCCGCGGACGCGCGCGGCGTTTCGAACGTCGGCCCGGATGCCGATTTCGTTCTAATCGACGGGTCCGGCCCGGTAAACTGTTCGCCCGCGTCGTCGCGACACAACTGCGAGACGCGAATTATGTGTAAACAAGCCGCGGACCGTCGTCGGGCACTGCGGTCGTACGGCCCCCCCCCCGTTATTGTACGCCCGGTGAGTGTGACGGGAGGGGTAAAACGGGAGATTACCCGGGTCTCGAATCCCCTCCTTCCTTCCAACCCCCACCCATCCCCGCATAAACTTTCGACCGAGTCGTTCGGGTGGACTTTGATTTCGCATATTTTTTTTTGGCGTTATCGTACCGAAACCGAGTCGGCCAATTATTAATACGCCCACGTAAATAGATCGGAGAAAACGAAATCGACGACGTACGTATACAGGGCGGTTCATTAAGCGTCCTCGGCCCATTTTCTCGGTTGAATTCCGTACATTACAGTCGAATCATGATTTTCGGAATTTTTAAAATGTAGTACGAAAGCCGAATAAATAATGTGAAATATATTTAATATTATGATTCGAATAAAAAAAGTAAAAAATTTATATTCGCAATATTCGCTGTAACATCTATGCGTTTATACGTACACATAACACTCGTGTATAACATAGTCGATCGAAAAAACATTATTTACCGAATGACAACTGTTATTATTATTATTATTATTATTATGAATTCGATTATTTTTTTTTTTTCGTTTTTCAAGCCGATTGCCGTTTAATTCGGATCCTACCCCCCCCCCCAAAAAAAAAAAAAAAAAACCCGTACCACCTCGCCGCCGATTCGCCGATCGTTCGAGTTTTACGGCGTTGTAAATATTATCCGGGCAATATCGTTTACCCGCCCGGAACCCCGATAATATACCGCCGGTTATTATAATATTGTCCACACGCTGGGACGGCGTGCGCGACACAACAATCGGCTCGTGTTTGATTATTTATCGACCGCCCGGCTAATTGCAATAAATATCGTATTCGTAACGCGCGCGGCGCCGAGCGAAATCGATAACCCGAAATAATTATCGCGATCGCGGTGGTGGTGGGTGGGGGGGGTGGAGAGGGAACGAAGTTCGCCACGGTCCTGTGTACCCGCGCCTGTACGTCGCATTCGCGCGCCCGTTTTGCCGGTTGATTAGGCGCGACGCAGAAACATTACCCGCGTCGAGGACCCGCGTCCAACTCGCGCTCCGCCATCGTAAACCGTTTTCTTTTATTATTATTATTATTTTTTTTTTTTTTCAAAGATCCCCGGGACCGCTCGAGGAACGTATTAGTTTCTGCCGTACGAGGAAACGTTTCCGCCGCGCTCGCTTTCGGCCGGAAACGTTCCCTATGTTTAATCGGCGCCCGCGCGGAGTGGAGATCGAAATTGTCGAATTCGCTATAGAAGTTTACTCGTAAATCGGGCGAAAGCGTTTGCGAACGGAAACATTTACACACGCGCGACGACGGTTCCGCCTGTCATTTTCGACGTCGTCACTGTTCGATTAAAAGTTCGACGAAATTCCGGCAATTTTCGAGTCGCGGTGTTTTTTGAACGCCTTCTTGTTGCGTTCGATCGTTTGATTCTACGCGGATACGATTTTTCGTTTTGTTATTCGGGCCGAAACGCTTGAAAATCGAACACATAGTTCGCGTCACGAGTCGCGTTATTATTCGCGTACCTCACTGTTTCCGGGTTCCGCAGAACGGCGGCGTGGGACGAACGATTCAACGGGCCAGTCAAATTAAGTTTGAACGAGAAATTGATAAACCGGGAATGGTTTGAGTTGCCTAAGTGCGAGCCCGATGTAAAAAAAAACGTTGGCCGCCATCTTGAAAAACCGGTCCCGAAATCGGGGATTTCCGGATAGTTCGAAAACCGCGAGTACTATTTGAAACATGCCTTTTGACCAGAAATATCAAATGCTAAATTATCTACAGGATTGGGCCCGAAACCAAAACGATTTCGGTACGCTATTAATACGGTCGATAACGGACGTTCAAAACTCAATCGTTCGTCCAAAGAGCTTAGGGACGACTTTCGCGACTCCTTCTCCCGACCCGTTTCGCCCCCGGCGTTATTGTTGTGTTTTTTCCGGGTACCGCATGATCGTCCGAGGCATTGAAGTTTCACTTCTATTTTTTTATTTTTTTTTATCGCAGTTTTTTCGTATACCACATCAAACCGTATGAAACGATCTATAAAATATGAAAAATCTAATCTCGTCTCCGGAAAAATATAGATTCTTCTTCTCTTTTACCTCGAATCTCTGTCGACTGTCTTCTCCACCATTCCACTATAATTCCGCCGTCTTTTTCTATGATTACTCTCTCATCTCTCTCGCTATTTTTTTTAACTTTTAAACGCGATCGCCCATTTTATCGATTTGAATATTATCATCCTACTCCGGGCTCGGCCTGTGTAGTCGACTAATACACCATATAAAAACTACGAAAACGCGATTTTCGTCTTGCACGGTTTATTTTTTCGAAAAATACGACTTAGCTCACCGCCCCCACTCCCGCCAACCGTGTCACCGGATTGAGCCGCATCCGTTTTCCGCCGAATACCGTCGGAGGATACCGTCTCCGTACCCCGTTCTGCGTTTCCGCGGGTACGCGGTCGGATCGCATCGTCTGAACGCCGCGCTCGTTCTTCTCTTTCATCCACCCCTTCCCCCCCCTCACCGGAATATATTTCGCGACAAACGATACCGGAGCCGAACCCGGCCGGTCAGCCGTCCGACCGCTGTTTCCACTAATACCAACACTCTATATAATACCTCTATATAATAGGTACCGTAGTACACCCACCCACACACATACACACACACACACACACACACACACACACATATTGTATATACACTCGACTCGGTCGTATTCTCTCTCGCCGACCGATCAATATATAGTCCCTTCGCTTCGCCCCCTTATGTACTGCTCCGTCGCACCCCTCCGACGGCGTGCACGGTCCGAGTGTACCGCGCGTTACGGGCAGGCACACCGCGCGCCGCCTCCGCCGCCGCCGGTCCGCGAGAGGCCCCCGCGCACTCTTTTAAGACGGGATTCCCGTCGAGAGATTTATTTTTGAAAAGGTCCGGTCAACCGTCACTACATATACCTATACACCGATGTATACCGCGTACCGCCGCCGCCGCAGCTACCGCCACTTTAATACTACCGCCGTCGCCGCCGCAACACTGTGTATCGTATAACTTACTTATACTTACTTATTTACTTACTTACTTACTTACTTATGTGTATAGTATACACTGTATACACGCGCACGACGGTATAATAATGTATACGCGTACGCCGTGCACACGCCGTACGACGACCGAAGGACAGCTGGGGGGGGGCAATCGAGATACTGCGCGGGGAGAATACAGAGCGATGATGAAATAACGAGAATTTCGTTGTTGAAACGATTATGCGATTTACAACCGGTAGAAAATTGAATACAATAAATTAATTTTAGTCGTATGCAATGCGTAATATATAGGTGTTTTGAAAAATTTAAATGTACGGCTCGCTGAAAAAAAAAAAAAAGTCCGTCTTAACTCCAATAGTCTAATCCAATGTAAGGGGTGGAGGGGTATGAGATTTTTGAAAATTTACAGGGGGGGCGGGCGTAGAATAAAAAAGGTCGAGAACCGCTGGTGTACATAAAAGTATAATATATTATGTAATATACGGGGTGCTAACCGCTGCAGTTCTAAAACGTTGCATTTTTTGCCCTCGTTATTTTCGGCGGTAAACCGACCGTGTGTTTTCGATTTTCAAACGGCCGCCTACATTGAAAATTCCGTAAATAGACGGAGTATTTGGATGTTCAAATGTTTGATTTACCGTCAACACGTCGACGAGATATTCTACTCTTGAGTTTGGATGGGGAGATAGTAGCGGCGCATCATTATTGTGGCGGAACAGCGCGCGGTGTTTGTACAATAATTCGCTACTCTCCCCCTACCTAAGCTACAAGACGGGCGGTTCATCCCCAAAAATAAGGATGGTCAAATGTAACGTGTCAGTAATGGTGTACGCAGGTTAGGGGTTATATTCCTTCACACCACTGGCTCAAAACACAAAAAAAAGATAAGTACGTAATTTAATTTCGAAATGCAATTTCGGCCAGGTTACAAGGAGATAAGCTCGATGTATATTATTTTATATTGATTTGACTTTTGTTTTTTTTTTTTTTAAACTCGGCTTTTATATTACCAATTACCATAGTCGAATCGGGTAGAGAAGACCATTTTACGATATTTATTTGCGAAAATTCGCTCCAGTTAAAAATTCTTAGATACTCATGTCAGAGCTATAGGTCTCCTAAATGGTGGAGCCATGGCGTTCTACGATATTTTAGTCAATATTAAACATTAATTGTTTGATTGCTTGTGTGGTTTAAATATTTAAGCTATGATTACTTGTAAGTTGTAAGTTGTAAAAAAAAAGCTTATACTTTTGACTTTAACCCCCCCCCCTTCCCGGTTTATATTTCTGCGGGCGCCCTTGAGCGTATTGTCCGCCCTTTATATGAGTATAATAAACCCGCGGATATCGTATAAAGACGTAAGCATAGTAATAATAACGTAAGAAAACACCGTACGCAAATTAATCGCCCTCTTGTTTTATAATATTCTGCAAAACGCAATATTATTATTACGATAAAAATTAATTAAAACTTTGCGCCGAAATATCTGCACGGCCGTTATAATATCATCGTTATGGCTGCCTACGGTTCTTTCCTCCTCACCCCCTCCCACCGTTAACGATTACTTATCATTGTCGTATTTACACGGCGCGACTCGAGAATATTACGATAAATAAATTATAACGCTGTACACAGGTAGGTTAGGTATCGCGGACGTAATTCATAAATTATAATCAACCCCCCGCCGGAGTTAAAACTCATTAATCCTAATTTTTCGAATACGAAATAAAAAAATAAAAATAAAAAAAAACCACAATACAATATACTTATAATATATATATATATATATACACATATCAATAGACCGTGGATCGCTTTCGTAAAAACACAATACTTGTTACGTTTTCAACGATTTTTTTTTTCCGCCGACCGCGGCGTATATAACAATTAAGTTAAATTTTTAATTTGACGTCAAATTCATTAACATAATAATAATAATAACGATAACGTTATAAGCGGCTATGCCGGCGAAAACAATAGCTGTTTCGAGTTTGAAAAAAATCATCAAAGTAACCGCCGTAAAACAATAACGATATCGCGCTGAAAAATCACGAGAATAATCGCAATAATATTTCAAACATTTTTTTTTTTTTTATTTTTTTTTTTCCCATTTTTTTTTACTGTCGTCGTCGACTACCTCGTTCGCGCGTAAAAGTCTCGCGGAAATACGGGAATTTTCACGGAATTATTGCGAAATTTCCGCAAAGTTTTAAACGTTTATTGCGCGCGCTATACTCCCGGCTGCTATAGTCGATAACGAAACTAATGGACCGGAAAAAAAAAAAAAAGCAGCTTTAGTATTAAAAATTTGTAATAATAATAATAATAATAATAAAAACCATCCCGATAACGTATGCAGTGTTAACGCGCGCTGTACCGTCGCCTGTGTACACGAATATAAACATACACGTACATTATATTGTTATTGCTGTCAATTATCGCGTGTCCGGCGGAAGGAGTAGTAAAAAAAAAAAAAAAACGTGCATATAAAACGGAAAGTTTTAAAGCGTTTGTAAAAAACTACCCGTTAACCGGCCGAAAGAAAAATCTGCCGCAGTGTTCTATAGGCTCCGGGAAATTTCCTTATTTTCTCACCCTCTCACCGTCTCGCTCTCTCTCTCTCTCTCCCCGCAATTAGGTTGAAAACCTCTCGCATGGCACCAGCGACGAGGTGAAACGGAAATGTTTCAGTGACGTTTTAAACTCACGGCTTAATGTTCGCGTTTAACGCGACGGCCTCCTCTTAATGTGACGCGCACTCCGACGGAACGATTCCGCGTAAGTCGGTTACGCGACACTCGTCTTCGTGTCCGTATCCGCGTCAACCGGCTCGCGATATTTCACCCGGGTCTAATGGCCCCGGGATATTCTACGCGCGGCCCGGTGTAAAAGCGCGAGAAAATTTCCACTCGACGCGGCGGAAACAGAATTAAATAGGTTCGGTTTTTTATTTTATTTTCTTTTTATATTATCGAATCCGATACAAGATTGTTACCATCTAAAATCAGAGGCAATTCGAGTGAAATTTTAAAAAAAAAAAAATTCACGGGAGGCAATTCGTGCGCGTCCGAACGTATACGGGCGGGACGAGTGTCGTGCATAACAAAATTCGTCCAAAATCGTTTTGAAATAGAAACTCTATTCCGGTCGCGAAATGAGTAAAACCGAACCGCGGCCGGAGTACGCGATAACAAGGACGACGAGTGCAGGGGACATTTAATTAAAAAAAAAAAAAAAAAAACCAGCGACGACGTGTACGGCGGTACGCGTTCGTGTATACCGTGTAATTCGTTTTTTAAAAATAAAAAAAAACGGAATCCGGGAAAAATGCAAAATAAAAAATATCTCAATCGTTCTCTCGTCAGAGTGAAATTTCAATACGGGCAAACGTCAGCCGGGGTACACGGGAGAGGAATTAAAAAATCGCGTGGGATTCGACGAACCGCCGTCGCACGGTTTACACGCACGCGCGCGCGCGGATGCGTCCGGGATTAAAAGTGTAAAGAAAACGTCCACGGGTCGGTCTGCTGAAGGGGGGGGGGGGGGATTGGGGGGGCGGGGGGTTGGGTCAAGTGAGGAGAAGGAGGGAAAATGAACAAAAAAAAAAAAAATAATAAAAAAGGAAAACTCATCGACAACCGCGCACGTATATTCAGGGTACACGCGATACGGTCGAAATTTACCTGCGGCGATTGCTGCGCGCGTGCGGGACGTGCTCGAGCCCCCCGGACGCCCGTCCCGAGTACCCTTGTTCCCGGGACGCGAACCGAATTACGCGGCGCCGGCCTAGGGACGCCGCGCGGTCGGAAAACCCGCGCGCCCCGGAAACACCGCCCCTTCCAAGCCTTTCCCCGTCGTCATTATCACTGTCGCGGCCTCCGCGAATATTGACGATAATTTTTCAACGGGAATTTACCATTCCAGAAACGTCGGAATTCTAACGGGCTCTGCCAAGAGAACTAAATGGTCTGTATCCCGCACGGCCGTGGGTATAAATGTCCGACGGAAAAACGTCCGGTAGTAAACATGTCCGGCCAATTGTAACGCTGTACGAACCAATCGTACGGTGTATCGATGGAACGGATTTTCATTGGACATTTACAATGATATTTAGAATTTCTATCGGTTTTATTTGTGAACCGATATCACGAAGAGTAGTAGCACAGTTTAAAAATTTTATTTATACGTCGCGTACAAATGTCTATTGCGTTTCCGTATCAGCACTCGACGACATTTATGCGTAATAATACGGTAAATTTACTTTACGCGGCCACCGCGATCTAGTCGGTCGGTCGGTATACTGAAATTGTATTTATTGCGTTATTCACAGAAGCATTACAATCGTTTACCTCCGGACGTTTTTTCCCCGGACAATTTTTTTCGGATATTATTTCCCGGGGAAAAAAAAATTCGAGAACGGCGACCGTTACGATATTACGACAATAGTTTGTACGCGGAGACTTACCGGTATGCGTCCTGAGATGGGCTTTCAAATGCGAGCTCTTCGTGTACACCTTCTCGCAGCCGGGATACTTGCACTTGTGTATCTTCTTGGTGGCGTCGGGCGACAGATGGAGTCGCGGATGGAACGCGGCACCGCCGGCCGCGGCGGCGGCGGCAGTGACGGACACCTGGACCGGCATGATATTGTTCTGCGTGCCGGCGACGGCGGTCTCGTGTTGCGTCGACGTCGCGGCGCCCGCGGTCCGACCGCCGACGGCGGCGGTGTTGGTGCTCGCGTTGCTGGTGGTGGTGCCCGCGATAATGGCGGACGGCGACGCTACGGTGATCTTCAGCAGGCCGGCGGTGGTGGTCGCGGCGGACCCGACGGCTCCGGGGTGCGCGGCCGCGACGCTTGCGGAGGTGGAAGTGGCCACGGAAACGACCGCGTTGGCGGCGGCGGCGGCGGCGGCGGAATTTCGTGCGGCGAGGGAAGTCCGGGCGGCCGAAGCCGTTATGGTGGCGGCGGCGGCTGTGGCCGCGGCTGCAGCGGCGGCGGCGGCCGCGGCGGCGGTGGCCGCGGTGGAAGAAGAAGATTGCTGCTGCAGAGACGTCGACGCCGACGCCGCGGATGACGACGCGTCCGTCTCGTCCGGCGGACTGGGCGGCGGCGTGGCGAAACCGGACCAACAGGTCGACGGCGAACTGCTGTTGGACGTCACGCTGCTCGCGCAGTCCAGGCCCACCTCGACCTCCACCCTCGTCGACCACGTGGTAAGCCACGGGGACTCGGACCGCGTGGGCGACGACGACACCATCGGCTCTTCCTTCAAGTAACGTTCCATCTCGTAACACGTCTGCGAAAAACCGAAAAAAAAAATTAATAATAATAATAACAATAATAAAAACGTGACAATATCGGTAACGCGTAGACCGTACACCGCGCGCGAAACTAGGTGTAAAATGCCGCTGCCGAAAATATTTTTTTCGCAACCGCAAACGATACCGGCCGAAAATGACGAGATCGCGTGCTTATAATCGTTCGGGCCGCGCCGCGACACGGAAATGTTACGCGGCCAAACGGTACGCAGAACGCGGACGCCCGTAATTATCAACGGCCGCCGCGAGTACTGAACTGCCGTGAAACATAATCCGAATTCGCCGGCCGCTCGAAATACGCGTACGGGCGCATAACGACGAAACGGACCCGAACGGATTCGAAAGCGATACGTAATGCGCACGTATAACACGTAAATTGTACGCCTTTTATGTATACGACATGACCAATAATACGGATAAAGTCGCGCTACCGTAACCGGTACTTTAGCCGTGAAATTTGACAGTATACCGGACGTGTGCGTTTCACTGCGTTTCCCTACTGTTCCGGTCTAAACGTAAAACGGCAAATTCGGTTGCGCGTGGCGACCGCGGATCCAGACAAATAGTGTCCATTCGAAATCGACGGGGAGGAGAAGTTTCCGCGTGAAAAACGAAAGCGTATACTTATTCGGGGTACACCACGCGGAGTAGGGATGGAATGTATAAAATATATCTAGCGTTAAACAGGAATTTAATGACCAATATAAAACTCCCGAAAAAATTCCTAAACAACTATCGTTACGCGCGCATAACGGTTGTTGGTCGGAAAAGTTTTTATGCATTGAATTTCTCCGCGAGGGCGCCCCGACGCAATCTCAGTTCAATTATAGAGGGCCGCGAGTCGAATAAGTTTCGGAAGAACTTACCGGACATTTACACTATAGCATTAATGTATGCAGGATTTTTTTTTTCTCATCGCGATCCGTTACCGTCGTTGTTAATCGATTTATCGATAGCTTCTCTACCCCCTCCCCCCTCAACTGCCGTTCCTATTTGGTCTAAATATTATTGAAAAACTTTTGTAACGCTTGAAAAAAAAAAAAAAAAAACTATATTAATAATTGATAGTCGAATAACAGTCGAATAATCGTAGACGATTTTTACTCAATAGAATGTTTTAAGAACCAGGAGACGATGACGGGGAGTCGGTTAATATTAACTTAAGGCATGATGAAGATTAGGTACAGAAGGATATAAGGTGTTAGTGTAAAGCCTCGACAAATCCGCATTATAATTATTTGAAAAAAAAAAAATCATCAACGGACATCCAATTTAATTTACTTAAAATCCTACGAGAGAAAATGGCTGGTTTATGTGGATACTAACGAAACTCCCCGGTAAATAACGATACGTTTAATACTCTGAAAACAGATAGTAAAAAAATACGTTATTATTTCAATTAGAAAAAAGAAAAACCGGGAAAAGTTTTTTACCGCCCCAGGGTTCCGTATCTGTTATGATATTATTTTTCCCATAATAATAATAACGCGCTGATCCCTGCGGCCATCTGGCCGACAGTTTTTTTTTTTTTTTTGCACCCTCGTTCTTCGCGGAGCAATTATTCCCTATCAATCGCTGTCCCCGGAGAATATTAGGCCGATATCGAATTATTTTTAAGCGAAAGCGAAATTACCGCGGCGAATCGTAATTTCGCAACACGACGGAAAAGATATTTCTCGGGACAGGCGCATTTACGAAAAAAAAATAAAAATAAATTCGGTTGTGGAGGAGGGAGGTAGGTTAAAGTCGTACACTTTCATACTCTTACTGACAAAGATGTTTAAATACTTTCAATCGTAGGACTGTTTATTTTTCAATTCAAAATGTCAATATTTTATAACGTTAATTTTCAGCCTTTTAGATTACTTTGTATCACTAATTTTTACATTTTATAACTTTCCTGGCGAATACGGCCTACATGATGACGCGTAATTCATATTATTGTGATGACAATGCGCACTATTGTTGCAACGCGATGCGATATCGCCGTATATCAGTGATAATTTTCTAAAAGCAGGAAAACCGCAAAAGTTATAGGAATGACAGTAACAACAATATGTATATTTGCAAATATCTAGTAAATAATAAAAGTAAATGAAAATCAATATCGTATTCGTTTGCCCCGATGACAGAGACCACTTTTGAGACTATCCATTAAAAATATTTTTTCACCATAATTTTCATGAAATTTCGGTTGGAGGAGCCGTTCACTCCCTAAAACAACCTCCCTTATATACGTGCCAGTTTCCGGAACGTTTATACTATTCGTAAATTAATTTTTTTTTTTTTTTTTTTATCGCTTATCCGTGTGTCGTTTGTATTCATTTTGTTTTCCGTGTCGTCGTAACACGTGCGGTATAAATTACTCACTACGCCACCCGCGACCCGTCAATACCGCCGAAGCGATTAACCGCAAAATCCGCGACGGAGCCTCGTCGGAGTACACCGGACGACATGACAGCCGAGCCCACGTAAATTTCGTTTATCAAAAAAAAAAATATATAAATATGAACAAAAAAAATTACACGTTTTAAATCCGTCGCATATGTTTCGGCGTGTGGGCGGACTAAAAAAAAAAAAAAAAACCAAAAAAATACGATCGAGAAGGTATCGGACGGCGAGCGGAGGCTAGCGAATCTCGGTCGTTTCCTGCGATAAGACGCGGGAACTCGTTTGAAAAATTCGAACATTTTCGTTTGCGAAAGGCCCCGGTACGAAATCTCGGAGTTTTCACGAAATTCACTAAAATCCAATGACACGCGCTACAGAACGACGCGACTAAAGAAATGAGGTGACGGCGGAGGAAACGTGTTACAGAACATCGAGCAGCCGGAAACATTAACCGTGGGTAACGATACGGTATTTTCGTACGATGTTTCCGGAGACGGTGAAAACGCTCGTGTAAAGCATAATAATAATGAAAATATTTTATTTCGCCATTCCGAACCGCGAACGGAAACGGCAGTGGCGACGGCAGTGCGTTATAACAACAGAGAACGAATGCGCGTGGCCTCGACGATCGACGAAAGGACCGGGCGTTCGAGGTGTTCGGGGCGTTCCCGCTTTTCCCGGTGATCCGTGAGAAAACTCGGGGACAACGAAAATCCGGATCGATCGCGTCGACTCAGAATCCCTCGACCGATCCCCGCAGTGTTTTCCGACACTACGGTTTTTCGTCGACTGACGTATACGTTCCGGACTCTGCGGTATAATGAAATAATTTTTTATGGGAACAGTAACGGACCGGACGAAGCGGTAAAGGTTTTCGTTTCAGGTAGAAAAAAAAAAAAAAGAACCATCGTCAGGCGCCTTACCCGTACGTTGCTGGCAACGCTCCGGATCTAAAACTAAAACACAAAATAAACGCCGATTGAAAACACCGAAATCAACAGCGGCCCGCCCGCGTGCGAATTAATGTCCCGCGCTTAATTTTTATTATATTTTTTTTCTGCCCGGCCCAATTCGCTTTTCGAGTTCTAAAAATCGGCCGTCCGACGGTAATCCGAGCCGCCCGTGCCTCGATATCGTTCTAGGATCCGAACGGTAAACGAAAAGAAAAAAACATTGACGGACGGCGCGAAAAACCCGGGCGCGACAAATGTGCCCCGCTCGCAACGGCGCGGCAACTATTTCATAATGCGTACTGAACGGCGGTGTAGGGGCGGCCAAAGACCGAAAGGCCGCGCGTTCTCAAAAAACTCCGTACGGGCGGCGTAGTCGGCGGCACGGCAGCTCCGCGCGCGCCGAGTATAATGGCTTTTTGTCGAGTTTTAACGAGCCGCGAACTTCATGTTCTACGCACGCGGAATAACTTAAGGCCCGTCGCCGTCGTCGTCGCCGTCGTCGAAAGAGTAAACAAACACCCGAACACCCCAACCCTCCCCCCACCTCCCACCCGGCCGCACGGCCGCCCGCCCGCCCGGCAGTAGTCAAAGTTATCTGTGCGAGCTCTACACGCGCACGCCAGAATTCCCAACCACCCCCCCCCCCCCCCCCGCACACCCGCGCACACATGGACCGTGCGCCCCCGAACGCCGTCACTCTTTTATTAATCCTCCGCCTAAATCCGATTTCCCCGGTACACATCCACGCGCGCGCGAGACGCCGAACGGCAATCTTGTTTGCGACCCTATATACGTATATATATATATATATATATATATATATACATAAACAAATACATATATACACACAGTATGCAGGTACGTACACACTATGCGTACGACGATACGCCGTATTCGTATACACTTCACTTGTCTCACGTACACGTGTTCTTCTCGTCGTACGGTCTCGTGCGCCGCGTGTGTGCATACGTATTATACGGTCCTCCCGCCGCAACCTCTCGCCGGCACCAAAGCGCGCCTCGCGCGCTGATCGAAGCGGACGGGGTAAATACGACGACGCGAAAACTACAGAGACGACGGCGACGGCGGGAATTACAATTAATACGGCGCACACTGAAAGCGCGCGTTCAAAGGACGGCGGCGCGCGCGCGTGCGGTTAATAACAAACGAGAATCGGGGGGCGGACGGGAAAAAAGATGTGGAAAAAAAAAGGTCACTCCGTCCGTGCGGTGGTTACGGCGCGCGGCGCACCGGTCTCGTCGGAAACCGTGACTACAGTTATTTATATTAAATTAATATTTATACGCGCGCGCGTACGGCGCCCGACCGGTAGGCACGTGCGGTAGGTACGTGCGGGACGACCGTATCGGAACGACGAGCGGCGCTCGGAAGCCGCGATTCGATTAACCGATTCGGATCGGGCCGCAGAGCGGAGACGTTTTACGGCTAGTGACGGACCCGCGAAGGCGCGCGTTAAAATTAATGACTGAAAGCGCGGGGCGGCGGAATCCGTGTGGCGGCGGGAACGAGGCGTGCGGGAGAGGAAAAACGCTATAATGTGTGCGAGTAGCGAGGACGGTCAGTGGAGAAAGCGACGAACCGAATTCAGCGGTGAGGACGGGGCGAAGTTTCTCGAAAAAAATGTCTCGCTCCGCAAATCTGCTTTTCCGATATCGGAAAAAGACAAAGCCGTTCGTCTATTGGACTTGGCCGTCACGTTTCGTTCTTGCGCGTTATCGCTTCCACTCGTCTACTTTGAAATTTGACTTATCCGAAGCGATGTTAAAACGTTTTCTCGTTTCCGTTTACGCGTTCCCGGCGTGGTATTTTAACGGCTAAAGGATTTAGGATTTCAGGTTCGCCACTTGGCGCACTCCGGAACAATTTCCGCTGCATGTTCAGCCGTGCGAATGTGTTTTTTTTTCGACGTTTGCCTTACTGCGAGCGTGGCTAAACAATAAAAGAATTCCCTTATCGTTTCAGATATATTCAGTGTACTTCAGTTTTGATCGCGGCTGTTTAACCGCGATGATATTATTATTATGCACTTTCGTCTGTTGCGCGTGATGTGTAGTGCGTTCGTAAACCTTTTACGGGACATTTAATTTCGTCGGACGAATAACAAAAAAAAATATAAAAACACAATCAATATCGCCTGTCCCGAACGAGGAGCGGGGGACTACCGGTCTTCGTATCGTCTACACTCGTGCTTCTCCTCCTCCCACTTCGGGCCGAAAACAAATCGACTTGACGGTATACAGTGGGACGGTCGCGGGTCGTATACATTTTACCGCCGCATCAATCTCCGCTCGGAGTCCCCCCTGGCCCGCTAACTCTCACTAACTTTCTCACTCTATCTCTCTCTCTCTCTCTCTCCCTCTCTCTCTCACTATCCCTCTCCCTCTCTCCATCTTTCTTTCTCTCTCCTTTTCTCTATCTTTCTTTCTCTGCATCGAAATCTGTTCGTGTTCGATTACGACTAGAAATTGAATCCATATTTCATCCGCCTCGCGTACTCTCCGCGGGGCCGGATCCCGTCGGTGACGGCCGTTTTGTCCGCGATCGCGAATAAATCACGGTCCGATAATGTACGCGGGGCCCCCGAGATGGCCGCATAAATACGCGATACATTTATTTCGGTGGTTTTTTTTTTCTTTTTATCGGACGACAGATTTTTCGGCGGTAAACCACGAGCGTAAAAAACCCCTCGCGCGCACGCGCTCGCCCGTCCGCAGTCGTCTCCCGCGGCCCCTTCTCCGCGAAATTTATCCGCTACACACACATCGACTCTTTCTCCCTCTACATATATATACGACTTATATATATACACACGGGCGCCTACGACGACGACGACCACCACGCCGCATTCGCCAGCTATTAATCAAAACCTCAAAACGCTATAACACGAACGGCACGAACGCGCGCGCGCGAACGCACGGCATTGTCGTACACGGCCATAACCTGACGGGCTAAACTTTCGAATCGCCCGCCGCATTCGGCTTTTGGTATTCGCCGCGCGAACGCCCGAACCCCCGGACCCCTCACCCCGGGCGTTTCTCCGTTCTTTGCGCGCCGCTGTTTATATTGTCGCCGCATTCGGATCACGTTCCCCGGAGCCGCTGCGACTCGTCCTTTGTTTTTGCTGACGACAAAAGCTGGCTCTGCCCCCGCCCCCTCTTCACTGTCACCCGGAAACTTTGGCCGCCGTCGACGTCATTTGGACTTTCCCAGACGGGGCCGGCCCCGGCGGTTGTACGGAGTGTATGTATATAAATACATATAAACTTGTACGTCGTGCGCGTGTATACGGAAAAAATAAAAATAAAACGAGCTTTCCGGAAACGGGCGATTTTTTTTTTTTCCTTTTTGCACGCGTTCCACTTCAATGTGCCTCGTAAACCTCGTCTCGGCGGCGGTCGCTCGCACGTTCGCGTAAAAAGACAGAGAGAGAAAAATCCGGGAGCTCACCAAGAATCCCGGCGAGTGGAAATCGCGCACCGCCCACGCGGTATCCGTGTACTGTGCCCGAATAGAGTTGAACCGAAAAAATCAAAAAAAAAAAATCGAACGCCTCCGTGTAATATAAGAGTATTTACTACGGTGTTCGAGGCCGCCGTCGCATAAACCGTCCGGAGTGTACTGGTTCGTCTTCGGCGCTGCCGGGGACGGCAACGGCGCGAGTCGGGTTCGCGCGGTTTACAAATACGAACTGCACTACGAACGGTACCGTTCGTACCGGAAAATGACGGGGATCGAGTGGCCCGGGACCGAAATTTCGCGGATGAACACGGAGACGGTAAATCCCGAAAATCAGCCCGAGCCCCGAACGGCGAGCGTCGCTGCGCCGCCCCGGTTTAAACATTCATTCTTTGTGTGCGCGCGTGAATATTTCAGAAGCGCGTGCGATTTCACGGGAAACGGTACGGGCCGTTCGGCGGCTGGGGGGGGTTCGCTCGCGCGCAGGTAAGCGCGCACGTGCGCGTACTGAGACGGCGGCGATAACGCCGGGATCGGCGCGCGTAACGGCGACGCGAATAATTAACGCGGGACCGTGCGCGACAATATGAGAAGCCGGCGGGGAGATTGAACGGGAGATTTGTCTTCGGAATTAAAATTAATAACGCTGTTTAATACGCGACCGGGACGACGACGCGCGCGGCGGTCGGGCGTGCGTGTACGCGTTCGAGGGCCCGCAAACTGTTGAATATTAGTTCTCGGGGCTGCGCGCATTATTATCATTATTGCACAGGAACGGGCGGGGGCACGCGGGGCGCGCCATTAACGGTATTAAAACCGAAACGTGTACGGTACCGCGCCGGTTGTCTGTTTTTTTTTTTTTTTACCGGTCGGAAAACGGAAAAAACGGGAAAAAAAAAAAAAAAAAAAAAAATGTAATCTTCTCGAGTAGCACGCGATGTTGTGGACGAGAACCGTGCGACGGAAGGGCGGGCGGGCGGGGGAGGGGAAACGACGATCGGTGCCGATACCGATACGCGCTGCACCTGCAACGACGGCTATCGCGACAATGTAACGACACCGACGTCGTCGTACCGACGGCGCGTGTCGACTGCGATCAAGTCGTCGTGCCGATTAGGGGGCGTGTGTGGTGGGGCGAGAGGGGGAGGGAGGGGGTGTGCGTTGTCGCGCGTCCGCCGCGGTCTAATCGATTCGGTAAAAACGCGTGATACCAGGCGCGGCCGGTGGAAACTGTCCGGAAGTGTCCGGCCCGCGCGGGGTTTTCGGTATTTCCGATGGGGAACTTATCGAGTCCGTCTTGTCGATTACGGATGTTATGCCGTACGGTGGCGCGGCCGCGAAAAAAATTTATTTTAATTTCGATTGTCGTCGCGGACAAGCGAATGTGTATCGTTTTCGGAAAATGAATTACCGCGGACAACAGCGGTCGGTCGTTACGGAACCGAGGCACAACGGGTATTTAAAAAAAAAAAATCAAATTTCAATACCGCCAGAATGAATATCGCGTACGATAAACGTTTAAATTGACGATTTTCTATATAAAAAAAAAAAAAAAAACATTTATAGTAGGACACGCCATCGCCCACACGAATGCGGAAATTTAATCTCGATAAAAACCCTCCATCGTTAGTCAAACGAATATTTTAGACGGTTTTGATATTTTCGTTAAAAAATATATGAGAAAAATGACCGGGGAAAAAAAAAAAAAAAAGACATTTATATCTGAAAACATCCCCTCGAAAACAAAGGCGCATAGAATGGTCGCCGGTCCCGGGGCAATGACGCACGAAACGAATTTTCGGTAAAGCAACGGTTGTACAGAACGAAAAGCCCGGGAAGATGGGAGAAATGCGAAAGTCCTAATCCGAATCCCATCTTTCCGATAATAACGTTAAACGATTAAACGCGCAATGCGAAACGTCGTGTAATCACGTTTGTGTTCTTATCACCGTTTCGACTGCGTCCGGTATCCCAGGTATGCTGCACGAGACGGCAGTGCGATAATTCACGACCGTTCGTCTGTTCGGTACCGATCGCGACCGAAACGACAGGGATTACTTTGTGTGTAAAACGGGCTATTGTTTTCGTTCGAGAATCCCGTATTAGTCCACGTTAAAACGCGATAGCGTCCGTAGGCGCGGGTCGGGCGAGCCTTTCGGAATAATCGCCATCAAAAGGTCTTACGCATTGCCGTACAGTAATAAAGCGGCGTCCGCGCGGTAAATTGTTTAGAAACGAAATCGCGAATGATAATTAACGCACAATTATTTCGCTTGTGTCTGTTAGATTTGAATTTGCCGGATTTTAAATTGCGATTGTTAAATAAATAAGCGGCGGTCAAACATTGGTTTGTTTTTTTTTTTCGGTTCGGCCGCTCCTATTTGTGATTTATAGATCCGCGCCCGGTCGTTTTATATTGGAAAATATTACCGGGGCGTAGACTCACTCTTATCGGACCGTACAAAAAGATGAATTTTTTTTTTTTTTTTTTAATCTGTGAATACGGAACTAATCCGTTATCTTCGTGTGAACGACATAACGTTTAGTCGCGATGTTCGGTGCAGACTGTAATTTATGCTGATTTTAACGGATTAGATTTGCACGTCCGTGTACGTACTATTTGAATGGTATTAATAACGAGCCACTGCTCGGCGTTGTGATTTTCAAATCGCTGTTGGCGGGAAACCACTGCATTGATCATGATTTCAAACTTTCGGACGGACGCATTAATTGATTGTAAACAATTAGACTTGATAGTTCTAAAACAAACCGTTGATCGTAAACCAGGCCGGAAACTTCAAGCAACCTTATTGCATTCGAATAGTCAAACCTTAACAGCACCGTTTATTTTTGATTAGGTATTCACTGATAAGAAATTCGTCTAAACTGATTTTTATTTTAAATCATCTGATAATTTTTATAATTTTAGATTCCGTCTTACTTATAAGAACAACAGTCTAATCCGTCGTAAATATTACCGACTCGCGCACAGTAAATATGATAATATTGCATAGTTTACATTATGGGGAAGAGCTGAGACCTTTATTGAAAAAAAAAAATACTCTAGCACACCCCTTCTCATTTGCAATAAATTAAATGTTATAAAACATTTAATCGGCTAGGTACGCAAATTGTTCGAAGAATTTTTTTTTTTTTTTTACATTTTAAATAACGTATCGTAATTATTGATGTGACCGCATTGTCGCGGTGAAATGTTTAAATATTCCGCCACCGGTGCACTATCGTGTGTCGTCCGACAAAAATCTATTTGGACGCGGATCCGGGCGATATTTGTGCGAAAATTATAATGATCTGTGGAACGATAACAATCCGAAAACGAAAATGTACCGCTGGCCGTTGCTAACGAAATTACCTACAATATCACGGTGTATATAGTGTTGAAGTTTATGTTTTATCCAATAACATAACAACACGAGCGCTTAGATATTGGTTTTCAACTCAAAATAACCGGAACTCGTTGGCTGTTGGGCGGAAATAAACCGCATACAGTGGAGTTCGAAAGAGAGTGTATCAATGAATATTAACGTGGACACCAGAAGATATTTATTCGCATTCGTTTAAAATTAATTTGAAACATCCAGACACCCGGGAGAAAACCGTTATAGTCCAGAATCGAATATTCCAATTGAAATTGTCACAGTGTATGATAAAATCTTGTGCGATCATTTTTACAATCTAAGAGCACAGATCGGAACACCGCGAACCCATCGCGCCATCGTACGAGTTATAACTGAACAGTGTCCAACCATACGTTAATAAAATGAAAAAAACTATTTAGGTCGCGCGACGCGTTTGACGCTACTGTTTCCCGTGTCCGTGTCTCTTATCGTCTCGCGGACAACTGCCCCCGACCCGGGGGATACGTACGCGACGGTCATAATTATTTTCTCTCGAATAATTTACCGGGCCGCGGCGAGGTAACCGGCGTAACCCCGTAGCGGTCCGCCAGAGCGCTCTGCGAACGCGCGCGACGAAAATAGGGCCCGCGCACCCCGCGACCGTGTATTATTGTCGTCGACGATAACGCGCGCGCGTCGGACACATTTACGAAACAACGGCGTTTTATTTACGCCCGCGTGTAATGTATAAATAATAATTTACACAACGGCGACGGTTAACGCTCGCGGGCGTTTTTAAGTGCTTTTTTCACCGTCGAACGATCTCGAATGCGTCCGGGAATGCGTTTAATGAAGTCTACGAACAAACGTCGCGCGTCTCGCACGCTTTTACGTTTCACAGCCGCGGTCTCTTTGACACCGTCACCGCCGCCGCAGCAGCAACGGCAGCCGTCATCCGCAGACAGATAGAGAGAGAGAGAGAGAGAGAGAGAGAGTGAGTGAGTGAGAGAGACCTTTGTCCTTTTTTCCCTTTCTTTCTTTTCAACCCAGTATACGTGTATTTTATTATTATCGTTACGGCGTCGCCGTTCGTTTTAATATATACGGGGAAAACTGTTCGCCTGGACGGCGAACGTTTTAATGACGACGTACGTGTAACATATTTCATACCGTATACTTGTATCGCGTGTATGTGCGATAAACAATATAATATTTTCCCGGTCGCCGAGCGGCCCTTCGCTGAACGCCATTTCGCGACCCTCTTCCGTACAGTTATTACAACAAGTATACACGCCTACACACAACGGCGCAATAATAATAATAACTTACGCGAAATTGTCGTATGCATACATAAGCTCGAACGGTGCGAACAGTTTTTCTTTTCGGGCGGAGGGGGGAGCGGGGTCGTTATATTAACTGCACCGCGAAACATCGATTGATATCGATCATGTCGGCGATTCATAAACCGTGGTCCGCGAACCCCGGGGGGGTCTACGATATTCGCGTCGGGGTTTCGCGGCGGCTCTATCGGAAAATATTGATATCGTGATAACACGAGATATTTAGAAAAAAAAAAAAAAAGAGATATTGGTAGGGGTTTTTTAAAAGCCTTTCGTCACCAAAAGTTCAAGAACCGCTGGATTATATGGATGCTCGCTATCGTTTTCTCGGTATATTCGATTTCGGGAGGCCCTGGCGCCCCTCAAATCCTATCTTATCTGCGCGTACGGTCGCATATCGTTCGCAAATTATTATAACACCTTATCTATAAGTCCCGACCGGGATCTGATAACCCGATCGGCCGAATCAGTTGCGCCCCGGGGCTCCTATCGATTTGCAACGTTAAACGGAGAGAAAGATCAGTTTAATCGTTTCCAAAGATTTGTATAGCTCTTTATCAGTGGCGTAGCGTGCGTGCGCGGCGTACACTTCTAAAGTGGCTAAAATCATTTTATTCTTTTGTTACGAAGTATTCAGATATGAATCTTGTATTCCGTATTGTGTAGCTTCTATAGAGATTTTCCTCCCTAGGGAGGCGGGAGAACTTTTTGAAATCCGCTTCACGCAAAAATAAAACGAAAACCCTTGCCCTACATTATTGTTTATTGAAAACGAGTTCGTGGAAAATATTTTATTTTTGAAATCGAGAGAGAAAAACTCTGCATAACAAAACAGTTCAATCGTGAATTCGAACGTTTCACTTTCTTCGGTGTAATAGTGTAAAAAAAAAAAAAAAAAAAAATTTAACTACACGATATTTATTCCGGAGGTGGTCAGAAAGTTTAACGTTTGTCCGGTATTTACGGACCCCCTTAACAACAAACGCCGGTCTACATCACCCCTTGGTCGGGACTAACTACCCAGTTATTACGGATATTACATGGTAAATGCCTACCTTGCGCTCAATCCGTAAAACGCGGTCTATCCTGTGCACGTACTCTGTGCCGACAAAAACGAAAATATATGAGACACTGTTAGATGTCCGCGTGATTTGCGGATAAACGACAAACAATTCGACATTGGGTATCTGCCAGATACGGTAAACATTACAAAACGAATACGATACGGCGTGTCGACGGTTTCGGTCGTTTTATCGATGATGGGCACCGAAACGTTGATTTTTTTCCACAGACATTCCATTTTCACATATTATACGATAAATATTATCATGTACGAGGCAACATCATCGCCATATAATATCATTATTGTATATACGAGAGTATAATACGCGACCGGTCGTATAATGTCCAGGACATCCGTTCCGGATGTAACGACGTTCCGGAAAACGCTGGCTAGGATACCGAGGCTGCGAGACTCCCCACCCACCGTCGCCACCGCCGTCTCACCGCAGTTTATCACCCCCCCGCTCGCTTCTATATATTCTCGGAAACGGAGCCTTTTGAATTTTATTATTATTATTATTATTACTATATTATTTTTTTTTCGTTAACGGCTTGTAATAAACTCGCGTGCGAGCAATTTCCGCGGTGGCGGCGATGTCGGACGTCCGAAAGAACGAAAAATAAAAAAAATGAAGATGAACAAAAGAGAACGTAAAGGAACAAGTGTGGAGAGAGTAGGCGGCCAGGGAAACTTTAAAGAGGTAAAAACGGGGGGCGGGGAAATCAAAATGGTATCGGAAAAGTCTGTATTATATAGTCCATACGGTAGTATAGGTATAGAGGGACTAATAAACCGTTTAAATATAATAATAAAAGTAGGGGAAACGTGCCGTGATATAAAACATATAAAATAAAACGGAACAGGACGGGCAGAATAAAAATAAAAAGTCGGAAATCCGTGTTTTTGGCGGGAAGACGGCGTGATTCGATTTATACGCAGTCATATTATATTAAACTGATTGCAATGATGGATCGTTGAAAACAAAAAAAGATTCTGTGCGGATTACACGGTTAAAATGTCAGTACATTATACATTCTGAGTCTGAAAAAAAAAATATAAATAGGTACAAAAAGATGTGTTCCTAGCCTCCAATGGAAAAACATTTTAACGGTCAGTGCCCGCTCTGCGATAGCCGGGACTTTGTTTAAAACGTTTCTTGGAAATTTCCAACGGAAATGGAAACGGTGTGAGGGGAACAGATGTCGGGGAAAACGTCGCGACGGAAATGAGCGAAATTATTTTTGAAATCAGTCTTTTAAGTCCAAAAACGCATTCTCACGGTTCCACACGATATCGTGTCTGTCCGCGCAACGTAGACGGATACCGATTTCGTTTTTTAATACATTCTCGAAACCACCGCGGACCCCGAACACTTTAATATTACCGGTTTCAACGGCATTATAATGACTACAATAATAACATAGCGGTATGTTTTTCGCTCTCGGGCCAAAGGCGCGTAATTATGCAGTGAAATTTATTCCGTACGGCGGCGTTGACTTTACAAGACCGTGAGCGTAAACAGCGTTTTCGCAATCCGCTATGTCGCGCGACGGTAAACTTTAAATTCCCGCGTTACAATTGTTTAGAAAACGAGAAGTATAAAATCCTTTTTAATAACAAATGAAGTTATTACGTTGCGCGCGTAGGTAAACGTTATTGTAAGGCGCGCATGGCGACGGCAACGGCGCTACCGCGAGCGGTGTTTTTCCGCTCCTCCGCCAACCGCTTTTTTTCATTGCGAATTTTGATTGGCAAAATCCTATTACCGGATTATATTTCGACATGTTTAGTTCAGATTTGTGTCAGCCATTCGGATACTCGTATCCCGAGTTTTGTTTGGCTAATTTTTTTTTTTTTTGAAAAATTCACGGAAATAAAATATACATATATATATGTATATTTTAATGAAAATAAAAAAAAAATCAGTACGAGTATGTATAACAATAACACGTGTAAATAAATGTACAGCGCCCGCACGAACGGCAGCAAAATAATAAGCTCTGTCACAGTCGAGTCGAATTTCCCCTTTCGTCCTGATTCTTTATTGTATACAAAAATATTACTCGTAAAACGATAAATGACCGAAAGCCATTGCATTGTCGCGACACTCTTTATACACACATATGTACGTATATATGAAAAATGCTACTGCGACTGTTACGTTCGAAAAAGAACGGCGAAATTCGACCGTAAAAACGGCCGGGGTCTACGGTTAAAAGTCGAAATGCTAAAAAGACCCTTGGATCGACACTAATGCGCGATACGTTTACGAAATTTCTCAACTGCCAAGCTTCGTCCAGGGACGTTGTTCAGAGCCGACCGAAAACGAACATCAATCCTACCCGGGTCATTTCGACGTTCGCCAAAATTCGAATCACGGATCCTGAGTGTGTTTCGGTGCGGCGATTAAGAGTACGTTACACAGGCATTTGTTATTTCTGTCTTGCAAACACGCGATATAGTAAGAACACGCAGACTGTTATGAAGTAACCAGTTATGAAACTGATAGAGGACAATTTTTCTTACAAACTTTTTTGTTAAATAATAAAACGTTTAAAAAGTTGATTTTTATAAACGGGAGATTGACCCGTTATACCCGGAGAGACAGGAAAGAAACCCAACGTTCTGTCTTCCGCAATATTGTCCTCTTTTAATTTTGTGACTAGTGTTTTCGCTCTAAAATCAAAATCTAGTTGTGTAATCAGAGCGTTGTAACTGTTCCGTAAGTTTGTAATACGGAAGCAACAAATGCGCGTGTACACCGTCCTCTTGACCCACGAATACTATTCGGACGTGTTTTACATTGGTTCCGAACCGAATTGACTACAACGATATCGTTTAACGATAGCATTGACACGACACGCGTCTGGAGACCGTTTGTCGGAGTAACGGTCACGGGAAAAAGAAGAGAACGGAGACCGGGAACCAGCTGCTTCGTTAACGGCACGGTAATGGACGGCCGAAATCCGAATTTCTGTACGGGAATTCGGATCGGCAGCACCGGTATACAACAATACAGTGTAGAAGCGCGCTCGCGTATAAAATCGGCAGTTTATTCGTTCCGTACGCGGGTATATAGACGGCGGAGGATTTATCGACGGTACACGCGGTAATAACCGTGGGCGACCGCGGTACGTAAAACGGGCGGTCAATGGTGTATGGTACCGTCAGCTGTTGCTGAAAAATCCGTAACGCGCGCGTGCAACGGCGCGCACGTGAAACCGTTAAGCGGTGTAGGAAAGTTTATAAAAATGCAAAAAAAAAAAAAAACCGTAAAACCCGTGAGTTTCGGTGCTATGTAGGTGTTTGACCGGGAAATCGCGAAATATATTAAAACTGTCGGCGGCCCGGAGGCGATTGAACGAACGGCGTTTTAAATTTTACCGGCGTAACTTTCGACCTTGTAGGGGTTTGTTTAGAGGCACTAAAACAAAATAAAGCGAAACGCTAGAAAATTAAAGAAAAAAGACCGACACGCGGTAAAATGCGATTATAGTCGTAAAGTCGATGGAAAGAACTTGTTAAAAATACGGTTATTCGGGTCGTTTACAGGTATTGATATTCCGCGTGATAATCGTAACACGCGTCGATAAAAAAAAATCGAAAGAAAAGCCCCGGCTTAACCGTAGATAAAAAAAAAAAACACGGGAATGTCGTGACTACCGAAAGAAAAAAAGACGCATTCGAAAGAAACAAAAAGGAAACGCGATAAATTTGCCGAGCGTTTGTGTGCGGACGGTCCGCGAGAACATCGCGTACGTCCGACAGCCTGTCGGCAACGCGTCGCCGACGAACAACCGTACGGATCGTCGTAATTACGATTCCGGAATCCGGGCGCGGGCCGAAAACTGCGGACGGGAGGCAGAGACCGCCGAAATTCGCTCGAAAATTCCCGGCATACGGTAATCGCTCTGTACATGCGCCCGCCGTCGTCGAAAAATAACCGCTCGTCAAACCGTACACGAGCGCTCTCGTACCCGCACTACAAAACGGCCCGCGGCGACGGCGGGGAGGAACGTTTTCGAAAAAAACGGTGCGCAAACACACGTCATTATTAGGGTCAAACGGCTCGGCGGCCGGCGGCCGGGTACGGGTGGGAGCGGGCGGCGGCGGCGGTTGGCACGGTTGAATAAATACGCGCGCGATACACGCACACACACACATACACACACACACACACACACACGGGCGCGCGCGCGGCGTTTTGCGAAATTCCCCGGGCCGGAGAGTGGCGCGGCGGGGGGAAAGGGCTCGGAGCCGTCTAATTACGGGCGCTTCCGTCGCGCGCGCCCGCCCGAAGCGCGGTATAGATATACGCGCGCACACACACGAGCGGCGGCGGCGTTGGCGGGGCGGAGTCGCATTCGTGCAGCGCCTCGGCAATGCGGGCGCGGACGGGGATGACGGGCGCGGGGACGGCGAGAGCCTCTGGTTCTGGCGCCAAAACAAATGTTAAATCATTAACCGCAGACTTCTCCGCGCGCGGCCAAAAGCGGCGCGCAACACACAACACGCGGCGGCCGCCGCCGCTGGCACCAGTCACTCAACCGATTTATACGCGAGCGGTAACGTATAGCGTATTTCCGCCGCCGCCACTCCCTACACCCTCCCCCCACCACCGCCACCGCCGGCCGCCGGGGCCCGTTTCGCTTTGTCCCTTCCGCGCGTAATTATTATAATATTATTGCCGCCCCCGTCCCCCCCGCCCCACCATCACCAGATCCAGCCGACCGTAGCGTCGCTCACGCGAGCGCGCGCGCGCGCGCGATGTCCGTACGCCGCGATTGTCTTATCGCATTCCATTAGCGCGCGCGCGATTACACGCGAGGCCCTCGATAACAGTTGCGCGGGGCCCGGACTCGCGCGCCGCTTTTTCATCTTTCCGTCTTCCGCCGTCCGGAGTGCCGAGTACGCGCCCCGCGGGGAGATTGATTAACGCCGCCGCCGCTGTTGTTATTGCGGTCGCGGAACGATAAAAACAAAAATCCGAAAAATCCGTTCGTTCAACGTTTTATTATTATTATTATTTTTTTTTTTAACACGAATTCGGCGTTGAAACGGCTGTTGATAACCGCGATACGAAATCGATCGCCGGATGTATGTGTGTACGGATGACAATACGTTTACCCCCCTCCCCCCTCTTCAAAATTAGTGAACCGGAGGACGCCAAAAATGAAGTTTCGACGGATAAACCGGGAAACGAATAATAACGGCGGGATTTAAATTTACCCGGGAAATTCGCTTTTTTTTTTTTTTTTGGTAGTTACTGTTCAAGTTAGTTTGATATTTCAGTTTGACTTCTAGAAACGCTAGAAACTATAAAAGTACTCGTTACGGCAGATTTTTTTTTTTTATCAATTTTACCATAGCGACGATTTTGGATTCTGAACGCTGCTGAATTATATTGGACTTATCGTAATGTATACGTGATTTTTTTTTTAGATATTAAAGTTTCGATATTGTGTACGTGTACACTTTTTCCACCAGAAATTACACTCCAAAGAAAAACGATAAGAGTTATTTTTGTAAACGCGGTAAAGTTGTCAAAACTCAAAACTCTGGAAAATTTCGCATTATTTATTGGTATTTTTTTTTATTTTTTTTTTTGATTTTTAAATATTTATCTGGTTTTATATAGAAAAAATAAAATCCGAGTATAGCGCGTACGCGTTTTACACAGCCAAACTTTCGGAAACGTCACTAGCGACGACAAACCGTTACGTGTAATTCATAAGAATCGTATTGAATTTTCACCCGTCAATTTAGCAATTATTTCCGAGACTATAAGAACTTCGGTTTTCCCGATTTTATTTTTTTTCTGGAATTTTTCTCACCAATCGCAATAACTATGACTCCGTCTTTGACTCCTGTTCGAGTTCGAGCTCTTGTAAATCGAAAATTCGCGGTAGTCCTAATTTCGAGACCAACCAACGCGGGCGTATATAATTATGTCTTTCTATTTAAATATTTGTACGTTTTTTTTTTTTTTTTGTCATTAATTCGAATTTCATACAATCGTGTTCGTGTTCCACGTAGACAATCGTCTTTCGAGCGCCGTACAAGACCGTCGTCGTTTAAGAGTAATCGTCCGGAACCGTGTAATCGTATTAAACAACATAATACATTTCGTTAAGAGAGCATACAATAATAATATTCTTTTACCGCCGCGTAATCGTCTTAAGTATTAAAAAAAAAAAAAAACTCGCGTACACCGGCCCGATGGAATATAATAAAATCGTAAAACGTTTCGGGCATAAAAAAAAAAAAAAAAAAAAAAAAAATGTAATAACAATACGTAAAACGATCCCGGGGAAATGCCTTTATTTTTTCCTAAGTATCGTATTGCACCGTGTGCGCGCACACACGACACGTCACTATGTAAACATGTACACACGTGGACTATGCGCATACACCAGTAGATTGATTTTTTTTATATTCGTTTTTTATTTTTATTATTATTATTATTTTTTTTATATATATCGACGACGCTCGTTAATGTTTTTGTTATGACGGTTTTCAATTACACGCGCCGCACACGATCGGACGGCGGCGGGGAATGGGCCCGATTAAAATATAATCCAGACGGCATTTTTCCAATAAACTCCGCGGCGTCGGTACACACAGGCTCTTTCGTGTTACGATGCCGACGACGACGCGTAAGACGATTTTTTGTTTTTTTTTTTTATTTGGTTTTTAACCGACCAATACCGAGACGGTATTCGTGCACAGCCCGGCCGGCGGAGAACGCGTTTTGCCGTTGTGCGCGTGTTGTCCTTCTGTGCGTGTACGGACACGTTTTCGACAACAAAACTCGATACATACGTGTGTATACGCGACGCATACGTCGTTCCGATATTGAAAACGCACCAAGCGCATATAACGGGGGACGACGTTTGAAATCGCACGCGAAAACCGGGTGCAAAGCGCTGTACAAAGTTTTTATCAAACGCAGTGTGCAACGAAATCACGAGCGGGTTTGAACGTCAGTAGGACCGCTTTTTTCGGGACGGTGATTTCGGGTTGTCGACACTCGAAATTTAAACGTTACACCATCTCCTTATTGCTTTACACCGTTTACACATCACGTACCCGTGTACATTTCGCGATGGATTTTAACGGCCGACGGTCGTGTTTCAGTGCGAAACTCGTTGGTCGGCAGCGATTCTGAGTTGTACACAACGGCGTATAATATCGCACGCTCGCGCATTAAAACACAATTATTGTCTACGGTCGTGCTGCCGTGTTGTTGGTTGTTTGACGCGCGCGAGTTAAATACGTGCGCTGCTCACTTCTATCGGACTTTCAAATCGGCATCCAAACGACAGATGTTCGCACTCAACTACGTTTTCTCGCCGCCGTTACTCGTTAACGGCAAACGCATATTCAATCGACGGCTGCGAAAATAAATGTACATAGGATTTCGTTCGCGTTTTAAATGTTTAACCCCCCCCCCCTTAAATCTCCCGAAAAATAAGCTAAATTTGTTTAAGATCGCCCAAACAGTTTCGGATTATCATTTTTAACAAAACTATTTCGTTACGCATCACTCTGTATTCCGTGTATTTATATCAAACCGAATATCGCCCTAATCGTCGTAGCTTTTCGGGGGGATGGGGAGGAACCGCGAGAAAAATTTATCTTATTTTCATTATTTTACAGACACGCGAATAATTTAGCTAACTGTTATTCGCGTACCTAAATTGCCTACACGAGACGCCGTTTTCCCGGCGATATTTCTTAGTAATATTATCGTTGCGGGTTAATATTTGCGATTGGACTCGGATTTCCCCGGGGTTTTTCAATCCGGACCGATCGTTTGCTCGGCTGACGGTGATTGTTATTGATAACATTCGCATTGATGTATACGTTTCTGAACATACGTCTGGCCTCGTGTGTTGCGTTGTACATTATACGGGTGCAAATATGTTCGACGAGCGTTTATTCATTTCGTTTTGGTTCGGCGCCCGTGACGAGAAACGGTAAATATTCGGTACTCGGAACGTTATTTGGAACGTACGGAGAACGGACGAACCGCGGCTCGCCCGAAGACGGACGGTGATTTCGTTCCGCTCTGTTTCCACGGGCCTTATTCCCGCGCGGCCCGAAAATGCGGGAAATCCGCAAAAACCGCGGAATAAAGAAAAAAAAAAAAAAAATCCGCGCGGGTATCCCGGACGGAAACGCGCACGGCGGGCAGACAGCGGTATGACGACGCGGCCGCGGTCACGTAATTTTCGCGGTCCTGCGGCGTTACGCCCGCGTGTCGCCGGGTATCCGGAGAGCGGCCGCGGGAATGAATAACTCGTGCGCCGTTAACGTTATTATATTATTGAATGTAATGCGCTCGACGTTGCGGCGCGCGGTAATAGCAGCGGTGGCGGTGGTGGTGGCGCGTAGTAATTTATAACGGCAGCAGCAGCAGCAGCAGCAACAGCAGTAGTAGTAGTAGCGGCAGTAGTAGCGATAGTAGCAGTGGTAGTAGCAGTGACGGCAGTAGTAGTAATAGCAGTAGTAGCAGTAGTAGCAGTAGTAGCAGTAGTAGCAGTAGTAGTAGCGGCAGTGGTGGCGGCAGTGGTAACGGTAGTACTACGGTACGCGCGCGCCGCAGTCATCGATTTCGATACGCGCTCGTGACCCGACGGCATTGCGTTATAATTATTACGATTATTGTTATTATCGTGCGCGTTTCAACGTGCGACGGCGGGCGCCGGAATAACGAAAAAAAAAAAAAAAAACGACTACGGCGACAGAGGAAATATACGCTATTTGCGCGCACAGGGACGGAAACGACGGGTGAACGTCGAGCGAATAATGTACGTTACGTTAACCATATGGGCGATCGTAAAATGGGGGAAAAAAATTTCGCGCGCACCGCGGCTCGTACTACGCGCGGGACGGCGGCGGAAGCCGTAGTAACGCTTCCCATTGATGTCGTCACGCCGGGCGACGGGCGCGTTCCATTAATGGTACGCGCGCGGCGCGGCGCACGCGAGTGCGGCCGCGGCGGTACCGCATGCCGCGCTGGCCGGTGCGCATACCTGTCGTTCGGCGGGCGGGCGGCGAGACGACGACGTCGTCGTCGTCGTCGTCGTCGTCGGCGTAACGCACGGACTGCTTGGCGCGGCGGCGACTCGCTCGCCGGAGTATCGATCGGCGGCGGCGGCGGTCGTGTTCCACCCCGTTCCGCCGGTCGCGCCGGCATCTCGCAGCGCCGCCGCGCGCCACGTGCGCCGCATCGTCTGCCGTCGGCTCGCGCCCACCTGCACCCGTTGCGAGTCGTCGTCGTCACCGCCAGTCGTTTCGGATTCGCTTTTTTTTTCTTTTTTTTTTCGCCGTTCGCCCCCGTCGCCGTTTCCGGCACAAGTCTCTCGGGTCGCACGCTTTTTATCCCGCGACCGGTTCACTCCGTATCCCACGTCTTACCTCCTTCGAATTGTCAGGAGGGCGCGGGGCACGTCGGCCTGGGGGCACCGGATCCTACCGCCCCTCTCCATATTATTATTTTGTACCGCAGGTGTTTACCTACTTTTTGTCCCTGTCAGAGGGAGGGGGGGGGGTTAACAACAACTACAAAAAAATATACACGAAAAATCCGTCCGTCTCACAATATTTTACTGAATTAAATTGTTCCAGGGATCCGTTCCTGTTTTCCACCCGTCTTTTGAACGACACGAATTTGTAATACTCGTTAGTTATGGACAGAGAAGAGAAAAATTCGCGACGTTGAGCTCCCCGAAACTGCTTGAAAAATGTACTGCGAGAAAAACGAAAAAAAATAATCAAACGAAAACGTTTTTACGCGCTAAAAACCGTTCACAAAAATTCAAAACGAAACGTCAAGGACGGCGGTTAAAACAAAAAATCGAACACCTCGAGATCTGTTTGTTTCGAAAACCAAACTAAAAATTTCAAAAAATCGAATCGAACTAAATATCCAACAGTTCCAAAATCATTCTGTGCGGTCACCAATACGATGTTCTGTGGTGGGAAAGGACAGCCTTGTTATAAAAAGAATTGTTCTATTTTTTTCGCATTATTGGGTCTCATAATCGGAAATCACGGAGCTCAGCAGTTTGAGAACCTAGATTTTCGATCTGGCCTAACCTAACCTTTTTATTTGTTCTAGTTCGATAAAATATTTTAAAATTGCGCTTCGGTTCGGTTCGTCACATTATTTATTGAACGGCCGTATGCAAAACGGATCGCCGGAACAAAACGACCTTTGGAAAAACGATTCGTTTTTGAAGCGGGCGCACCGAAATCCCGGCCCCAGTCGGCATGTACCGAGTTACACTGTCGAAAAATAAAAAATACATAACGTTCGGTGGTTTTTTTTTTTTTTTCTATAAATTTGTTTTCGTAACACGCGAGATTTCGATCGAACGGAATAATAATAACAACAAGACGCGCGTCATAATAATAGTACCGTATAAACCTTTGTCGCCGTCAATCGCTCTATAAAGAAACGGTTGTTTTTTTTTTTTTATTATTATTTACGTGACCCATTTATTCGCGAATATTTATTTTATTTTTTTCGGGTTTTTTTTTTTTTTTTTTTTTTTTTTTTTTTCGGGTTTTTTTTTTTTTTTTTTTGTTATTATATTTTCATTATTGAATTCTACACGGACCCCGTTTTCGCCCGTCGTATATCGTTGGGTTTTCATTCTCGAGCCACTGCAGCAGTAGTACTACGCGTCACCCCTCCATACGCGAACGGCGGCACGCACCCGAGTATAATAATATACGGTCGCGACTTCCCCTCACTGGGTCAAACACCCGACTCCGTTTACGGTAATAATAAATATCGAGTACGCGGGACCGGAGCACGTACATTTAATATTAAATTTTACGCTCAAAAATTATTTGTTTATTATTATTTGTAAAAATTCCGTAGAGCTAACAATCGTATTTGCGTTCTCGTACGGAAAATATCGAAATTTTCCACGCCCCCGAATCCTTTTTCACCGAAGAAAAAAGCTCAGAAGTTTTCTTTCCATACGCCTACATTTAAGACTCTTGGAATTTTTGCCCGACCTTGGCGGTTCTCTTTGTATTATGTTTTTTATCCTTATTTCCGGGTACAATTTGACGCGGTGGTCCGCGCGTCAAACGATTTCATGCGCTCAAAAAAACAAAAAGAGAACTGTATTACGAACAATGAAATACGCTCGGAAATTTCAAAAGGCTTCTTAATCGAAAAATAAAAAAACCGTTATTGCGTAAGTTTTACCAGTGTTCCTGGACTGTCGAGAAACCTATGCACGGGAATAAGCGAAGCCAAAAAATATCCGACGGAGATTTCGGATAGCGAGTTTTCTGTTACCGCGTAAACCACGTTCCGATCTTCGATATTTTTCGGTTTCGTTTATTCAGACAGCTCGGTAAAATTCAATCTTTCCGAAACACGTGCATTTCGAACAACGATTTTTCATTTAGTTCGTACTTGTACAATTACGTGTGCAGTTTGTGTGTTAAACGGAAGGTAAAAAACAGAAAAAAAAAACAGAATAGCGCTGCACTTTAAACTTTATAATCACAGTCGTCATCGTCGCCGTCGTGTATATAATAATATTTTCGTGTTGTTTTCCTATCTATAAAGCACACGACTGTGCACAAGAGTGTGACTCTCTCGCGGAACCCCGCCGTCTTTTCGAGCGCTCCACTCGAGTCGTTTTTGCATGTTTTAATACGCGGCAAATTAGCGTTTATCATATAAAAAGAAAAATTCACAAACGAAAACGAAAAGACCGTAAAAAAAAAAGGACTGACTTACTTTGCATGTGGATGTAGCCACTGTCGTAGGTGGAGTGGAAAGTTGGAAGGTAGGATACAGACGGGAATTCAAAGTATATCTGTATGCAACGATAAACCATTGCTAACGAAAAAACGATTCTCAACCGGATTCAGTTGATGATGTTGCTTTATCAACAATACAATTTATGGTAAAATTATTACAAAAATGTGCGTTTCCATGACAAAAACGATTGTTTATAAAAAATTAAATTATTAAAAACTTAATAATAACAAAAAAAAAATATAAACGGTTGCCAATGACAATATTATTTTTAATCTTCCAAACTTTTTTAACCTTAAGACCGAATTTTTTCTCATTATTTCGTATATTAATGAGAATTTAAAAAAATGACGTCTACAAAGTACCACCAGAGAAAATTTCTTTCAGAAAAGGTGCTTTATATTGATAATCGGAGTATGCTTTTCGGTAGAAAAAGTGTTGATGCAAAAAAAAAAAAAATAATAATAAAAAAATAACATCATTGTAAAACCAATAGATTCCTCGTGTCATTTAGAATTTAAAAATAGGTGTTTGAGGACGTAGTGGTATTATGAGCCTTTAAATAAAAAATTCAATTCGCCTTTTCTACGCGCGAAAACGATTCGCGGAAACAATACGCGTCTTTATGACATTTTTTTTTTGTCGCTTTCGATATACATCCGATGCAATTTTTTAACGCGTGATTCAATTGCTATTGGTCACGCGATACATTTTAAAACAAATTCTACCGCATAATTTATAAATAGTTATTGAATTATTGTTATGTAGTCTCGGTGCACAAAGTGTGCGAAAAAAAAATAAAAACAATTAACTATGCTTAAATATTATTATTATTTTTTTTTTTTGTCATATTTGTTCATTATTTAATGAAAACCAACGGGCACTTAAGTAAATTTATTACACACACCACAACCGAATGAAACAAAAAAAAAAAATTCACGTTATTATTTATTACGATTCTGTTTTTTTTTTTTTTTTTTTTTACGACAAACGTTAAAAAAAAACCAATTGACGAGTTATTATAATCGTCAACGTTCCCTTTTTTTTTTTTTTTTAATACTTTTAAAATATTAATGCGGTGAATGACAAAATAAAAAAAAACCACCAATGACCGATAAAGTTCTGTAACTATAGAGAGTAGACATTTTTCTACTCGAGAGTCTATTTGGTATTATAGACCTTTTTTGACACAAAAAAATAACCGAATACTGCGGTTACAATATACTACAATTATACTACTTCTAAAAAAAAAAAAGAAAAAAAGGTTGAAATCTGGCCGTAAAAGCAGTAGGGTGGTGGTAGAAAGTCGAAACTCCCAAAAGGCACATGCTTAAAACTAACGTCATGCGTGTATAACATCGTCTCCCCTCATTTTCAACCGGGGAGTCTATAGGGGTTTACGAAGCTAAAAAACACCATTCTCCGGCATCAACATGGTGAACGCATTCCACTGACATTTTATCATTTCAATCCACCCGTATAAACAAAAAACTTTAATTCCCGAGTACGAGCTCATTTTGTCCGGAGGGAGCTTTGCTAAAAGTATTCGAAAGTACCCAGAATATACACATCAGAAAAAGTGCAACAATAAATTATTAAGTTTGAATGTGTTCGGAAACATTTTTAAAAAAAATGTGTTCTTTTATGTGATACATAACGCCTCCCTGTCCTCTGTCCGTCCAGGTACGTCTCTACGTACCTAGTCCACAACTAAATACGACTCGCGGTAGCTTTGTCGTAATACCAAATATAACAGAATTTGTTATTATTTTTTTTTTTGATATTTTAAATGACCACGTTCCCGGTTCCAAATCTGCTGGATTTTGAATTACCTATAAATTTACATGTAATTTCGTTCCCATCGATATTCCTTCTTTTTTTTTTTTTTTAGTACATTTACTGTAAAATAAAAATAAGATGATACAAATTATTAATATGTTTACATTAAAATAACTACTTCCATTAATCGCAACTCTTGTTATGAAGGTAGTGAGTTACATTACATAATATGACAAATAATACAACTAAATTCAAAAGAAAAAGTGCAATAAAAATTCATAAGTTACATTAAACATTTATTTAACACATTTTTTAAACTAACAATGCGTGGATGTTTAAAACTTCAGTTTTTCTAGTTTTTCTATGCAAATAATATAGTGGATCAACGATACTATCAATTAAATCACATTTACTCATTAAACTCGAATATTACAAGGTTAATATATAGTTTTTCCCTAAAGTTCACAAAAAATAACATAAGTTTCACTTGGAATCAATTGAAATTTTACTGTTACAAAAATAGCCAATTTGTAGAAATCTATAAAAATTCTCCGATTTTTCTTAGAAAAAACAAAATGTTATAAATCAAATCACCCTTATCAAGTTGACGACTTGTCAAATTGTTTTTTAAATTGTGTAGAATCACTGTATTATATTCAACTTGTTGTTTTACAAATGCTCGACGATTCGGTCGGTCGGTTTCAGCTCTTTCTCTGTACAATGTTTCGCCGAACAATCCAGATACGTCGACACTCGATAACTTTTCTTTTTTTTTTTTTTTTTGAAGGGAAATTTTCGCTACATATTTTCGGAGATCTTTTCCGATTATATTCTCAACGTAATCTTATTCAATAATCGAATTCTACGAATAATTCTACTACGACCCGTTGTATTAGCACTTCTGCACTTTGGTTTTCCGCCAAAGACACGTTTTGTTTCCCCGTCGATTCGTCTAATAACTTCTCGGGATCTTTATACTCGTATTCTTCATCACACAATGAACATGCACACATCGTAAACGTTTCTGCTTTTCTCGTCTCGCCAGTCCGGGTTTCAAATTCGCATTACATCGCATTCCGCACAATGCAAACATCTTCAAAAGGTTTTCATTAATGTCGTATCCGGCAATGATGTTCGGGTGTTAATTTAATGAGGTTTTAATTTTGAAAAGCCATTTCGGCTCACAAACTTACGACGAACAAGTCGATCGAGTTTGCAAAAACACAAACTACTATCGCATAATAATATATTATCTAAAAAAAAAAATGAAACAAAAAAACAACGTGATCTCTCGACTTTTCATCTTTACATTGCGTTATTCGAATTGGCCAATCTCTCGTAAACCGTCTACTACCCGTTAATCGTCTTGTACGGTATCACGCACGTGCATTTTATACACTCAAGAGACGCAGTGCGTTTGTTGTACGCGAATCGCAAAACATAACAAAACCTCGAAATAATATTATTGCACGAGCGCGGAACAATGGCGTTTGGCGAAAATAAAGGTATTATCATTACAAAGATGTGTATACGGCTTCGATAAGTTCTAAAATTAATTTAATAGTTTTGTGTGCGCCGAGTTTTAACCAAGCCGAGCTTTGTTCGTCGTCGATCGCCGTAATAATATTTTTATAACGGTATACTGCCGTAGTTTGTTATTCCGAACGAATTATAATATGTACAACGAAATAGTGAACCGATTGTGAAAAACCTCGAAAAGAGAAAACCCGGGGACCTTACCCGGCCAACACATTCGGATTGAGTTGAAAACGCGTTTTGCACGGTGTCGGCTATGCGCGTTCAAGAGCGCGCGACGAAATTAAACGAAAATCCGGCGAATCGAACGGTCACTTCGGCGCCCGAGTACCGGCGACGCGTATTACGGCCTCGTAACAGGTGCGCGCGTGAAGCTTTCGTAAAGGCCGCGTTATCGCGCTCACGCGGCGGCGCACGCCGAAACGCGCGTGCCCGTACACAAACGCGGCGCGAAAACAATTTCCAAACAATTCGGGCGCATCGGATTTTCCGCTCCGCGATACCGGCGCGCGCGTGTGATTATGGAACGGGCGAGAGTGTGCCCCGGTCGAAAAGCGATGAGACCGCGCGCGAGTCGTGCGAGCCGACGAACTCCGGGAGCTCACGCCCGGCCCCCGACGTCACTGTGCGCGTAGCGAAGCGCGAGGGGATTTCGCCGAGCCGAGTTTAATTATTGGCGTTTACCGTAATGCGTCGTCGCCGCGAGTATTTAACGACCGCACGGCCACGGCGAAACACCGCGATACGTATTGTTGTTGTTTACCGCGCCGGTTGCGAATTTATCCGCCCCGGCGGCCGGCGTATCGTCGAAAACTCCCGGGGTACCCGCCGCAGTATTGTCGGAAACTCGCGGTGCGTCCGCGGTACTCTTGTAGCGCGCTACACGAGTACACGTGCTTTTACGCGTGACGGCGGTTTAAAGGTCCGCACGCGAACGCGCCCGCGCGTTTCGATAAGAAACCGGGTGATTATTATTTTTACGGTCTGGTATTGGGGTTCGCGGTAATACTTTGGCGGTACGCGACGTCGCACAATCACGAAACGGGTGTTGATATGTTTATCCGTGTATGCGCGTTCTCTTATTAATTTCATCGGACAATGTTCTTTTGTTTTTTTTTTTTTTTTGTAGGCCCGGACCTCTTTAAGATAGGCTGGGATCCGGGCACCGCACGAATGACCCGAGAAAACCGGCTTTAGTACCGGTCGTCTAACCGTCGGTATTTTTAACTAGCGTTTCGAATCTGTCCTGGAAAATAGAAACACTGTTGCACTCGGAAGTGTGTCCGATAATTTCAAACAAGATGAAGCATACATAGTAAACAAGTGTCACGATTAAATCGTCTAATCTTCTTCTACTAAACCTAATTTTATGGAAGGGATTTGAAAAAAAGATTAAACAAAAGCAATTTTCCTTCTATAAATCAACCGTTGTCTTGTATTTCGACTGAAATGTAATACATCACAAAAATGAAATACTACTCATATGGCCGCTGCGTTTTTAATCCGAAGGGGGAGAAGGCTCCCAATGAAGCCGAGGAGATGAATTTGTATACGCACGGAATTAGTTTGTGCACTGCGATTTTCGAATTTCGATTACCCCTCCCTCCCATTTACCATTTTTATTAAAGTAGTAATGTAACTACATTAGTTGTCTATAGTGTTGTTGTTTTATGTAGAAAAAATTGCTATAATACTGATAAACAGGCGAGCGGAGACATTTTGACACTAGTGCCGTAATCGCGTTGCTCACCGGTGCTTTGTATATGTTCTCTCCCGTCGTGACCTGCAGCACAAAATACATCTCACGAGAACGCAAAGTTAAAACTCGTGAATAACTATATATATATATATATATATACATATATACTATACGAAAACATTTTTATTTAATTAATAAATCTTTGTCGAACGCGTGTTTTTGTGATGCTCAAGCGTAATGTCGTGCCCGACAAACGAGAGCACATTATGATATTATTATATACGCGTGAAAGTATAATACATTTCAATTAACTAATGAAATAAAAGTTGTAGTACACCGTGTTTAATGGACGTACGAGTCCGTCACACGGGTACATTAAGAATATAATAATATTATACCGTGGCGCGGTCAAGTAGCTTTTGATAAAACGTATATCGTATTAAACAACAGGGTGTGCCACCCTGAACAGTACGTCCTTTGTTCGGCTAAAACGAAAAAAAAAGCACAAAAATTCACCGTCGACTATAAACATTATCGAGTATTTTGGTTCGTCTCCTCAGACGTTTTACGCGCGTCCGCTCTCGGTAACGCGAATTATATAGAACCATGACTCAAACGCGTTTCGCGTATTCTCAGGTGTCTGTGTTTGTTGACTCATCACGTCCATTACGAAACCTCGGAGAAAAATATGATCACATTCGGTGACTCTCAAGGGTCCAAAAAAGCGACGGGAGATTCCAATCGACTGATCCCCTTTGACATCGAGCAGACGACCAGTTAGCAAGGGGCCCGTCAAAATTCAAATGAAACAACTCCTGAATCCAGAGGGAGAGCCGGTAGAAGAACCACTCGAAACGTCACCGAGAGATAAGAAACGAAGTAGAATCGTATTGTAGAAACGCTGCATTTCCAATAACATTTTGTTCGAACTCCGATAACAGAACTTTTTAAACTTTTATTCGAAAACAAAAACCGCAAACGATAAATCACATATAAATTATTATAACAACATATGGAATAAAAGTAATTTCAGTTGAAAGTCTTCTGTTGTGTTTTTAATGTTTCCACGGTTTTATTATTAAGGAATACATAACGCAACGAGGTATCATTTTTTTTTTATATCAATATTATGTATACTATTTATATAATTAGTATTTCATGTTTAATTGAAATAAACGCAAAAACGTAATATTATGATGTATCTATGAGTATTCGTTAAAGATCAACGAAAAACCGTTAAAGACCGTGATAATAACTGAAGTCCTTCGACTCTTCCTTATGTTCCGTCGAAAAAGTATTGAGCCGAGCCGGAAATGTTAAATTTTAGATTTTTGCCTAACTCCAGTTTCAGAATGTGTTCCGCGCGGTTCCCTCGGTCGTACGCGAGAAAGAAGAATGCAACTACACTGACATCAGTCGAAACCGATTCGTATATTATTATTTCGGTCGCTCGTGATAAACCAATTTATATCGTTTACATTTATCACGGTAAATCTTTGTTCGCCTACGTTTCATATCATACGATAATACTGTGTTGATTATACACGTGCTCGCGTACCTGTATATATATATAAATATATATTGAACATATATATGATATGATGCAAAGACAACAATACGATTACCGGTGTAATCTCGACCGGGTTTGCGGATCGTTCGAAATACCATACATACACTGTGCACATAACACGACGTGAGTAGGGGACGGGCTGCACTGGGTCAGGCGCGATTCGCTATGATAACTATATGTAAAAACGGTTCTTTTCGAAACTAAACGCGTTTTTTTTATTTCGACATTTTTATCGGCGCGACCGTGTCGCGACACACGTTGATTTGCATTATTGTTTTTTTTTTTTTATCACGAAAGCTTATAACGGAGGTTAAGTTTACATAAACGTTGTGAAGTAGAGACGTTTTTGACCGCAGCGGCTGCAGACAAAAACGGACGAAAGCGAAAACATAATATACGAAAAAAACAGACCCCCGAAAATTAAAGACGATTGTGCTGTGCGTTTATACGAAAATAATTGAAGACCCTTAAAACAAATGACACTATTCTCGGTCAGACTAAAATGGCGGGGACGACGACGGCGGCGGCGATGTCGTTAAGTCGGATACAATAGAGTGGCACAATTTTAAGCCGACCGAGTGCCGCCATCGCTATGTATTATTTTTACTATTATTATTGTACTTGAGCAGCCGTTCAAAGTCTACAACGTTACGATATTATTATTATTATATACAAGCATTATTATTATACACTCGTGGCCCTGTCAAGCGACAGGCGTTTGATTGAGCGTTTACATAAAAATCTTTTTTTTTTAAATTTAGAGAATTATACAGCGACGACCTCGATCGGAAACTACGAACAGTGAATGAAAATAGACAAATGAGATGTAACTCGTATTATCGAAACACACCCAAGCGCGCAAAAACGATAATTTTCCTTCGAACAACCGATATTCGTTGGACGCGTTTTCTTATCCGTCGAAAATCATATTTCTTAAAATATTTTTCGATTTTAGCGAAGTAGCTAATGCTCTAGAACCACTTCTATCCGACATTCTTAGCGTCGATAGTATACGCAATGAAAATAAATAGACTGAGATGATTTGGGCGTGTTAAGAGGTGAGAAGCGGTAATAATTTCAGTGAAAATAAACGTAAGAGGAAAAAGGTGGCGAGGAAGATCGTAAAAATAGGTGGCTAAACGCGATTGAGAATGCAATAAACACGGTGGATGTACGCAGAGACAATTTGGAGGATTGGACGAAATAAAATATTAGGACGAATGTGGGCGACAGCAAATATTTAGAATGAAGACAAAGAACAAGAAATAGTTTTGACCCTACAGCAGTTATAAGTTGTTCATGTATTGTGTAATGGTTTTATGAAAAAATAAACCAAAAATAACTAAAAAAAAAAAAAAAGAATGATTAAAATAATAAATAAAGAGTTAATATATTTTATTAGTGAAATGTTAAATAATGTTTCTCGGCTACATAGTTTGCGATAATATTAAAGTTAGTTTTGTACGGACGGCGCTATGAATAGGCAATTCAACACCGCGGACGCAGAGCGGAGCTCGTGACGATTACGGCAGACAAAGACGTTTTCTGTGCGTAATAAAATATAATAATTATAATAACTGCACCGTATTAATATTTGACAAAACACAGTACGAACGAGCAATTCAAGTGATTTAGATGCCGGTATCCGGAAATTTGGCGTCAAAAAAACACGTGTGGAACATATATGACGGGTATTAAAAGGTTTTTTTTTTATAGAAGTCTGGTGGGCTATAACCCATGAATAAAAACGAATTAATTACACGTAACGACAGAAATTCGCGTTATACTAACGAGCTAAACGGGTTTTTATTTATTTATTTATTTTTTTTTTTTCCCCATGAAATTCGCTCACTAACTGCAGATTTGTCAAAGTTAAATATCCGTAGAAAAACCGTTCGCCACTTTTATTGTAACACAGAGTATTTGCATGGCCATAAAACTGTCAATAATAATTAAAATTCCCCGACTTTTCGAATATTATGCACTTTTTCTCCCGGTCAACGTGACGGTGTTTTAATTTTGTTCATTTTATGCGAATATTTTATTACTGCTTAAAAGTCACGTTATGTGCTGCTACATTAATGATACTCCCACTACTTTCCCTAAAGTCCAAACTTAAGAGTGGAATAACTTGTGAACGGAAATCAACAATTTTAACGCCAACGTTCAATTAGTTTAAATAATCTATCGATAAACGGAAATGTTAGTGCAGGTTACCATTATGACAGTCAATTCACCTCTGAAAATAAGGCCAGGACAATAATATTATAGAGACGTTACATTCGAGATCTACTTATTTCCTAAATAGTCTAAACATATTTTTTTTTTTTTTTTTTATATTTATATTTTTTGAAATAATGAGTATTCACGATAAAATAATCACTCTGTATAGTCTCTGAATTAAATGTTGTCCTAGACGGAAAATATAAATACAATTGTATACTTCAATACTACTATACTACTCAATCGACCTAACCCGAATTGCCGAGTTTATATTAATTACTCTCCTTATTTCTTTAGAGTTCTTTTAATCGATTTGACCCGAACTTTGATAATTTTATTTTATCAAAGTAACAAAATATAAATTAAACTTAAATACTCTTGAGACGTTTGCACTGTTTGTATTTTTGTTTATGTTTTTTTTTTTTTTTTTAATTTGTATTTTGTAATACTATGACATCTACGTTTTAATTTTCGAATGTACGGACACCTTTAACGAACGACGGTATAACTTAATTATTAAATACGATTGCTGATGGGTTTGAATAAAAGATCAAATCAAAACAAAAACACAAACCAAATTTAATTATAGAAAATGTTATAATAGCAGCATTGGCAGCAGCAGATAATCGTTACGCGCGTTTGGAAATACCCGTGTTATTTTTCACAAAAAAAAAAAAAAAAACACTTAATAATATTTTATTATTATTATATTCTTTTTCATCAAAACGATTAAGATCCCAGTCACCGTTGTATACTTTTACACTATATAGGTGTTAAAATCACGACACGATACTTTTATACAAAATAAGGCGTACCGAATAAGGGTGCCGGGTGGCGGGAGGAAAGTAACGCGGCAAATAATAATTCGTTTTACTCCGTCATTAATATCTTTCGAACGCGGCTCGGCACTATCAAACGGACACATTTCCCCGCCGTCGGCCCGATGATAAAATGTACGTCATCGCTAATGAGGAATGAAGCGACGCGCCGCTATCGTTATTTAATTTTTCAAATGGAAACTGTCGTTAACTATCGAATATAACACGGCCGAGATTATTATTATTATTATTTTTTTTTTTTACGATAATTTCCACGCGATGCAATCTATAGTTTTGATCGAACAACGGACGGTGGCAGAGACGCGCGCTGCAGTGAGCGCGTCGTGTCGTTTCGGGCCAGAGAGCCGCGGAGAAGAGGCGAAAAAGACGCGCGGAACAGAAAATAATGATTGATGGGCCGGAGAAATTATATCACCCTCTCCTACCACCTCCGCCACTTCCGCCGTCCTTAACTACTTCTCCGAAGTCCCTCCCACCACCGAAACGCTGCTGGCAATAAAGCTTTTCGATAGCGAGTCGATAGGTCGTCAAACACTCGTTAAAAGTGTCCGAAACGCGCTCGTCTATAGACGCACGAATATAAATAAACTCGGACGCCAAAACGTTATTCGATGTAATTTCCGATAGTGTATAGCGAAGAAGCTATTAATTTTATTAAGATGCATTGTTTTTTTTTTTTTTTACTACTCGGAAAATATACGTTTTGGGTCATAGAAAAAACAACCTTGGAAAATGGGCATTTTCCGGCCGGCGGCGGTGGGTTATTCGAGACATATTTTTTTTTACTGTAATATATATTTATATATAAATTTAATCACTTTCAGTTATCAAACTTTCTACGCGAAAAACCGACGATTTATGTAATGCATTTTTATCACGACGATGATATCACATTGTTCGGCCGAATAATAATTATTAATTATACACGGAGTATTATCACACTAGTACAATAATTATACTACGGTAATATGCACCGCCCGCAAAATCGGTTTTGTCAAAATCCCATTCAAGTGTTACCGTGTAACGCGAATATCTCATAAAAATATTGTATTTTAACCGTAATCGAAAAAAAAAAAAAGTATAACAACGGCGAGTAACTTTCAACCATCCACGGAACCTTTGAACTACGAGCGAATACAGATAATCAGTGTAAAACTGTAACCAGTATGCTCTATACCGTATACTGTTTGAAACAAAATATTATTATAATATACCGGCTACCACTTTTAAATTAACTTTCCTTCAACACGATAATAATAACAATATTCAAGAACGAAACTTTTTCAGCGGCGATTTGACGGAGCCGAATGGGGTTTTTTTTTTTTTAGCGTACAAATTAAAAAAAAAAAAACTTTACAAAGGAATCCCTCGCGCAACACTGCGCAGAATATTTATATAATAATAATAATAAAAATAAAAATAATAATTATAATCTATTTTGTTTCCGAAACTTTTAAATTAAAATATATAGTCATCACGAGCGGTATAAATATTCTCTCGTATACCTGCGGCCTACGGCTATATTATTATTATTCATTTTCGCCTCGGTGTGCTTAAGTATACCTACGTAATATAAAAACGCTTTTGGAGAACGTACACAATACGCGAAAAGTCATTACGGGGGAAAAAAAAAACCAATTACGATACTGTCGATAATAAGGAAGGAAATATGAATGGCCAGATAATGATATCATCGTAAATAATGCAATCATTATCGATTCGATCGCGGACCGCACACAGGTGTCAATACGATATTTGTCTGTAGAATCTCGAAAGAACCCCCCCCCCCGTATTTGTGTTTATTTCACGGAACACAACAATAATACAATTTTTATGCGACAGATCGATAAGAGCCCGTGGAAAAATATTGTCATATTATTTTATGGGAGTACTGTCTTGAGGTATCTATATGCTATGTATCGATCTGTGTACAAAAAAAAAAAAAAAAAACGGTTTTCCAAGTATGCGCTTTTGTTGGTTATTTTTTTTTAAACGAAAATTCGATTTGTTTTCTTGGTCAATGAATACAACGGCGACGTTTCTAATTCTCTTGACCTGAATACATTTCTATTCGGTGTCTTGTAAAAACAAACCAGCAACATTATATACCTATACATTCAGAGGTACACAACAAAACGTACAGCACAGTGCATATACAGTCGAAAAAGCCCTTTTTATTCTCCAGACAAAATGGACGGGGGTGAAAGAAAAGTTGATGAAAAAAAAAAAACTCTTGTTAGGTATATAGACGAACGGTGGTGGCGCATAAAGTGCATAGTATCCGCACAATTTCTGGTGAGTATAAAATATATATAGAGATTTCTGTCGTGCGTAAAACCGTAGCATTCGGCCCGTTGTTTTTACAACTGTAGAGTGAGCGGGAGAGAAATACCGCTGGGATCGATAATAATATCCGAAGCAGCCTTTTTTTTCCCTTCTTCGTATATTTATACAAGGATCTCTCGACCCACAGCCCCACTAAACGCATACACGAACCGGGTGACCGGGGCGGGCAGAGAGGAGAAACCGACCCCAAAAAGTCAAACGTCTTCTCGACCCCTATATATTATGTACAAATCCGCATCTATGTGTATATACCAGTATATATGTGTGTGTGTGTGTGTGTGTGTGTGTGTTTGTGTGTGTGCATTTACGGTCGTGTATCTAATTATCGTTTTGTACCGTCAGCGCGGATAACACGGAGGATTTTCCCGCAAAATCCCATCGATTTCCTAAAATGCCCGGTAAAACGGTTCGCCCGACATCGTGGATATAACCGATATTATATATATAGAGAAAATGATGATATATGAAATTCGTTTTATTTTTTACCCTCGATTAACGATAACAAAAAAAAAAAAAAAACTCTATATGTATATATATATATATAATATAATAATATACCTATAAGGAAGTATAAAAAAAGAAAATACGAAAATAATGAAAAGGGGGAAAAACTGCGTGCGTATTTTCAGCACACTATGCTGACTGACGGTGTATAATATAATAATACCATCCCGTCGTCGTCTGTAGTTTTATTCGTGTCACGCTCGTATAATAAAGTAATGTTCTAATGTATACGTAACTTATATAGTGCGGGATATACGAAAAAGAAATTTGAAAGGATTAAAAGAAAAAAAAAACCCTTAACTTATAAGCTAGAAAACGTGTTTCCACAAATTTTGCTGTCGAACAACGTTTTAAATTAAATGAAACTTCATAAGTTCTTGAGAGTTTATAACATCCATTTTTTTTCGACGCCAAAAACAACATTATTATGTCTCTACAGCTTTTAGATTCTTTAGCTTCTCTTTGAAAACTTCGATTAAATTTTGTTCATACCAACTGCAACCTGAAGGGAAGAGAGACCTTTCCGTCGAGCTCCCATTCTGAAGCCATTCAAACGTCATTATCCTCTGATTTCAACTTTTCGTTACACGTTCTAGATTTTTTAGTTTACAGTCTTGTATTTTATAAAAACCAGTGCCGATTCTACTGCGTTACATGATGGCTCCTCAAATTTTATTTACGTCAATTGTTTGTTTTTTATCATAAACGTGCTCGTACATTTATTTCGACACTCCACTGTTTCAAGGGAGTTTTCAAAATATATTTAATTCACTAATACATGTAAACGGTTGATAAAAATAAAACCCTTCAATGACGCACGACGTGCAAATAGAATTGTGTGCGAGAACTAATGAAAAACGTCCGTGTTATTGCAGCAACACAGTAAACGACACTTAGGCTACATTGGCACGACACAAATGAGTACGAAACGACTTGTCGAGCTTGTGCGCCGCACGCGGTTTTTAATATTATTACATTTTAAATATAAACCAACAATATAGAAACTTGATAAACAATCTCTTTTGAAAATATTTGCGGGAAAAGGCCATGCACGACGACGATGGCGACGAAATATCCTGGGGGTGTTTTTCAAATTAGGTGACACCCGACAAACTTGTTTTTTTTTCTCCCGAACGAATCTGCGTCTCGTGAGAGATTTGATTTTGTCGGTCGAAAAAAAACGAAATAAATAATAATTTACTCGCTTGCGCTACTATCAATCCGGCTGTCGCCTTTACTACTGCAGGAAATGGTTCTCGCGACGATTTCGTGTTAGACGTTACCAAAACCGTATATGAGAACACCTGCAATACTGTGGTACCTGTCGGCATGATAATAATAAAAAATTTAATTCGATAATAGTATTGTCAATATAGATATAATCTGAGAATCATATTATGTACAAATATGTTTGTATAAGTATACGTTCAAAAACAATTCAGAAAACTCCAATGTATTTATAACGAAAACTCTGAAGTATTTTACAAAAGAGTACAAATTATATTTTATTATAGCGTAACAAGCGTATTCAATTATATTAAAGTGGACGAAAATCGTTTTTGAATAAAAATTGGACAACAGCCACATAAATTGGTCTCTTCTTTAGACAATATAATGTACACGACGAAATAGAACGCTTTTGTTTTTTGTTTTTTTTTTTTTTTCTGTCTGTTCTTAATCGACTCAGAGCGCATTATATTGTACAGCTTGATACTTATACTGAATTTTAAACGCACAAAAATTATCTTAATTATTTAAACCGGAGATGATGACAAAACGCGGAAAAAAAAACAAACAAAACATTATATTGGATTTTTCTTTCTTGTTCTAGAAAAAACAAAAGTCGTTTGAAAAACTCTCGAGTATAAATCCCCGGTAAAGAGCTTTTCGTTTCGTGTTATCCCCGTCACCACCAGTTCGTTTTGTTTTTAATTCTTTTTAAAAAGTACACATATATAAATATATGCATATTTTGTTTTTCATTTTAAAGGTATTAAATTCTAACCAGGCAGAGATAACTCTATTATTGGTTTGGAAAAACATACCGCGCTTGAGAGAGTCAGACTTGTAGTTAAGCTCTTCGATAAACTGATCAAAAATAATTTGTATAACACTTCTTGTTAATGATATTGATATGAGAATTGAATACTCATTAAGACGATCGATGACATTGGTGTTGTTTAAAAAGGAATAATTTACAATTGTTTTAAATTCTTTGAAAAACACAACTATAAGCTCATTTCGTTTATACGAGACCTTTGCCGCAAATATACTGTATAAATTAGTCAGATAATTGACAAATATTGTATTTTTTCAAAATTATTCCGAATATTTTAGATCGCCTATTGCGATTTCCAAAGTAATGAACACAAATTGTCAAATAGATTATACTAATCACAGATTTTAAAATTTAAAAAAAAAACCGATTACGATCCGTCGCTCTTTTATAAAATATTTTTAATATACAATTATTAAAAAAATAAATAAGGCAGTATTAACGGAGATAAAATTATCGGTTCAATTCTAGAGTTGGTCAAAAGAGACCAAGGGAAGAACAGAAGTAAAATAAAGTATGCGTTTGAGGAAACACGACAGAAAAAGTTAACGACAATACGTAGTCAGAGCTGAAGTTGAGAGTTCAAATACCTAGAATATTTTGATCAAAAAAACTATAGCTTTTATTAGGATGTAAATACAGAAATAAGTGTGGTTAGAAATAAAGTGGAGAGAAGCATCAGGTCTATTATGTGATAAGCGAATTCTAATGTAACCGAAAGTTAAGTTTTACAAAAGTTTGGTGAAACTGACTAAAATGCTCAGTTCGGAATGTTAAGCGATTAATAGAAAAATACAACAGTGGATGATTGTAGCAGAAATGAGAAAGAATACTTCGACGGATGAGTGGAGTGTCAAAGAAAAATGGGTATGGCATTGTTGCATAAGAGGTAGCGTTAAAGGTGTGGCTTCAATAGTAGACAAAATGAGAGAAAATAAACGGACATGGTTTGGGCATATTGTCAGAAAAGAGGAAACAGAATCAATATACAATGTAATGAAAATATACGTAGAAAGAAAAAGTTGGTGAAAAGGACAGAATAAGAGATGATTGGATGCGCTTGAAAATGATATGAGATATATGATGGAAAATCGGGTCGAATGGAATTTTAGAACGAAGATCAACCACAAATAGTCGGAATATAGGTGAAGGAGAAAAGTTGGTCAAATAACGATTTTACTCAATTTTCTCGAGTCAACTGTACAATTATTTTTTAACTAAACATAAAAAAATTCTACGTCTAGATATTAATTACGTATATTGTTAAACCCAAATATTTCCTGTATGAATAACACACTGACGGTTTAAATTTACAAAAAAAAATTGTTATTGTAATAGTGTATTATGATAACGAAATTTATGTTTAGTTTCGCAGTTAGTCAGTGTACCCAAATCGACCAATGTTTTTTTGTTGGCACCCGTTAAATCGAATATTCGACTGTGAACTCGAATCGATTCGAAAAAGCGAGCGGAGATACTTGACTCGATTCGAATGGATTAAAAACAAAAAAAAAAACAACCAAAACTCTCGGTGATATTAAATCGTAGTGCCTGGTAACGATAATATGGTACTTATATATTATACACGTACAGAGCGAAAGTATAGAGTGAAAAACAATATAGCGAAGTTTCTTACGAAGCGCGCCGTCCGGGCGCGATGAATATTAATCGTAACCGTGCGGTGACAACAATCCTCAGTATGATCAAATATTATAAACGGTAAAAGTTTTGGTTCGCGAATTATTTTTTTATCGCGTACGATTTTCTATGACTACTTTATTATTTTTGTTTTTTTTTTTTTTTTCGTTTTTAACGTTACACAGGGTACGTCCGTATCGCGCGATTATTAAAACGCGACGGTAACGAGTAGACGATGTTCGCGCGAACGCGCGCTCATTTCACTTGGCACGTCGGTCCGCGCGTTATTGACAACCTCGAGTGCATTATCGTACGGGCGTGCGGGGAAACGTCGTCGACGGATATCGCGAGTTTTACTTTCTAACTGCACGCGCTGCGGCGCCGCTGTACGCGCGCGCGCATACGTACGCAATGCCCGTACACACGCTCGGGACGGCCGCCGTCAAACGTCTCGGCGTCGTGCGGTCCGTCCGTCGTACGCAATCGACAGTGCGCGTAATGACCGGCGAATCAATTATTATTCCAAGGACCGCGGTTCGAGCGGTTTGCAAAACGAACGTATTCACAGCTATAATAATTTTATTCCGAATGATATTGACGTGCGCGCGTATACGCGCGTATTGTAGACGCGCGGTAGGTACCGTATTAGCGCGCCATCGGGAAAACGGACGAATGTCACTCGTACCCCGCGCGCGTACAACGGCCAGAAGTGTCCGCGCAGTTGTTATTATATCCTGCGATGTTATAGTATCGTGTGCAACCCATAAACCCGTAAACTCCTTCTGGATTTCATCTTGAGCGCGCCTATATAGCGAATCGACCGATCCTCGGGCTGTACGGTTATAATATTGTTATTTATGCGCGTACACGGGAAAAACAGTGTGCTCGTTTACTGTTCGTTCGAGTACTTGTTGTTTATTTATTCATTTTTTTTTTTTCAATCGCGATGTCTGTTTATCGGTTATCGTGAAAATTTCAAAGAATTTCGGATAACTACGAAACGGCCAGCGTGGGTGCCTGGAATGCAGTCGTCCGCGTCCAGCATCACGGAACCGTTTATGTCGCGGTTGTTAGGTGAAAATTTCACGTCCCCGCAACTATTGATTGTCACTGAGTTACACACCATAGAAATACACAAACCCAAACCGAAATAATAAATACCCGTCTTTGCGTACATTTTCGCTTTTTCTAACGGAATCTCCGGGTCTTCTTTTTTTATCAAATCAAGAAGAGTAAAAAGAAAATATAAAAAATACACATCACAATGTACGTATTTGACTATATTTACTAACAAAACTCTACGTCTGATATGGACGATTGGATCAAGGTTTCCTGTCGAAAAAAGGTATACATGCAAAAAGAAAAATATAAAACACACAACACAGTAATATTCTATACCTAATAGGCATTACTCGCTTCCCTCTAAAAACTTTAATAGTCTTCGTGCCAGTTTTTTTTTCCTGAAAGGGACAATGGAGTTTTAATAATGTAGTTCGATTTCGATGTTTACTTTTTTGTTGAAAAGAGGATAATTTCTACATTCCTATAAACCACATTAAAATCAATTTTTCAAAACGTACGACTCCAACATTATATTATGTCTAAGGAAGAGAATTTTTAAATTTTTTTATACTATTAATTAAAATTCAATGAATTTAATAAATAGCCATAGTTAAAAGCTATTTGTATAATTATGTTGTTTATCAATTATTAAAATAACGTTAGGTAAATATTATTTGGAAAATTATTCATCCCTTTTTTTCAAGACGATACATCCGTCCGTAATCCTTCTTTGCGTATAAGACAGTTGATCAGTGAAAAAAGTCATACCATGGTGAAAGTAGCCAATAAAATGTCGAAAGTAATGTTTAAATTAAACCAAAAAATTGTAAATTTGTTCGCATTTTGAACTATTTTTACCACTTTTAGAGCAGTTTTAGTATTTTTAGTTAAATTTTAAGAGTACTGAAATGTATTTCTTTTTTTGGGTATTTTCGTCTATTTTTTGGGACGTTTCACTATTGTTTTCAGGTCGCTTACATCCAAGAGCTAGATAATAAAACGAAAGGGATAAGATAAACACTTGACTGAGTACAGAAATAATTAAGACCTTTTTATTTTTAATCACCAGTATTTTGAACATAATATTAATATTATAATATTTCACTCATTATTATTATTAATATTCCACACCTCGTTTAATGAGTTTATAGTTTTTTTTTTTTTTCATATATAAACTATTAACTTTTGTTAGGTATAATAATAATGATAAGCTTTATGGTCTGGAAAATGGTTGAACAATTTTTAATTTTTTTCCCCTCCGCGTGTCCTTTCAAACGAATAACTTTTTTTTATAAAACAAAGCATCTAACTTCCGTTTGTAATAGAGTATACTATATACTAAAGCAGCAATAACTAAACATGTAACAGAAAAAACCATGTATATAAATATATATAGGTACTACATAGCGATGATATTGAATTTATTTGTACGTTTTTTTCCACCTTTTTTTTTTTTTTTTTTTTTTTTTTAAAAATATATTGTTGTACACAGGTCCGTATTATTATAGTTAAAATTGGATTTCATCCCCTTCGGCGTTTTATTTATAAAAGCGGACGTAGTGATATATACATAGTAATATACAACGGTTATACGACCTATAACTGGGGATAAAATTTTTTTTTCATGCCTTGTTGTGGTTTTATAGAATAAAAATTTACGCACGCTCAAAAGTTCCTGCAAGCTATACAATACGATCTATTCAATATGTGATCTACAGCAATTTTCTAGAAGAATCTCGATTGAGTTTGATTATTTGATTTTTTTTTTTTCAATCGTAGAAACGTTTATTTAAAAAAAATGATAATAATAATAATCTGCTTTCAATTGTTAATCCCTATTCCTCGTACCTTAGACGAGTAGAACCCACCGTCCGTGATGAATAGATCACTCTGTATATCATTTCGTGAAAATTCAATCGCAGATGAAAACGTATAATTGTACTGAAATTTGTAAATAGATTTTTTATACAAAAAATAAATTAAGTATAATAATAATATTTTAAACAACATTCACGGGCGCACGTATAGACAACAACCGGTACGAGATTTAATCCTATATATTTAAAAAATAATGTTATTACATCACGCGTGTCTAATTTTTCGGTAATTTTTCGACTCGACAATATTTTTGTTTTTTTTTTGTTCTATTTTGGGATATTATAATTAATAATATTAGTCATTAGGATTTTTTGTTTCCCATAATATTATTTTTCTCAAATGCGAAATTAATCGAAAAAATTATACCGAAATATGTTTAACATGAACAGTATTTTCAATATAATATTTCATATATTATTATTATTAATATTTCATGTCTTGTTTGATGCATTTGGAGTTTTTTTGTTTTTAGAATTGTATAATATTATTTTTTTAACAATTTTTTATTTCGCATAATATTATTTTACTTAAAAGCGAAACTAATCAAAAAAATTATACCGTATTATGTTTGTTCAACTCGAAACTGTATCATAATAATAATTTTCTCTTTTTTTTTTAAAAAAAAAAAAAAAACCTCCATTACGATATTATAACTACGGCAATAAAACATTTATCCTCTTCGTCAATGGGAAATTTCGAGGAACGAGAATTGCACAATCGCGTACAAAAACCATACGTCAATGACACACACACACTTTGTTTTTTTTTTTTACGACGATTTTACACTGATCCTATTTAAATTTATAATCCACGGTAATTGTATTATTTACTACGGTTATAATTCGCACGGGAAAAATAAAAGGAAATTATTTACGACATAAAAATCATGTTCTAGACATTGATTATTACATATTATTGTCTGAGACCTCCCGTCGATTTAATAAAAAATATAAAACACGACTACGTCGACTAATATCCCGAGGAAGTAAAGCTCATGTCAATATTCAGTGATTTTTTTCTTCTACCATGCAATTTGTTTCATTTAATTTTCGGTCTAAATCGCATTAGTGTGTGCCTATAATGTATAATTGAATTGGTTTGCCAGCAGAGGATCCAGTACTTAACTTTCGGAGGCAAAATCATTTACAACGATGATATTACAACTATACGGTGTTTGGGAGGGGGAGGGAAATTGGCTCTATTCCTCCACTGGATCCGCTACTGGTTTATATACAAGCGTATGCGTTTAACAAATTTAATTTGCACATATACATTCGGTCAGACCAAAAGACAAAAAAAAGTTCAGTTATTGCAATAGTCGACAAACGGTGAAAAATACAAAAATTCTTGGTGCAAAAAATGCTATCGAATAAGTAGGATAGAGCGTTTTATCAAACGATAAATTTTGTGGACACGACAAGTGCATTTAATGCACGTCTACGACCCGTCGATGAGTGTCATCTAAGCCGCTCAGCTACAAGGAACGTACAATATGGTCACAAAACTATGAACGGGGAACCGAGAACCCGGGTCGAGATTTTAAAACCTTAACCTAACCGGGCACGGTTGAAAAAACTACGCACGAACGACCGGAACCCTTCCAGACCGAAGACGTATTTGGACGGTAATAAAAAGGTAGGCGGTGGGTATTGTTTAACGAAATGATATATCGAATCGTAGTATCATAACGGAGGAATTGTATATGTGGAAAAGGGTTTCAGAAGATTGTTTGCGATTTTTATAGAAATGAATTCGGCAAAATAGAAAGTGACGGCGGCGGCGGTTTATTTTCTACTTTTTTTTTTTTATCACACCCAGTGCGGAGGTGGTGGTGGCAAGACATATGTCAGAAGCACACAGCCGCGACGATAATATTATTTCGTAAACTCTCGGTCCCTTTTCTGAGGGGTTTTCTTTCTGCTGCGTGCGGCGTGTGTCGTGTCAGTGTCGTTCGCGTCCCTTTGGCTTTGCTTTGCTTTGCTCGGCGTTGTCGTCTGGGGGGGGGAAGAATGTGAAAATGTAATTACGTCGCGCGTATTAAAAATAAAAGGATATACTCGGGCGTACGTTATAATACGTATGCGTTGCGTATACGTATAAAGAGAAAGGGAGTTTTTTTTTTTTAGTTTTTTTTTTTTTTGTGAACCGAGTTAATTCCAGAAAAAAAGGACGATGTGAGGCGGGTCGTATTTCGTTCCGCGCGCGCGATTATAGTATGCAGAATACAACAGGACACACGCGTGCCTATGTAGTGAACTCGAAGGGGAGGGTAGTGCAATTGTGTTCGGAATAGAAAACTATATATGCACACACATACACATATGCACATACACGGAGAAATCGTCGTGAGGAGGGAGCCCGCTGCTGTATCGCAGCCTCCGCGACGAACGACGACGAAACGAAAAGGTACCTATTATTATAAACGCGCGGACGAGCGGCGTGCGGGGGGGGGGGTCAGCGAACCACGGCGATGGGCGACAGGTGTAGGGGAAGCTAGGGGGGGGTATCAACGTTTTGGGAGATTGTGTCTGTACATAGAGGGTCCACCGCCTCCGCCACCACCGTGACTCGACGGATTTAATTTAAAACTTTTCCGGGTCGACAAAAACTCCCCTCTGATGCCTAGCCCTTCGAGTCCCCCCTTCGCTCTTGCTTACCACACTCTCCTCCCTCCACCGGGAATTCAGACACGTGTTCTATCGTGTCGCCTTTGCTGTCGTGTCTTCGTCGAGATCACCGCGGCGGACACGAAAAAAAAATAATCAAATCAAATAAAATGAATTCCCAACTCGGAAATTCAGACGGATATACAGGTAAACGGAACGCACCTGATTCCTTATATCGTAGCAACGGAGTGATCCTCGTGACACCCGAGCAATCCAATGATCCACGACATCGTTGGAAGTGCCGACGGTTTTTCATCATCTCCGTCGAGTTTTTTTCGCCGTCTGCCTTGTGACGAATTAACGTCATTTATTACCTCGCGACGCGACCCCCGAATCGATCCGCCAATCGTCGTCTGGTCGTTCCCTGGCTTCCGTATAGGGCCGGGATTTCAATACAATGAGCGATTTTTTTTCCTCAACGCTACAGGATTATAATGCATCAATTCAAGTACTTGCATCATTACGGTTTGCCGAACGGATGAAACGTACTCGAAATTGAAACTTGTATTTCGCACGTTTTAGAATTTTTCTAATTGTTATTTAATGCGCATACATTTGAAACAAAACTAAAAGGTTCCGCGAAATATGATTTCCGTATAAAATTCGTCCTTACAATATACAAGAAAATTCTTTGGACACTACCGACATCACGCATCACTTCTAATGAATGGCGTTTTTCTTTACCACATTACGACTTTTTGCTATTTTTCTACATTATCCCATGGCATTACATTGTTTTTTAATAACATCAATTTGATAAACGATAGATATTGTAGTACGTTTTCTGTTAGAATTTTGATTTATTCATTTTTTTTTTAGATTCTGAGCGAAGCGAGTATTGTGTTGTTTAAATTGTGATAAGTGTGTGTGCTTTTTTTTTGATCTGTGAATCATATTCCAATCTGAATTCCTACACATATTTCCAAATGTAGCGTCTTATCTGAAAGAAAACTATATCTGGTTGATGCGATGATCCTTTTCTGTTGTTTTATTTTTTCGAAAATTGTTTTTTTTTTTTATTTAGAAAAAAAGACAAAAAAACGGTTAAATTTCACGGCATCACCGGTTACACTGTTTTTAATTTTGTTGCAATTGAGGCAATCTCAAAGAGACTTGAAATTCGCACGCAATACTCATAGTATACCTATATGCGCCTTTTATTTTAAGGTAATATTTAAAAAAAAATATTTATGCCATTTTTGTGTTGTTAAGTAAATATGATATTTTGATATTGGCATTTGATATTTTCGAGGTTCTTTTTTTCAATTTTGTACGGAAAGAAATGCTCGGAAATCGTGCACGGAGTTTCGTAACAAGCGTGTTTGAAGCACGATAATATTATGAAAATATAAGTAACAGTCGGCGCCGTTTCAAAACATGTTTTGCCGAGCCCCGTTCGGAATCGCGTGTTTCGGTATAACAATGATTTATCGTCGCGTATACGGATATAAATTGAATGACTCTACGCGCGTCTTGCCGTTCTCGACTTCTCGCCAACAACAGCGGCACATCCATCAGCGGCGATACAGCAGTGATACCAGCGGCTCTCTTCTCTTTTTATTTTATTTTTTTTTTTTTGTTTCTTTCTTTCTATACCTATATATTTTTAAACTTGACGGTTGTGAGCCAGCGACTTATCCGACGCGACGGTCACGTCTGCGCCGCCGGAGGACGGGCGAATTTTACGCGCTCCACCATCTCGAAAACCGACCCCGACCCACTCGACCGGTGTGTCTCTATTCCTCTTCCACATTCTCCGTCTCTCAATCGATACCGTTCGTTCGGCTTTTGCAATCGAAATGGCTGATTGACTGCCGCAGTCGTACGTCAAGTGTCGATACGCGGACGCCAGCCGCGAGAGTAGCGCATGAGACGAAGACACGATGAGGCACGGCGCCGACGGTATTATCGGTGCATTATACTCGTCGTCGTTCATCAATCACCGGTCACAAAACAGAGCCCGGCGACCGGTAAGTTCTTAGTCGCGACTCGTGCAACCGTCTCGATTTTACCGTTCGACCCTTTCGTCCCTCCGGATAGGTAATATTATTTTCTCGCGTTTTCATTATTGTTTTTTGTACGCGGATGCAATCAGGCGCGTATCCCGGGTACGTCCGAAGGGTAGCGTCACAGTAAATGCGTGATGTCTTTTTTCAGAGATAAAGCCTATAATTATACATTGAGGCGTTTCGCAAAATGCGTGTATTAGTTGCGAAAATAAATATTCAAAAAAAAAGCCGTTGCCCGGATAATGTTCCGGTCGTTGGGTTCCACAACAGGCCGCGATTCGCTTTAAAACTAACGGCACGACGATCCACTTGTATACTCACGACCTTAAAAACGGAATATCTCGTCAATTCCAACACCGAAATGACGTATTTTAACCCGATATTTCTCCGTCTGTACGCGGTATTTTCGCTGTAGGTTTGCTGTTCGTGAACAAAATAATAGTCTTTTCATCTCCCCGATGATTCGGGCTACTGAAAATAACGGTAAAGTAACGCGATAGAGCCGCTCGTAGCGGAAAAAAATCCGGAAAAACGTTGATACTTTTGCGGAAGCCCAAAGTTTAATGTATTCACCGGTGCATGTGCGGTATACACCGTACGTCCATATAATATATCTACCTGCTTGGCGTATACGGACTACTAAATCAACATTTATTCATTAGAATAACAATAAATCAGGTCTGCTATGCGAATACGTATGTACAAGGGGACGCGCGGTACCGCGAGTACTTCGCAGCGAGAAATTACGGCGCAAAAGGGGCCTCATTGTTAGTATAGCGCACAGGTGGACAGAGGCGGGTATAAATAACGGGAAACCGGGAGAATCGTCGAGCGAATAGTTTGCGAACGTTATTATTATTATTATTATAGAATACCGCGCGGGATCGAAAAACTACGAGAACCGTATTCGGATCCGGTCGACCGGAGAGACGAGAGTACCGCGACCTACCCCGGAATCGAATCGCGACGACTGCGGCACAGCGGATGTAAGCGGCCGCGCTATCGTTTGTGAAAAGGGTTCGAGGGCGTAACATTGCAGTGACCGGCGAGGTTTTCGGGCCGTCCGATATCAACGTTATTATAATGCGTCACGATTATCGCGACCGCGCGCGTTATTGCGAAATAATAAGAATCGTTCGTGTCGGTTATACGAATAACTACGGCCGGTTTTATTTGTCGACCGATAAAGTTGTCGCGAAAGCGTACTGCAAACGTCCGCTCAAAAATAAAAAAAAATTAATTGAATTTCCGACGCCGAATTCGCGGGGATTTTACAACGGTTCGACCCGGTTCGCGCAGTACTTTCGGGCCCGGACGATTGACGTTCGGCCGTCTTTTTTTTTTTTGTTTATAAATTAGTCCCCCGAACACAATACTACACCGCAGCCGACGTCGCGTTCGATCGAAAAATAGCAAACGTCATTATGCCGTTATCATTACAGTATTATAGACGAGACGCGGTGGTGCGGCTGCACGTGCACGGCGTGTATTCGCTTCCGAAACGATATATTAGCGCACGTCGGCGACGTGACGTACGACATTTATTATGACAATTTTCGAACGCGGCACGCGGATCGATAAAATTTGAATACACTCGAAAACCGAAGTATATAGACGCGCGTCGGGGGGAATAACAATGACGAACGGTTATCCGTATGGAAACGACGGCGGCGCTGTGTATTTCCGAACACGTTTGCGTTTCTGCACGGCATCTATATATTCATACATCTAATGACATACATAAAATGTCGTTATAGCGTTGTTTGTTGAATATCTTTGGGTTTATTGTCTATTTTTTATTTTTCCTATTACGCATTCTCTATGTGCGCTATTGAAAAAAACCCCGAAACCGCGCGGTAAAACGCGGCCTATAAAAAAAACATAAAGACAACTATAATACACACACAGCGCGCTTCCGACGCGTAGGCGTTCAAGTCCACCGTTGTGTTTTATCCATATAAACTATAGGGCGGTCCATATTTATAGGAGAAAGGAAAAAAAATTAAATACTTTAAGTGCCGTACCTTCCAATATTTCATTTTTTCCACCTTAAAAATGATGCATTCTTTTAAATTTGATAATGATAAATCGACCACTTCCTGTGCCTCAATGGGGTTGAAAAATGGCCAAAGGGGTAAAAACGTATGGCTTTTAGTTTTCAAGTCGAAAATTAAAGCCACAAGGCATACAATCTTTTATAAAATTGTATATAGAGCGTGCAATTGTCTATAGAAAAGTTTTCTACGATACTTTCGGGACATGAAAGATTGTCCGAGAAAAAGTAAAATACAAAATATTTAATTGATTTGGAAAAATTACAAGTCCATTATAGACACTTAACTCATTTGGATAAGCGAAAAATAAATTATCTGAGATAAATAATCGATATTTTTATCTTGATCCAGACAATTGAATAATTGTTTTTTATCTTGATCTAGACGATATTGTGAAATAAATGATTATCTATTGCTGGTATCCAGATAATTTAAAATCGGTTTTATTTTGAAAACAAACAATCTCCGCAATATAAAACGAAAAAATTCTTACTGTACTGTAGGCGGATAGGGGGAAAGATGTAGGATTTCGGGCGGTTTAGTTATAAATGCCGAAAGCACGGATCAACAATCGGTTCTGACTGAATCCTGGTAAACCGGTAAGGACGTGACATCACGTAAGCGATGTCCCCGCCCTCAAAAGTTAACGCGAACGTCGACGAAACTAAAACCCCGTCGCCGTCATTAATTGCTATCGGGTCTTGAAAAAAAAAATTTCGGAAATCTAGAAAGAAAAAAAACACGTTCGAACGAAACACAAAACGGGCGTGAAATCGGCGGTCTTTTCTTTTTACCGCACGCACGGTACACGGTGAAACGAAATCGAAACGTTATAATTTTTACCGATCGAAAGGAAAAAAAAATAGAAAAAAAACGATTCCCCGAGTGAAATGTGCGGTGCAATAAGCTTCTCGCGGATAGCCCACGCGCAAAGGCGTCGCATACTTATATCATACGCGCCGTCGCGCGGAATCGTAAGCCGCCGTGGCATTTCCGTGCAGTACGTCGGCGGACGCCGCTGCAGTTGCAATCGCGCGGTACCGTTCCCCGGTGAGGTGACGACGGCGGGGCGGGACGGACGTGACCGCACGGCGACGGCTGCCGCGGGTTACGGACAAAATCAATAATTATTATTTACGTATTTGTAGTCAACGGTCATTTCGACGCGGACGGCGGCGGCGGCGGCGGCGGCAGTGGCGTCGAAAAACGATCATAATTACGAAACTCCACTCGAACGTGACCGTGTTCGACGGCGACGGGCCGCTGGCGGCGCACTCGGTTCGTATCGCCGACCGAGCGGACGGCGGTGACGGGTTTTTTGAAAATTTCGACCGGCGCGACTACCGCGCAACACGTTTTCTCTCTCTTCCGCACGACGACGACGTCAATATACGACACTGTCGTTATTAAAACGCAATTAAAATTATTATTATTATTTTTTTTTTTTTTTTTTTTTTTTTTCCAATCGCGCAATTATTATTAATAACGACAATTAATAGTACGCGCGCCGTCGCGGTCGTCCCGATAATAATTATCACTCGAGACTCCGACGGTGATTATAATATTTCGCTCGTCCCGAGCGCCGTTCTGCGGACGGTTTTATCGGCCGTTTTGTGCCGAACCACGATATTTAATTATCGTACGAACACAATAGTATAACATGACGCGCGCGCGCGCGTGGTACGCGTTTATTCAAATTGCAGCTAGCGATTTAATGCGATATCGGAACGAGCGGGCGATGATTCGCGATAACAATTATCGGACCGGCGTACAATTTCCGCGGTGATCTCATAAAAAATATCTACACGCGTTTTTCTTTAAAAATCAATCGATCCGTAGGTATTGAAAAACCGCACGAACAGCTCAATATGAACGCTGCAACAGTCGGCTAAAAAAAAAAAAAAACGATGTTTTCAAAAAACCCCGTAACGACAGGTCCGCGACAATCGGGCGGATAATTAAAATTTAAAAAAATTGTACGATAATTGTCGCGAACGATTACCGGCGATCTTTTAATAGCCTTTTTTATTATTTTTTTCTCCCGTCCCGTCACACGCCCTTACAATCGTGTCAGGGGCACTGGATTTTCGTGTCCCTTTTTGCCATCATATATTTAAAGAAACGCGGTCTCCCAAGGAGTCTCTTTCCGTCGCGTAAGAGTGGGTTGTGACTTCGCCAAGCATGTTCACCGTAACCGTTTCTAATTTTGTCTAGTCCTATAAAAGATTCCATCCGGTATCTACACAGACAGTGTTGTTTTTTATCCGTTTCCGGCCGGTCACCATTTCCCTTTCACTACCCCGACAATTTGTCTAGGAATTTTCATTTTCAATGCAATTATTATAATTTCGTTTGTTTCGTTGTCTCAACGGTCAACGTTGTCGCTCCGCAAGTAATCGCATGGCGAAAAAGCGTAGTCCTGTACAATCGTTTCTAGACTTTTCTACGCGTACACCTCTGCGGCGTATTTCCGAATCCGCAGAAACATTCGTTTCCCGGCAGAATTCCTGATTCTATATACACTCCTTTTAGATAGCTTCGTTTGCAAGCAACCTGGAAAATCGTGTCCCTGAAAAATAAACGGACGGCCGTGCGACGCTGTGATACGGAACGGGCTGCCGCAGTCGGCAAATCGAAACCTCTCGCTGCGGACGTCTGACCGTGTTTCGGGGGTTACTGTGCATCGGAAGCTGGGCGTAAATAAATAATCGTCGTCGTCGTCGTCGTCGTCGGCTTTTGAATAAAATATAACGGTACCTGTATACGTGGCGTGTACGCATACGCGAGATCCGCTCGCGTTTTCCAAACGGATCCTGCTGTTCGGTTCGAATGCGGCGGGGAAAAAAAAACCTCGAAAACAGTGTTCGTCGAGTACACACAATATCCGCGGGTCGTAATATTATTTCTACCGCGTTTTCGACCGCGGCTAATCGGAGACGCGAGGGCGTATTATCGCGGGCGCGCGGACGACACGCGTGACACGCGAATTTAAACGCCGTCCCGTTACCCCAACCCCTCCTTCTCGCTCGTCCCCCCCCCCGCGGGGTACAAATGGATTTTAATTCGAGTTACGAGTTCTCCGAAGTACAGTTCAGCGCCGTAATATATACGCCTGCGTATACGTTCTGTGACGGTGTGGATTTGCGTCGGATTCGACGACGGCCGACGGCCATAATATTATGCACGCAGGTACATACGGGAACCACACGTAACCGCCGGAAACCGGAAAACGTCTAACCGAGATCCGCCGTTCGCGCCGAAACAGAGGAGAAAAAAGTAAGCGACCGCTTTGAATGCGCCGTATACGCAATGTCGCTGTAATATTATACACACGGTGATAATACGGCTGTAAACACGCGCGCGAACGAATCGAGATTAGCTCGTGTGCGACCGCGTATAAACATGGTTCGATAAACCTGTAAAAAAAAAAAAAACGTCGCGGTATCGAGTCGAAAACCGTGCGTCGTACATTGTAGTTATATTACCCGGTCGAGCGATTCATTTTTCGTATTCGATACGTAATGGGTATTTTATTTAAGGATTTTCGGAATCTACAATATTTTTAATTTCCGACAGACGGACGAAACTCGTTTCGCCGGCTAGCTCAATAACGAGTTTTTCTATCCGCATAATAGTAGCATAGGTACCTAACTTAACTATGCGATGCAACTACTGAAGAGCGATAAAATATTATTTTTTTACATCCGATGAGATTTTCGAGTTAAAATAACCGGAATTTAAGAGGGACACCGGCGGTGGCGGCTACATTGCACTATTACGGTGTATTCAATATTAAAAAAAAAAAAAAACGTTGCGCGCGCACTAAATATGTATTTTATATACGTGAACGGGTCGTGGCGATTTTTTTACATTTCGATCTACACAGTGAGTAAAATCGAAACCGTCGTAGAAGATTAGCGAGGGCCTGGCGGTTTTTTTATTCGGATTTGAACTCTCGCTTTCAATAAAAAAAAATATACATGTATATGAATTTGAACACTAATAAAATAGAAAACCATTCGATATTTCGCCTTGAGCCTCGCAAATCCTGTAAACGGTCCCGCTAACGACACGAGATTGTTATTATAATGAGTTCGCGGTTCAATTGCTATAACAACCCGGGAGTAATGTTCGTTTATTGATACGGCGTAAAAATCTATTCTTGTCGTCCGACGTCGAATGACGTGAATATTAAAAGAAACATATCAAGATAATTTTTGTCTTTTAGAAAAAAAAAAAATCCGTTAGCTGCAAACGCGAACGTGACGGAAAGATTAGCGTTGTTTTTCTGTGTGTGTAAGAACGCGCGGAAAAAAAAATGTTCTCCGAAAACGAATATTGTAACGTTGTGATAATATTTCGATCGTATCGGGCGTCTTATTATTATTATCATTACACAGCTCTGGCAAGAAAAATACAAAAACGTCTTCATTGGGTATAGCTGGTACATTTATTATCTGTCGTGACGATAAATCGCGTAGGTTTAATATTAAAATGGCGGGAAAAAAATGCTCGACTTATTTTATCGCACGAGTGCGCGTAGAAGTATCGCAATATAATAATACAAAGGCACCTGCGAGTTTGATTTGCACTGTCAACAACACAAAACTGGTTACTTTTTAAAATTTATTTTACTAATTTTTTTTTTTTGCGTTATCTCGACGTTGCGTTTTAAACGGCTTTATCGCCGTCCGTCTTGAACACGGGTACGCGATACCGTATTATTATATTATGTGAAATCAGATCACTCCGAAGAACGATGAACAGCAGAGTATTAATATTATTATTATAACGCTCTTGAAATTCGTCCTCGGCGCGTATAGTAATACCTAATAATATTATAATATACGGTACGGTATCGAATTACCCGATGTACCTATCTATATTGCGGGTATAATACCAAAACTATAGGTGTATACGTACACGGAGTATTCGATACGCGAACATATATTATGCTCAAGGAAACGATTGCGTAAAAGGAAAAAAAAAAATACAAACAGTTTATTACGACGCGTTTCCCTGTGTGTCTCTCTCGGTGATATTCTCACTGCTGTCGTATTTCACACACAATAATATCACGAGACGTATAATATTATGACCGACTCTTCGGGGTTTCTTTTATTATTATTATTTTTTTTTTTTTCATAATTTATCTTGGCGCCGTTCATTTAACGTAATTGCACACGAGTATATTATATTGTGGTTGTATCATAATTAAATTAATATTCATTTTTTCCGATGTAAACGGCGGCGGCGGCGGCGGCGTCCGTCGTATACGCGCCTCCGCAGTACTGCTGGCCGCAGTTTATAATAATATATTGCACAACGTTATCCTCGACTATGTAATTACTACCGTGGTATATTATTATACAAGAGTTTTAATAACGTTAAGAAAAACCAAAACTAAGGAAAAACTACAACTCGACCGACGCCGACGTTCCGTTTTGCCGACGGCCAGCTGTGTTGTGTATAAAGATACGTTTTAATGGACAAAAAGACGGACGGACTTTGCGCGACGCGTGGGCCACGGGTTGTACGTGAAAAATCGGGAAGTTAGAATCTTGATGGGGAATTTAATTTGTATCTGTACGCAACGATAAACCATTGTTAACGAAAAGCGATTCGGAGCGACGTTTCTTTTAAACACGCGCGCGAATTTTCCGTTTTTTCAGATTATTATGAAAACCGCTTGAAAAATCAAAACAAAAAATGAATTCATTAAAGTCCCACACGGATAAAATTTCATTTCGGAAAAGGTACTGTACATGAAAATCGGAGCAAGGTTTTAGGTAGAAAAGTCTGTTGTTTACAGATAAAAAAAAAAAAATTGAAAATTTATGTACTTTATTATAAAATTATTACATTCCACGGTATACACTCCGAATCTAAAATAAAAGATAATCGTTAAAAATATAATCCAAAAAATATTAAAAATCGATAACTTCCATATCTAGACAACAAAAAAAAGACAATTTCATTCATTACGAAATTGATTCGCCGTACTCGTAATTATCTTACTATATATCTTTTAATGTTCCAGTCCGGCACTCATGCCACTCTGTTGCTTTTTTACTTACCACTTCCTCTACTAATTTTGGTCACAATGAACTACTATACGCCCGTACATGTATTTACCAAATTAAGTTCCTTCTTTTCTGCTTTAGTAATACTTAGAATAACCAACAATGTATTGTTTTAAATTTAAAAACTGTAAATCGGGCAAAAGCCAGTGTTATATTACAAAATAAATAGATTAACGAATAAATAGATTATCAACTATCATAAATATGAGTGTTACACGAAGTATACCGGATTCAGTACACGTTTAGATTTTAAAATTCCATTCATCGAACCGTATTAAACGGCCCCGTGTCGGCACATTTGTTTTGGCCCGAAAAATGTCTCGTACAGTGATCTGATAATTCTAATTTTTTTTTTTCTTGTCACAACGAAGAAAATTTCCTATTAGCGGCATTGAATTCGATGTTTTAGATTTGAAATTTGGAATTTTGTTGGAAAAATATATCCAATATTAAATCGAAAATACTAATTTTCGCGCGACAACAACGGCGTGTTACGTACGGCGATAATGTACCTACACAACGATAATAGTAGTAAAGTACCACAAAAACTTCACACGGTCCGGTTGAAACAGAGAACCACGACAAGAAAATAATGTATGAAAAATAACAATGAGAAAAATGCGAAAAAAAAATTGCACATACGCGTGCTCCAGAAACCGGCCAGAAGTGTAACGCATTATATTATACAGTACGGTATATACGGATAAAACGCACGATAATCTATATTCCTTATCGCTAATAAGCTCATGTACGTGTGCGTGCGTGTGTACAATTTTTTTTTTTTTTTTAGCTGATCACGTATTCGAGCGCTGACGGTCTCCGCGTCGAGTCACAAGGTACGCGCGTATATATACATATATTTAAGAGCGAGCGCGCGAGGCGTAGGAGAAGGCAGATGGGAGAGTGGTGGGAGGGGATAGCTCGGCAAAGCCACTCAAAGTCCCATACGGTTGACACACGTAGTCAAATACTCGAGTGTTGGGTTTATGCGTGCGAGTGTGCGGCGCCGTCGTCGTCGTATACTTAGAATATTATGTATACGGTGTATATATGTCGTATTTGTGTGTATATATGTATATATATATATATACACGTATTTTTTTTTTTTTTTTTTTTTTTATAAACTAACGCTCGGTGCATATTCGCGGTTAACATATTCATAATGGCGCGGAGGAGAGCAAAAAAAAAAAGGAAAAAGAAAAAGCCCTAAAAACCGCGTATATCCATTTTGGTCGTGCGTGCCGGCGCGCGAGCGCGGACGGAATATTTTTGCCGAATTTATTATTATCGCGTATATTGTACGTATACCTGCTGGCGTTGCGTACGCATATCTATGTACGAGAAATCGATTGACGGACCGGAATGTGTCCGGATGGAACGGACGAATTCGTTCGGAAAATTCGACTTTTAACGATTGTTGTTCCGTCACGCGAAATTCACCGAAAACGACAGAGAGACCTCGACGCGAACGAACCGATTTCGTTCTGTGTTCGGACCAGTGGCGTCAGCTTCCGCCGTAGCCATGGTATTATTATTTCGGTTCGAATGGCAGCGGCCGAATGGCATTTCCCGCCGAATTTAGCGGATTCGCGATATGTGCCGGTGATCGAAGGACGCGCGGCGTAATATTTCCGGCGGTATTTTTTTTTCTCTTTTTATGGTACACGGGTAAAATTTTTAGTCAATTTTTCCCTTCGAACGCGAATCGAACGACAAACATAATATATATTTCGTATTTAATGTTATAGGTTATGCGCGCACGCTACCGAAATGGCCACTGACAAAGATAACGCAGTTGTCGTTATCGGTCTTGGCTCGTAGTTATTCGACTACGTCACATCGACCACGCTATAGTTATTCGTCGATTAAAAATTATTATGAATGTAACTAATTAATTACTAGCCCGTGGTCCGTAAAAATACCTGCGCGCATATGCTATAATATAACTCGCCTGTACGCTGCAGTTAAACTCGTAATAATATTCGGTAATTTCAGTCGATTATTTGGTTGAATTTGCTTAAAATACAATTTTCGCCGAGTACAACTGCAGTTAAACCCTTTGTCTAAGTATTCAAAATGCGTACCGTAATCGTGAAACGCCTTTTTTAAAAAGAAAATTCGAAATGGAACGGACAGCTATTTTTTGTTTTTTATTTTTTTGCGTAAATTTGGCGAATTTGTAAATAAAAAAAATATAGAAATTATCAGTGAAATTTCAATAGTTTTTTTACGTTACCCGGTGGATTTAGAATTTTGAAGCTGGTGACACTTATCACAATAAAGAAAATAAACGCTTAATTGTTACCGTCGATTGATTATACACGCGGTCGAAGCCTACGCGTTCTCACAGTGTGTGCATCGATTGATTATGTATATTAATGTTCAATAAACGAAAGCAACAGCGCATTAGTAATTTACACGCAAAACCTTCGACGCTATCGAACGAATTCGGGGGGGGGGGAATACTAAATTTGAACGTTTATTATAAAAATTAAAAACCGTATACATTACCATCGCTCTAGAGCCTCTGTAACTGTGATATTTCGAGATTTTATACTATAACAATAAGTCCGTTGATTATTACCTGAAACAAAAAAAAAAAAAATGTTTAAAATGTGTAGGTATGTGAAGGTGGTAGTGAAAACAAGTAAAGAATATCTGCCTGTAGGTGTTGGGAAGGTAAATTTAAAACGGTTCCGATTTCCCCAATTTTATTTTTATATAAGTATAATTGTATAGTAGTGTAAACTACGCTATTTAGTGAACGGCATAATATACAAAATTATACACGAGTAAAAATGTGTTTCCGGCAGATAATCCCCGAAAACAGAGACATTGTCACCGTCGCGCAAAAAGCGACTAAAACGATTTAAAAAATTAAAAAGTTAATTTACATTTCCGTTTAATTCGAACCGTGTATTAAGCGTTTCATTAACGGTTTGTAATATGGTTTTCCGTCCATAAACAGTGAACAAAGTTGAAATAAGGTATTTACAAACGTGTTTTTTCATTTATTTTCCCCGGTACGTTAGGAAACGTATTCTGCAGCTGCCTCCGGACCGAAAGAGCCCGAGTTCGGGGGAATCGGAATCGTTTTATAAACGGATTGTAACGATAGAATTTCGGCATGGAATTTCAACACGAATTTAATCATCTCGTTACGAGAAGAGCGTGATTTTTAAACGAAAAAATTTAGGTGCTCGGCAATCAGAATTTCTTTTTTTTTTTTTTTTTCGGATGATTGCAACGAACAAATTTCGATAGGACTTTTTTGTTAGTTTCCCCGTCGTTATACGTATATAAAAAAAAAAATCTAAATATCGTAATGGTAACGGCCGCGAGGGAAAGGGTAGGGAAATTCCACTCTATAAAGCGGCGGAGCTGCGAGGCTGCAGCTCGCGTGCGATTGTTTTTCGCTTTGTTTCTCGGACCGAAACGCTCGGTTCGCCGGGTTTTCGAAATCGTTCCGATGCGGATCGCGCACAAAATTATCGAAACGTATTATATACCCTATTGTTATACCGAGGAGTGTCCGTGTAATTGGACGAAAACGTTTATTCGGAAACGTTTCAATTATATTTTGTACCGCGGCGGCGTTAACGAGAACGGCCGCGGCGGCCGGCATTCCGGGCGTTCGACCCGGCGCGCACGCGTCCGTCGAACGTTTTGTAATAAAAAAAAAAATATGAAAAAAAAAACCCGAAAAATTTGACGTATTTTATTTTATTTTTTTTCATATAAATATATATATATATATATATAATAAATTATGCGATCGGTCGACCCGCGCATCTAAACGTCCGTAGGTTATTCGGTCGGTCGGTTTTTTTCTGCTCCGTCCCCGTCCCGTCGTTTTTATCCCGCAAAATGAATTCCGTTCGATCAAAACGGACGTCGTCGTCGTCGTCCGCAGTCTTGTCGAGTTATAGTTCACGTGTTTCACGATTCTAAATTCCGGTCGTTTCAATAAAAACAACAATTCTGCAATAGGCAGTTTTGGAGAATTTTCGTAACGTACGGTTTTATTCGAAACGCAGTGTCATAAACCGATAACCCGTCACATTTATATTTTAATCGACCTGTACAGCTGAACAACACGCGAAATCCGAAATGATTTCCAAAAGTATTTAAATGTCCGTAAATACGAGTTTAAGCGTATTGGAAAAAAAATAAAAAAAATATTTGAATTATTTGTATATATTTACGTGTAAATACTGCGGGATAAAAATACGCGTAGACGGTCAGTGGCGGTTATACGCGAATTTCAAGGGGGCAAAAATGCTAAACGATAAATTATAGGACGACAATGTCGGAAAGTCCATAATCTTTCCCCCCAATATTTTATAATTTAATTCACAATTTTACTATCGTGATTAATAATCATTCGATTTATTCGATTAGGCTGGTGAAAAAACAGGATTTTCGGCAAAAACAAATTAACCGCGGATTGAAATTTTTTTGTTGTTTTAACCGGGCAATAACCAAAAGCAATTTGCGTTATTGACACGAGTGTTCAATGTGAACACTAAAAAAAAAAAAAAAAAACCATTCGAAATCTTCGATTCACAAAAAGAACTAGGCGAAGGTTTTTAAAGAACTATCTCAAAATCAAATGAAAGTCATTAGGTCCCGCTTCGTTCAAACGCGTTTCAACCGTTTTCGAACAGCACGTTTAATTCCCCCGCCCCGGCTATTTTTCGATATACTTTTAAACAAGAAAATACAACGATTCAATTGGATAGGACACATTGTTTCTCTTCGCGTTTCGAATGGTATTTGAACGCATTAATTATTCGAATACTTTGTGTACAGTTTACGACACTGAATAATTACGTTAGCCGCGGACGGCGCAAAACTTCCCCCCCGGCTGCGTTTTTAAACGAATTCAACCGAGAAGCGGATATTCTTGTTAATTTTTTTTTTCTTTTAACCGTCTTCGTATTATCGCGCGTCTCTAGATAATATTGATTTTATCGTAACCGCACGTACGATCGGGCGATTGTGAAATATTTATCGTTTCCAAATGTTACAGTTTTCCGATAACTGCAGTGTATTTATCGTGTATAATAATGCGTTTATTAACGTGGTTTTAATATATTTTTTTTTTTTCTAGAATATAATATTTAAAAAAAAAACACACACACATAGGTATCACCGAGGTATCGAATACGAAAACTCGTCGCGTCGTTTTAATACGCCGCCGGTGAATAACTCACACGAGATATTCGCGCGGTATATACGAAGAATTTGCAGTGTAGACCGTTTTATTATTAGTTTTGTTTCTACTTTTTATTTTTTATATTTTTTCACTCTCCCGCAAATTAAATTCTACCGGGAGAGGAGGGGAGTGTTGCCAAATTACATAACCGTACGTATGTGTGTGTGTGTGTATGTTATAACGGCGTTTCCCCTTTCCTCCTTCGGTTTTTAAATACGCATCGCGACACCGCGACCGGAAAACTATCGTACCGAAATTTTTCCGTTTGTCGGTGAAAATCGACGACTCGACGAATTTACAAAAAAATATTAGTTTTTTTTTTTTTTAATTATTCGCATTTTCAGTTACAAATATTGACTGTCGTCGGTCGGCAACCGCACGTAATTCAATTGCGCCGTACGAAATTACACAGCTATATATTATTACCGTGCGAAACCCCTTATAGAGTTTCGTTTCGTTGTTTTCGCTTTTTCCGAGCAGAAAACCTTCGGTAGTTTCGGCCGTGCATTATTAGGTGTTTTTCGTATTCTCGACGGTTTACCGGACGATGAAAACGTTACAAACTAACTTATCGACAACACGATAAATATAAACGGCGGGTTGTACATAAAAAAAAAAAAATAAGAAAAACGCATCGACACGACGGCGGACGCGTACGGTCGTCCTTGCAGTTTTTCGGAAAACATATAACATAATAATAACAATGGTAATATAGTAGGTAAGTAAAAAATATATGTTACATGGAAAAAAAAAAAAAAGACAGTTTTTCGGAAAACATATAACATAATAATAACAATGGTAATATAGTAGGTAAGTAAAAAATATATGTTACATGGAAAAAAAAAAAAAAGAAAACTAAATACAGCACGCGTAATATAAAGTCATGCGTGAAATTATATCCGTAACTTTTCGCATTTGGGTCATGGTTCGAAAATATCATATTTTTTGTTTCCTCTCTATAACACGTACCTATATAATATAATAATACGCGATATTATGCATTTTTAGTGCATATCGCCCGGCGACGTATCCGGCGGCGACTAGGCGATTGTTTCGCGAGTGCATTTTTCTCTCCCGTGTTGCATACGATAACGCTATTATAATAATAACGTGTATTTTTTTTTTTTATTATTGTTTTTTTTTTTCGTTTCTAATCAAACGCAGGCGTATTATAACATATAGGTATAGTCTACGTACACCTACACAACGGGCGAATTCACTATATTATTTCTATTTTATTATTCGCGAAACACATTACAATAATTGCCCGTGAATAGATACAGTAGAATTGTGTGTGTGTCGTGTATTGCACTGTTACGGGATTAAAAGACGACCTTCCTCGTGATGTGCGCCGCGGCGTTTACGTATAATGAGCAATGAGTAATGTAGTAAATTATAATATAGTCGCATGAAAAAAAAAAAAAAAAAAAAAAAAAACACACGCATCAAAAATAACATCGACCGTTCGAGGCGTGGTTATAGAGTTTTTCACGCACGCACGGCGATTACGATGACCGATGAAAAACGATTTAAAAAAAAAAAAAAAAAAACGGTGACACCGGCGTGTTGGTTTTTTGAGAACGGGAGCATCGTGGTAACAGCCGATTTTTTTAAATACGTGCGGTGTATGTAATCGAAAGCCCAACGGTATTGCCGAGTATGATAATAAAGATTGGTATTTTCGTATTTTTTTGGTAATCTTTTATATTTTATATTTCGTTCGTTATAACTGTAAGGCTGCAAACTTGTAGGAAAGTGCATTTTTTTTTTATTTTTTAGCTGATTGTGAAACGTAACTTTCTAAGGACATAATTTAAATTATGCAACAGCAAATTTATTTATGGAACTTTTATTTTGCATTTTTTAACGTTTTTAACTTTTAAGGACATTTTTGGACTTTTAGAGTCATGATTTTTTTTTCATTCATTTCCCGGTATTTTTAGTTAAATTCCGTCAATATTTAACATTTTTACGTACTTTTTGTTTTGCACGTGCTTTATATACGTCAAATTTATATTTTGTAAATAATATTTCACACAAGCTGTATTATAATTTTTTTTAAAGAAATTTATTTTATTAAATAAATAAAGTTTTATGAATGTAATTTACTAATATTAGTAATTTTAAAATAAATATAAAAATGATATTAAAAACCATTTAAGTGCATTTTAAATTGCATTTTTCGTGCATTTTAAAGTTTTTTACTGCATTAAGTTCACAGCTTTAGTTAAGACGATAACATACGAATATTTGTATCGCTTCAAAACGAAAGCCGTATGAAAAACAAAACACGCGAACACGGCTGTTAGTTTTTCAAAAAATCGTGTTTTCCAAAATATCCCCGAAATGCTCGCTCATTACACTCGTGCCAAACGAAAAACCTGAAAGTAAAAATGTCAATGACCATTAAAACTATAATTATTAAGTAAAACTTCGTCGTATCCGGTGGATAAAAACAGAAATTTAACACGTTTAATATAAATAAAAATTAATTGAGGTGGTTCAAAATGAAGAATACAGAGCTGGAAACGTTATTATGTTGATTTGGACGTAATGTTGAAATTTATTAAAAATGAAAAACTGCGATAGACTAGCCGTGCTTGGAGAAATCAGAATGTGCTGTTGCATGCAGTGTTAGAACACAATCTTTTAGGGAAAAGACCTGGAAGATGGGGAGATGTTATTAAAAAGGACGAAGAGCGATTTGGAGATGGTTATAATAATTAGAGGAATCAATAGAGTTGGACACAGAATGGCAGGGGCTTGGGCTGTGAGTCCTATGGGCTCAATAAACTCAAGAAGAAGATAAAAGAATTGTTCAAAATTCGATTACAGAATCATCATATTGAATAAAAATCATTGAAATTTAAAACTCCGTCACTTATCATAATAAATAAACGTTTTTTAAAAAAAAAAAAGGGGGGAAGTTCTGTGGTTCGAGTTCACAGCTAATCAAAATTGTACGGTTAGTTTCTTTTTTTTTTCTAACATAACATTGATATAACATACGATTACGTTAGCTTCTCAACGTTTTTCCCAGACCCTAAAAACTATGATTTTTATAATTTTCACCTGTACGAAATATAATTTAAATTACTGCCTATTGTACGCGTGGCAGTCATGTTGATATGACGCGCAAAATACTATGCGTTACAATTCGTTTAAACATGTTTCGAGATTGTAATAATATTCTTCAACACAATAGCCCTTATCAAAATGTGAAACGGTCGTGATTTCCGCCAATGTCGTAGCGTGTATAATATATTTGCGTCTCCTGGAGGGCGGTAAGAGGGGACGCGAGGAGAAACTTTGGGCCCACGGCGAACTCGACCCGGATCATTTAAATTGGATAATACGCTCCTTGTTTTCTAAATTACATTACGGTTTAGGAGTTTAAATTCACTTCGCATGTTCGAAATTGAATACCCGAAGTTTTCTACAATAATATATGCAAAGAAGGGTCCGAGTGATTTTTTTTTTTTTTGTTCATCAACAGAGAAAATAATATTATATTAACTTTCATATAAAATAAAATAACAAACCGCTGAAAAAAAAAAAAAAAAAAACGGGGAAAAAAATAAGACTGCATTGATTGGAGTAAAATTATTAAAATATTTAAAAACTCGCAATTCAAAATACGACCATATCCCCGTACATATATATATGTAATGGCTTTTAATATTTACCACGGCTTTCGTCGCAATTTACCGAAACTTTTAACTTTTATACTTTAGTCGCGATTATTAATTCTGTTTCGAAATTATTACTGATTCGTAAGTTTTCGTCGTGCTCTGTTAAACATCTTCGAAGGTTTTTGTGTTTTTTTTTTTGTTTATTAGTTTGTTTTTCGTTTATTTACACGGTAAGACGACCAAAGAGTATAATAATAAGAGATAACGCATATCTGTTTACAGACGGCAATCAAGTCGAAACTATATTATTGTTAATTTAATACGATAATTCTGTGTGTATTTTTTGTTATCCAGACGTTTATAGGATTTTGTTTGTTTTTTTTTTTTGTTAACCCGAGTATATTGCAGTATATTAATAATAAAATCTACCGCTGCGACAACGGCATCGCGGTAACAATTTCAACTGGCGAAAATTAAAAAAAAGAAAAAAATAATAAAAAAATTCGTAACAATGTAGTCCAAAAACGGCCGTATAGTTTTTCCCGCAGTCGGACATTTTTTTTTTTTTTTCGCGGTGGAAATCGATCGTGTGGACGAGTGGTGTGGAAGGAAGAAGGGAGGGGGGAAACCGACTGCACCGCGGCGAACGAGGATTCGCGCGGTACCTATTCGTGCGCACGCAGAGGCGGCGGGTTTGAATAAAAAAAAAATAATAATAATAATAAAATGCCGATACGAGTATTTCGAAATCGCCTATTTTTTATTATTATTATTATTATTATTTTTTTTTTTTTTTTATCCACTCTCGGCGCCCGCATCACAAATGATTATTATAAATCGCGTGCGTAACGTCATTGTCGTCTGTGGCCTTCGTACAATACGCTTCCCTGTCGACGTCTGCGACGGCATTTGTCGTGTACACGACCATAAAGTTATCTCGGGGCGATAGCGGGCGATCAAAACGTCACTTACACTCACTGTATTATTACGTATACACGTACATACGTATACTATATACACACACACACACACACACACACACACACGCACGCGCGCGCGCGCGCGCGTATAAAATAATAATAATATGTTATCAATACGGAATAACGGGCGCCGTCTGTAAGACGCGTCCTTCTGTCCGTTTTGCGCGGTTCCGTGGTAACAATATAAAACGATAATTTTTTTTTTTATCTTTTTATTAATCATCATTAAAAATGTCCATGGTAAACCGTTTATACAATTATTAATGAACATCTGTCTCTTTTGAGCGAGCTTGTGGTAGAGATAGATATAAGTAATACAATATTGGTTAGTTTAAAACAAATGAATGAGAAAAACTAACTGCAAACAGGCGCATTCCAAATAAAATATATGAATAAATATTATTGATTGAAACCAAGATGAATAAATTAAATAAAATAAATTAAACAAGCACACACTAATTAAAAGAAGTTAAACATGTGATTACCAATAAAAAAAACAAAACAAAACGATTTAGCTCAATTGCAAAAATAACCATATGTATATATAAGATCGTTTTAGCATTAATTTGCGTGGACGTTTGTTTTGGGTCTAGATAATCCTCAAAAGATTGACCGAAAGATTTTTTCGCATATTTAATAATAACAACAATAATAATAATAATACAAATAATAATAATCATTTTATATGACCTAGCGAGTACCTGTCGCGACGAGTCGCAAAAAGAAACGTACAGGAATGCGTATTTTTAATACGCCACGTTAATAGCACGTCCTCCTCATCCTACTCGGTCCCTCTGAAAAAGCCTCTTACAATGCTGTGGTTGGATGCTGGATCGTCGACTCGGTAATCGCTTAATAAGAATAAAACGTTGGCAATGATGCCGACGAAAATGACTACGGGGCAGACTCGAGATCAACTCTATACAGTCCACGAGTGAACTGTAAAACAAATTAAGTAAGCTAAGTCTACGAATCTGCGTTTATTTTTCCTGATATATTCTCAGCGACAAAAGCGTCGCCTATTTGCTGAATGTAAATTTTCAAAAAAAAAAAAAAAATGAATATCCTCAAGTCTTGAGACGTCCCAATGGAAAGCATATGGAAATGCGTTGGCAAACGAAATGTCGAAATTCTAACAAGTAAATCGTGTTACATTGCGTTGCAATGTTAAACTCGATTTGTCACCTATTACTCCGGTCATTCACTTTTACCCCAACGGACCGGCAGACTTGCCCAGCGCATTGTTATGGTGGTTCATTGCGGAAGCCTTCCGCGGGCCCGGTGGCCTAGTCCAGCTCTGTACCATCGGAACGTATTTATCCGAAATGTCTTTGTCCGGGAAATAAAATCGAAAAACTGTGTTCGTTTCATTTATTTTTTAAACCTCTTTTGCGGCCAAAATGATATCCGCGTTTACGGCGTCGGCCTTATAAAAGTTGTACCAGTTGTAAATAGGTTTTGGTTTTTTTATTTTTTTTGTTTTATGAAAGGAGGTGTGCTGAGCGGGAAATCAGCCGTTTTAAAACGCGTGGGAAGTTTTCTCGCGTCAAAAGGGAAAAATAATGCAAAAAAAAAAAAAAAAAATCGAAAATTCGAATATTTAGCGACTAACCCGCGCGTACGGAATCTCTAAATCGAAAAACTCGGCTCGGATGAACTTCGGGACTTTTCGGAATCGTGTGCCGTCCGTCAGCGACCTACGCACAACGATTATTGTGTTCGAAACTCTGCGTCCCGTACGCGCAGCATTTGCAGACTGCTGTGCACGCAGTACGCGAACACTTCCTTTTGTGTTACTGTTGTTATATATTTCTCGCGTGTGGGTTTCAAAGTATAATCGGGATGCATATATGTATTTTTTTTTTTATTATTATTTTTTTTATCATTTTTCTCTTCGCGTATCGTTCGGCGGCCGAAAGGTGTATACACACGGACGACGACGCCGCCGCCGTTCATTGGACGTTGTTATTATTATTATTTTTTTTTTTTTCTGTGAACCGATTGAACGGCGGCGGCGGGATTTAAAAAAATTCACACGCGCCTCTAGTGATACGAGCGCGCGCGCGCGCGTGTGTGTACACGCGTAAAAAAATATAATAATGAACAGTAACAATTACGACGTAATAAACGTACACAAATATGTACACGTTATACGAACGGATTTCGTGTGCATTGCGCGTGTATCTACTCACACACACACACACACACACACACAAAATACACGCACGCACGCACGCACACACGCACACACAATGTAATAATAATTTTACGGGTTTCGGTCAAGCGATCGCGTCGTCTGCAGGATATACTATACGATGGAAACGGACGAGAGAGTTTTCGCCGCGGCTCTGTACGAGCGGTGCGCTTGTGTACGTACAGGTACATTAAAAAAAAAAACAACAACACGTGGAATAATATAACGCGACAAACAGGACACACTCTGTATGATATATTATAACATGTACGCTGTATACATACACACGAATTCTTTTGTCAACGCCATCGCCGTGAATTTCTGGTGCGTGTGTTCGAACGCCGCGACACAATGAGCGGACCTACACCTACCTGTTTTTTTTTTTTGTTTTTTTTAATAATAACCGACCGCCGCCGCGGCCAAAACAATACGCGCGATTATTTTTGTTTTCGGTTATTACATGGGAAAATCGGTCGGAAACAGCTGAAATATGATTTCGTCCGTCGCTTTATTTCTGTTTTTTTTTTTTCAAATATCCCCGCAACCCGAACCCGCACAATCGTATGCATACGAAGTCGTATAATATCGGCGCGCAGTGTGACCGTCATAACATTATCGTTACATTCACGGGCGTATAACACGGCGATCCGTTATCATTTCAATCCGTCCGTATCTCTATATACGTGTAATAATACAATACACAATTTCGTATTCCGACAAGTTGTCCCACCCACCATCCCATTGCTCTTATTTACCTTAAACGAAAATCCGCCTCGGCGGGAAATCGGTTGATTAGGACTTCTCGTTTGCAGTTCTTCCAAAGCCCCCGCGATCATCCGACTTCACAATGCTTCGGGGTTCTACGAAAGGTGAGGCGCAACGCAAACGCTATAGCGCTGAGCGATATTTAATCCGAATTACAATTACCGCTCCGGATTAATATTATTGCGATCCGGTTTTTATGAAATTCAATTTATCGAAACAATTGAATTATAAATATTATTGATGTATAATGAAAAAACGAATTGGTGTATACAACCTGCAACACTGTTCGTATAATGATAATAAAAAAAAAAAAAAAAAAAATGTATAGCGTAATAATCACAGGGTATTGTTAATTTGTTTATGGCGTCGTCCGAAATTTCATAATGTTCTAGTAAAAGAAAAATCTCCCCCTGTTCATCCGCAATAATAGATTTATATTTTCGCTTATAGTTTTATTGTTTGTCGTTCGGATATTGCGGATTTAATCCGGACTGAACCGATCGTTTCTAACCCGTTCGATATATTTTTCAATCCGGATTGATCAAATGTCAATGCTCAGCACTGTCAGTATACATACGAACCGCCTTTACCGAGCGGGGGTTTTTATCGATTAACTCGAGCAGAAAATCAATACGGCCGTGAATTTACGGTCACGTCAAATACGATTACGCGACAGTGTGTAGCGACTCGATATCGTTCTGTCGTCGCTGCAATAACTACAAACGAATTGAACACTTGTACGCGTTCTTTTGAAGAACGTAAAACAAAAACGACACCGTGTACGATGATCGATCGGCGGCGGAATGTTTATGTATCGTTTTCGTTTCGCGGCTATCCAAAACCCGGACATTATTTTTCGTGGGCACTCCGAATTATAAATGTACGTTCTGTCTGCAATAGCGCACGCAGAATTTTTTCTCGGATGTGGTTTCGTCAATGATAATTTCCTATAAAAAGGGGGATAGCACATGTTATAAGTATACAGTAAAAGTATAAGTGTACAGTACACTATCGTCGCTGTTATTACCGAATAAATGATTTTTGACGAAATCGAATTTTATTTTGTTCCGCGGTACGAGACATTGTATAATACGTTGTTGAATATAAAACTTGATTTAAAAAATGTACACCGAGGAATGCATTTCGAGGGCAGGGGGGTTGACCCCATAACCAACCATCTGTGTGCGCTACTGTCTATCCACATAGGAGCCCCCCGTATAGCTCAATTACGGACTGGCCGATCGGCCAATTTGATTACATTCTCGGCGTATGCAGACTACTGACAGACTTGATATACATTACATAGTATTACTCGTACAATATTATGCGCGTACAGAGAACTTTTTTCCCGGCGAACAGAATTATACGTCCGCGTATAATATCTCTGCGTTAAGGGTCTAACCAATTTTTTTTTTTATTGTTCATTATGTATATACACATTCGAATACAACTCGATTTATTTATTTGTTTTTTTTTTTTTTAACGAGTTCGAGTATCATCCGCTGTACCTGCCGTACTTGTGAACTTTTTTATAAAAATTCGAAATTGTTTTAATTTAAACATTATACGGGTAAGTATACAAATATTATATATACATATATATATATATATATTTATTTTTCTCCTTGTCCAACGACGGTACAAAAGTTTTCCTTTTACAGACAAAACGCGACCTATTGTTGCGCGAAGACAGTTATAAAATATTATTACGTATATTATTAACAAAAGAAGTGACTTTTTTTTTTTTTGTCCGTCAATTTACTTTATAACGATTATGTTAACGTCGTGATATGCACGCGATATTATTATTGCAACGTACAGAGGTATTATTACGCGTAACGGGAGTTGTAGAGGTTTTTTTTTTTTTTGAAAATCACGACAATAGCGACGAATACCTCACACCCGTTTTCGGGAGCCGCGCCCGTAGGTTATTTTTGCATTTAAATTCGGTCGCGAGAAGAAAAAGAGCCGACAGAAATACAATCCGAACGAGTTTCTTTCCGGGAGTACGGGATGTGTAGGCGGGCGGCGTGCATATGAAACACTCCGGCGTTACATAAAAATCGATTATATAACAATGTAGATAATATACCGTACATTATTGTACACGCTCTGTCCGCCGCAGTTGAAACCCGAGCATAAAAACCCACAAGTATCAAACGCGGCGGTTATCCGACATAACGTAACCGTAACGTTATTGGAATACCGCGGGGACGTTTGCCCCGTAATGTTATTATATTTGTTTAATACGCGATCGAGTTGTAAACGTTTTAGACGTCCGAGCGTTTGGCGAAGTTTGCCGCGGAAAATATTTTCGAGTCGTTAAAAATCCCCAAAATTTTTCCCCGCCGGCGCTCGATACTGCGGTAAAATTGAACAAAAAAAAAAACAAATAACCCCGACATCAAGTGCCGACGCGGCGGTGTTTTATTTCTGTTGATATTCCCGGATTATCTAGGCCGTGAAGGAAAATAACACTATCCGACGCTATAAACCCGCTCGGCTCGAAATCGTGTTTCGATTGCAGCTGGTGCACCTTCGCTTTTTTAGTACGTACATACAAACTAAATCGCCTGGATTCTGGACATTTCGAGCCTCTCACCCGGGCCGCCGAAGGATTCACAAATACGTCGTACGTCTCAATGTCCGATAACGATTAACGTACTCTGATTGACAACGGGAATGTAGTGAGAAAGAAAAAAAACCTAACGATACATTATAATGCAAGCGTTGCACGTGAAAAACTGCGATTGTACCACGAAGTTGTTTTACATTAATATTATATTATAATTGTTGCCGATAACGGATAACGTCTTTATGCACTCCGCCGCTGTCGTAAGGATACCGTACAAAACACTACATACTATTATATTGTATTAATATATTTTTTTCTATATTACTAAACGTCGAAACGCTATATTGCATATTATTATTATCGACGGACGACGTAGGAAACTTGTTTAACGCGTACGGGAGACGAGAGTGCGCGCCGCCGCAGCAGAAGCGATGTGATTAAATTTACGGACGTTTTTTTTCTTTTTATCGTCGTCTGTGTTTTTTTTTTTTTCACTATAAATTATTTTAAATATAAAAGCGGTAAAAAGCGTGCACTTAAGGCAATGGGGTAGTATTATATTATTATGTTTGTGCGTACCTATATTATAAATACGGACGAGACACGTAGTCTCACGACCTCGCACGCATCCTCGACCGGCGTCGTCGTAAATCCCGTTCGGTACGACATTATCGCGGTCACGCAAAACCTGTGTAACTGTCGCAGATATATCTAGTTTTCCGAGAAAATTCGAAAAAAACGTGTTTTTCCATTGGTCCGTGAACAATCGGAAAAAAAAAAGTAGAATTGAAAAAAAATGGTCCAAAAAGAGTAATGGTCGATAATAAATAAACAAAACATAAAAACAAGAAACATGAGGTGTGTTTTGGCGATTTACCTGGTTATGTGTACATTATTAGTTATGGTTATGTGTCGAATTCCCGTATCTATTAAAAATATCGTTGTAGCTGCGACGTTACATTTTACGAAAAAAATAGGTGAAAATATATCCCCTCCCCCCTCGTAAGAAAATTCTTTGTACGCCGTTGGCCGATTATATTGCGTCATATACATTTGTATTATTTTTTTTCACGCAAAACCAATCGCGCCGCTACGGGATTTGTCCGAAAGTTAACGTTTAGGAGTGTTTCGCGGGCATAAGGAAAACATCGGGATGTTTTCCAGTGGACATGATACTGCTTGTTCACTCCGTGACCTTGTTTTGTGAAACAATTCCCAGAGCGTTCCCATGAAATCTCCCAGATTTCTGCATCTCCTTTCCGGGCGGGAGGTTTTCTTGTACACAAAATACAATTAAATCTCGTGTAAAACCGATCGATTCAATCATTTTACCGTCGATTTCATAGCGGACACAATAAACGAAATCGTAATTTACCGTGTGTCCGATATACGGTATTGGACGCGTGTCCGTAATTCGGGCACACGAAATACCGCCTTAAAAACGAAATTCCCCGGACCATATTCGTATTGATCGTCGCGCGTATTTTCGGTCCGACGTGCGAATCCGCAACCCTCGAGCCGTAATAGGCGGACACGCCGATAACGCGATAGGCGAGATTCCTTTCGCGGAAAGTCGATTAGCCGACGCCGTGGCGCAAACAAACGATGCCGCCCGTTGTTTTCCGAATTGTAAATCGGTTTTCCTTTCTTTTTTTTTTCTTTTTTCCGATTTTGACCCGGAAAAATTCAAGTTTAACCGGAGCGAGCCGCCGGGAGGACGACTGCGCGATTGTTGTTGCAGTAAAAAACAAAAATAATAAAAACGGTATGAATAGCTTCATCAGTGTCCCTAGCTGTGAGAAAATACGACGACGACGACGATCGGCCGGAATACGAGATCGTTAAGCGCATTTTGTGCGAGTGTCGTTTTGTATAATACACAGTACATAATAGTCATACGAGCGTATACGCCGTGTCGTCGGCGTTGCTTTTTTTTTTCATTTTTATTTTTTTCAAACCGTATAACAATAACGCGTGTTGTCGGCCGACACGTTCTACGGCTCGCATTCTGTATGTACTGCCGTAACGATATTAAATACGCGCGCCTGTTTATCGCGTAAAAATAATATTATGTTATCGTTTTTCCTATTCGAGCCGTTTGAAATTCACCCGGCGAAAACGCTCGACAATTCAATACGAAATTTATCCCGTAAGTAGTAGGTACTCGTAGTGACCACCCCCACTTGATTCACCTAACGAATAGAAGTGAAATGTAAGTTTTGTTTTGTTTTCGTGTATGGACGTTTAAAGTTCAAATTCGTATACGAAAAAAGTAAAATTCATTGCATTTCGAAACACGTTCCATTAAACTTCACTCAAAATCGTTTTTCGTTATTAGCAACGATCATTAGTTTTATAATGATGTTTATTATTTTTTATTATTTTTTTTTTTTTATTCGTAAACAACTTTTCTACCAGCAATTTTACTCCGATTTTCCAATAAAGTACTTTTTCCGAAAGGAAATCTGTTTGGGGTGGCACTTTTATGAGATAATTTATTTTTCAGCTGTTTTCCCGATAAATGGGGAAAACGTAGAAAAGACGGGGTAATTTATCGAAACAATAATCGGTTTCGGTCTCGACGAGAATTCGACATAATAATAACACGGTGGTCTATAAATGCCGATATAATTTCGATAGGGCCGTCGGAAAACACTCGGTTCGAGGGACCACGACCCGATAACCTACCCTCTTATTCATAAATGAACGCGCGCTCCCCCGCCGACGGCGTATTAATATCGTCAGACAAAGTCCGCTGTATACCGCACAAAGGCCCGAAGCTGCAGCAAACGTTTTTCGTCCGTGTTTACACGGTTAACCAAAGGGGATTAATAACATCGCGTGTACGGCCCGCAGTGTCCTATAACCCGGCTTAACGTTTGCGAAAACACCGCCGGTGAAAATAATCTACAAACAGAATACCTATTATGCGGTGCGTTTTGTTTTTCGCGACACGGGCCGTGTATAACGATAATAAACAATTGTGCACATCATCAGAACATAATATTCACGTTTTGTTTTGGTTTTCCTCTCTTTCTTTTATCGTACGAGATATTCTCGGCTAATCGAACGAAACTTTAGAGCGTAGACGTAGGACGATTATTGTTATAAGTTTTCCGTCGGTATACGACGCGTATCGTTATGTTACGCGCATAAAACACGACAATAACCGATACCTATTTATACCGTGCAGATTTTTCCGGACGTTTTTTTTGATGTTTCCACACACGGGAGTACGGTTTGTCGAGTGACGTTTTTCAAAGTTCGCCGTGAGACACCGATACACCGATGGAGGGGCGAAGGGAGATGTATATAAATTTCGCCCCCCACGCGAATCGCGTTATAATAAATCCTCGTACGGGACAACCCCCATAAATTGATACGCATATACCGTATAATCCTCGTAAATATTTCAATACATATTATTACTATTATAGAATGATATCCGTTTTCGCGTTTTCGTGACTTTTGCGCGATCCTCTCCTATAACACACCACTATTACAGTGGTGCCGAAATAATAATGCTATATTTTTCGCGAGGATGAATTATATATAAATATTATATTAAAAAAAACGGTTTTTCGGTTTCAAACTCTCTTTTTTTTTTTTTTTTTTTTTTTTTTTTTTTTTCTTTTTTTCGTAAACAACAAATTATAATAATAACACAACGTCGGCTTGATAAAGCTAAGAATAAGTGAGCGACGAAAACGCCACACGTAATAATTTTTTATTTTATTCGAGTTTAAAAGCGTATGTATATTGAGAACTGGGAAAAACTGTCACCCGTGTCGAAAAAATCGAAAACATTATAAATAACGTCTATACTCCCGTGTTTCAACAATGACCAGTCCTATTATTACGTACGTACCTATTATGTAGTACGCGCTTGAAACGCGGTTGCGGTGAGATATAATGCGACGACGGGAACACCTCTGATCCCCGGAGCGGATTACTATAATAATGGCATGCCGACGTATTTACGCGGTTCTAATTTTGTGTAAATAAATGGCCAAAAGCCGCGCACGCGGAGATAGCGAAATATGGCAATGACGCGGGAAATCGAGGGGAGAAGATTTATTGTACGGGACCGCCGCCCCGAGCAGAGGTGGACGTCGAAGACTGACGCGTTGAATGACGTGCGCGAGGAACGTGGACGGACGATTGTGAAAGCACAGAAGGCGTGTAATATTGGAAGCACCGAAGGCGAATAATCGGTGAGGATTATCGAAATAGTAACATTTAAGCGGAAGATAATCAAATCCTGTCAATAAACCATTCGGTATACAGCGTGTTATTGTATGCCTTTGGTCTCGAGTCAATGTTTGGCGTTTCGTTTTTTTCCCCCCTAGATCTAAACGACAAAATAGTGTACGTATTTCGAACGTTAAATTTGCTCGTGTGTCGAAAACTATAGGGAAAATCGACATTTTCTCCGAGACCAAAGATACAAAAAAACTATACCGCCATAATATTATTATAATATAAATATGTATGTACTATGCATGTTAAATAGAACGTACGTTTTCGCGAATAATTGAAACAATAATATTCGTATCATTATAGCACGGCGGTTCGTTCATTTTTTTTTTATTTTTTTTTCAAAATTCAAATTTCGAACGCGATTTGAAAACAAAACGAATATCGTATGGAATCGCGTATTACGCCCGTCGCGCACTACTACAATATAACGTACCGTAGCGACAGACATCACACGACAGACACTGTGTCTTTCGGTGTTCACTCGATACAGTTCGTAAATCAAATATTCAAATGGTATTGTTCGAACGTCTTATAATATTATTATGTTTTTCGAACGGTGTTTATTATTTATACGCGCAGCTGTATTATTTTAATATTATTGTTTCGGGCGTTTACCAGCGAGAATGCTAATTTTATTATTGAACGCGGGTAAACAATAATATTGGGTCACGGGGGATACGCCGCAACAACAATAATAGTAATACTATTGCGCGGTTATTATTTTAAGTACACGATAATTGTGTAGTTGCTGTTGATTTCGATCCGAAAGCCGGTATATTATTATTGCGGGACAACACTATACCGTAATATAACGATTATTATTACATTTTATCGAATCCAACGAAATGATATAATACTCGCGCGTTTACGAAAAACAAGACCGTTCCGTTTTTATTATTTTATTTTATTTTATTGTTGATAATTTAGACGAATATTCAAGCCCGGATTAAAGGGCGTGAAAGTACGACGAGGGCCGCGGTCTCCGGGTCACCAGACTCCAAGTGCCTCGGTTTTTGTCATAGTATAAGTTCTCGTATATTATCTATATGGATTTGACCGTTAAGACTTAGATATTTGAATATTTTTTCGTTGATGAGCAAAACCGTGCCTCAAGAGGGCGGGGATGCAAGTATCGGGTGTTACGACTACGGCATTGGTGCCAATGAAAATGTCTAAAAGTTCTATAATTGAATATTTTTCTGCTTGTCAGTAAATTCGTCCTGCACCGGGTACCGATTTCGCTAGACATGGCACTATTGATAATTTAAAGAATAATTTTTCGTATTTCAGTCCTTCTGAAGACCTCGTTAAAATCGTTGGACCCGCAGCCTCTAAATAGTCGTCTTTGTACCGCATCATCTGTATTGTATTATGAAAATAAACTAGAGCCGCCGTTACAGACCGCAGATAGAACGACCGAGGGTATAAACTGTCGCAAATAAGTTTATGCGAATAATAAGCTGGCAGCCGAACACTACAATACCGGGACGCTCGGTCCGAGAGGGCGAATTCGTATCGATTAACCGTCGATTCCGTGACGGTCTAACACGGTACAAAACATTTGAAATCAATCCGCGAATCGTTTCTGCGTGTATAGTCTAAGAAAATGTTTCGCGTGTTAATCGATACCGCTCGAGAGCAAATCGCTGAGTATGCGCGACCACCACGCAGTACTTCTCCGTCTCTCACGGGACTCCGCGCGCAATACCGACGGCTGTTTACGTTTATAGTTATTTTTTATATCCGCGGCGGCGTATGAAACCGGCGGCGGCTGTTTAAATCGAAATATTATACGAAATAAATAACGAAAATAATATATTATTATATGGAAAAAAAAAAAAACCCCGAGAATACGCTTAGAATTCGTACGCGGAAATCCTTTCTATTTGTTTTCTGCGCCGCGACGACGACGTTATTGCTTTTTTGTTACGGCTCGCGACGGACTTACGGAAATTGAACTTTTATCCCGGCAAAGTGCGTAATCTACAGAGAGAATCCGCTACGGGGATTCCTCTAAAGCCGCTATATACCGTAATGTACATATTAAACTGCGAGCGCAATAATATTGACGGCCGCGGCGAACCCAGAACGGCCATTACAATATACAGACACGAAAATCCGAACGCAAACGTTAAAGACGTACACCCCGTTTAAACGTTAAAAGTCAATTCGATTTTAACCTTTTTTTTTTTTTTTATATTCGAAGCGCAGGGAGGATCGTATTGGTTTTACAATGACGTTTATTATTATTATATCTTCTTTTAATTCCGCGAGGTCGATGCATCAAGCGTAGCACCCTTTTCTCGAAGAAAATTCCTTCTAGTCGATACTTTAAAGAGATCATTTTAGTTTTTTTAAGCGGTTTTCACAATTATCCGGGAAAAGTTGCAACAAACGTAGGAAAACGGGAAAATATACGAAATGTAGGTATTAGTCGACAAATATTTTTTTCCTGTGAACGAATTTTCTACCCGAAATTTCGGTCCGATATACATTGATAGCACTATTTTTAAAAAGAAATCTGATTTAAAAGGTACTTTAAGGAGCTAATTTTTTGATTTTCCCACGAGTTTTTCCCATCGAATGGGAGAAACCTAGAAAAACGGACGAATAACGGAAAAGCGTAGGAAAAACGGAAAAATAAGTACAATATTAAACAAATATTATTAAATAAAATGTTTAGTGCATTTTTAATAATTATCTTAACATAGCATAATATATCTTGTTGACAAAGCAACAGTGTTAACCGATCTCCGTTCAGCATCGTTTTTTCGTTAGTGGCGGTCTATTGTTCCTTATAGCTATATATTAAATTTTCCCTATAGTACCTTCCAACTTCTCACCTATAACAGTGGTTGCACCCGTTCCCATTATCCTAGAACAGCTTTTTTCACATTAACCTCATAAAAAATAATAAATAACACCGTACTTAAAAGTATGCTACGAAAAAATCATGCATGTATTTTTTTTTTTTTTTAATCAAGCTTAGGCTTTTTAACCCTACGGTCTACGACAATAATGATTACAAACAAATCGATGTTCACATTTTTAACGTGTTGACGCCGTTAATGGCAATCGATTTTTAACTCGACTGTGTCAATATTATTCATGGATCCGAAACTAAAATATAAAAAAAAAAAAAAACACACGAAAACCATGTAAACCGTACGAACAGTGTTTTTTCTAAAATCGTTCATACGGTATTACGACAATGATTGATGATATTATAATATTATTATAACGTTACGGTATGCTGACAGAACGCGATTTTCAACGGGTCTCCCCGTTTAGGCGGATCGCCACAGTCGGGCCGATAATATTATTGATATCGCGTCAACTTCAGGTGCGGCCCAGAGTTCCGAGCGAAATTATCGTACCGGACACAAATTATTGTAAGAAAATAAATTACCGTACGAAAATAAATTATCCGATTTCCGGACGCACAGAGAATTCGTATACCGTATAGCAGTATAATTTGCCGTTTGGATCGAAATAATTTTTTATTATGACAAAAAATCGTAGTCTGCACGCGGTAAGATTGGTCGGGATTTTCATTTTTTTTTGCTCTTTGTTTTATCGCGTTCAGCTGACTAAACAAAAATAGTCTCCTTCAAACTGTCAGATCTTTATTACACGGTTTCTATAAAGATCGCCAGCTTCAAATGTATCGAAAATAGTCGTTTCATAAGTTTTTATTTTTTTACATTTCTGTATACCCGTTACCCCCCAAAAAAACAAGGATATTTAAAAACAATTATTATAATTATTAGAGACCAAAAGAATGCGTTGACAATTATATTAAAAAATTATTCAAGATGATTTAACAAAAAGTTGAACAATTTAATTTTCTACGAGCTAATTAAGCGTAAATTTGTATTTGTTTTTTTTTATTTTTTTTTTATACAACAATCTATTTATTATTTTTGCGCTAATCGTTTTTCGGTTTTTTTTTTTTAATTTTTTTAAAGATCTAAATACTCGAGGGAAATTCTGTTTTTTACCCAGCCGAACATAATATCATGGAAAGAGTATAAAAAAATAAAACCCTGTTCCACTCTACGCGGATTAATATTTGTATGATGTGACAAATATTTATTTATCGTTTTCAAATATGATTCTTTGCACCGTAAATCCGCGGTACAGTGCGATCGTTGATCGATAATATTATAATAATGACGTGGTGCCGGTACCTATATACACAGAGTGACTGTAGTTTACGAATATTAGATTTCTTTTATCGCGGTCCGGGTAGATGCGTATTCAGCGGCGGCACGATCGAGACGTTTCAGGACGACAGTCGGAAATAAGGTGTGACGGGGCAGGTATTTATGGGCGTCTTTTGAACTGTCATTTTTTCGGTACCGCCGACGGATTCCGGAAAACATTTGGACGGACGCGCGAATCGAACGAAATTGTCGGAATTATAACAGTTCGAGTAGCCCACAGTTCGCGGTACGAATGAGACGTCCACAACAGGTATAGTCTGTCGTTAATGTATCCGGCGGTAGATTAATAAAAATGGAAAATATACGTGCTGAAATGTAAAAAAAAAAAAAAATAACGCGAATTTTCGTACGGATATAAAATCGTTCGTCGTCGCATAGCAAGCCGCAGGAAATACGTCGGTGGCGGCGGCGGTGAGGTAGGCGGCGGCAGTGCGCGAATCGCATTACCGCCGCGTAATGACGTAATTCAAACACCTCTGAAACATCGTTTCGCAAAAGCCGGGGCGCCGCGCGAGACCAAGATAAATAGAACGGCCATTTTATGGCCTTTGTGACACGCGGGGGCGCACGCGCGCGCCCCCGCAATCCAATAAAACCGGGTATACGCTATTATGTTTGTTTTGCATCCCGCGGAGGAAATCCCCGTAAAAACCAATGTTTTTTCCCGACCCCTCGAGCCATGTCCTCCTCCTTCCGCGGCGCCGCCGCCACCGATGTTGCCCTTTTTCCTACGGCTTTTCCTCCACACCTCTACCCGCAGTTATATTTTCTCCTTTCGTCCCGCCGTGAAACGGCGATGGGAAAACGAACGCGGCCGACGCCACTGCCGTTACGCCACGACACACCTGTATAACCGCGTAACGTTGTTGCACCGAGTTTATATACAATAATAATGTTATACTTTTAAAAAGGCTGACGTTGTCGAGCCGAACGGTCCCCACGGATAGTTTCGGGAGACGAGATATTATCGTAAAACACGCGGACCGAGACCCGGCGGAAAAAACCCCGTTTTTGAGAGATGATAATAAAAACTAATTTGCAGATTTCGCATTATAAATAAATCGCCAAAAAATAAAATCGTCGAGAGGGCATGATACCCTTGTGCATACGTGTAGGCGGGGGTGGAGTTTAAGGGTTATATCTTCCTCTACCAGTTTTTATTAAAAAAAATATACGCATTTTAATATTTAAGAGGAAAAACTTGACGTACCCCTATCGATTAGAAATTGGCTTTTTTTGAGGATGTGGGTATTTAATATCCGAAAAAAAAGCTGTCCTAGGAAAATAGAGATAGGCATCTGTTGTTGGTGAAAAGGAGAGATGGTAGGGTATACAAAGGAAATTAATTTGTATCTGTAAACCATTGCTTAATAAAAAAGATTCTGATCGGAGTTCAGTTGATAGTGATGCTATTTGTCAATAATATACATGCCATATTATGGTTAAATAATTCAATAAGCATTATATATATTTTTTGAAATATTTGTTTAATATTTTATCGATTTATCCCGTTTTACTTACTATTTTTCCGGTTTTTTTTCCCGTTTTTTTCACATTTGATGAGAAAACTCTTAAAAAATCAAAAAATAACAACCATAAAATTCCACCACAAGAACATTTCCTTTCGGAAGAAGGTCTACATCGTAGACATGGGAGTAAGCTTTCTGGTAGAAAAAGTGTTCACATAAAAAAAAAAATTTAAATAAACATCTGTAAAACCAATTCGTTTCGTCCAACATCTAAAAATAAACGTCGAATAAATGGAGTTTTACGTAATCGTCAATTTTTGTGACCGGTTAGGTTCGACGACGATTCTCGAGACCGTTAACCGGAATGGCCAGTGTTAATATAGAATCGTTGGTTTTTTTTTTTTTTGTTTTCTATACAAATATCGATAATCATATTACGTAATCGTTATTTACTGTTATTTTTTTTTATTTCCATACCGACAATGACTGCTACGATGACGACCGACGATACGTCCTTCGGGGTCCTCCGTTTAAAACGAAATATTATAACAGGTAGGCCAATCATTTCATATGATATAGTCGGTTTGAAATTATTTCCCGTTTAATTGCATCGAATTCACGCAACGAAATGCGTAATTAAAAACAACGCGACGTCGTCGTCATCAGACTGAAGATTAATTGAATAAGATAGACACGGTCATGTAATATTTTATTGAGAAAAATAAAAAAAAAACGATTATTATAACCGAGATAGTGCGAGATTCAGACGAGGTATTTAAAACACTCGGTATATACGCTAAACGGGGGTTGGGATGGGGAGTGGGTTAACGTACGGTATTTAAATTAGAGATTGCGCACGGTGTTTTCAGTGAAAGAGTAGGAACAATAAAAGTTAAAAAAAAAACCCATAACGATTAAAAAGAGTAAGGTTTAAATAACGATTTTTTGTTTTGTTTTGTTGTTTTTTTTTTTGCGCACCAAAGAAAAATGAACACTAAAAATTGTTTCCAGTAAATTTACTTACAAAATGTATTACGTAGTTATACGCGTTGTTTAAAGTTCATTTTTTTTTCAGGATATACAAAAAAACAAAATAAACGGAAAATCTTTATAAAAAACTAAATCGTAAAATTCACGTTATTAAAATATTTATATACGGGTAATTATCTTATAATATATTGTACGCATGCAAATGATTCGTATTTTTTTTAAATTTGTTGTGCGCACGGAGAAATAACTAATGCAATTTGTGTACGCGTGTACGAGTGTACGGTATACGAAAGATAAACGAAGACGCGCAAAACATAAATAATAAACGCAAAAAAGTATAAAGTTATAAAATAATAATGAAAAAAAAAAAATATACAGAATACTCGCGCGAGTTCGAGAGACAGCGGCAAAAGTTTTTAAATCGAAAACGTACTGCAATATCTACTATAATATACTCTATGCCGTTATATTACGACGGAAATTTGACAATGTAAAATTGTCGTTTAAATTCAAGACCGGTAAAAAAACACCGAATTGAATGTAACACAATAGTAGCGCTAGACTATATTGTACGCGATAATACGTTAGGGAAAATCCAACGCTTTTCCGGTCAAATTTTACATTGGCGGCCGTTCGGCGCGCGATGGTCGTTAAATCTGTGGGTCAGAAGGAACCGAGTCCGTTTTTATCGAGGTTATGCCGTTTCCCAATGTGATATCATGTGAAATTTTGTCGTGCGTTTCTGTTTTAGATTCCAAACGTAGAGATTTTACAATACTATTTATTTCTTCTCCTTGTATTTCTTTGTTATTTGTTTTAATCTGTGGAAACCTATATCCTAGTAAAATTACTCAGATTTAAATAGTAACTTTTTTGAAAGCTCATGTTGTTTAAATTTTACGTATATGAAGACATTTTTTGATATTTCGTGCCATTTTTTAAATAAAAGCACTTAAATGGGAAAAAAACGTAGGAAAACGTACAATTTAATGATTTCATTATTTTATAAAAACACGAACGACGTTTTCTACCAGAAAAAATGATTTAATCGAAAAACCACAAGATACCTTTTTTGTGGTGTTTTGGTTTACTTTCTTACGGTTTCATCGAAAAAACATTTGAGTCTTTTTTGAGCTTTTAAAAAATTTTAATTTTTGGGAGTTTTGTTACTGTAATTCGGCTATAAATACACGAAGAGATTTAAAACTTGGTAATAACATTTATATTGAATTTACTTAGACGTGGTTAAATTTTCAAAATCATCGGACGACTTTTTTTTTTTAATAAGCGTTTTGAATTTAAATTTATACGAAAATCGCAAAAAAAAATGATGGCACTTCAAATTATGTATTATCGAACTGCGCTCGGAATCGTCATTCGTCAAACAATGATTTATCGTTTCTTACAGATATAAAATATGAAATAACCTTTTGTATATTACTTTTCCGATTTCTCACATACAATAGTGGCCGCTTCCATCCCTGGTATCAGATCTCTTCTTTTTTTTTTTTACTTATTGTCGATTTAGTCGTACGGCGCGCGGCGCGTATTTACAGAGATGCCGGTAAATCGCGTCGAGAACCGAGTCCGATCATAATTATAACACAACAAATGACGATTTATGTTACAATATTTAATATCGTGACCCGAGTGCGCTACTCGGATCCTTTCGATACATTTTCATATTTAATACTATTATAAATTAAAACAAACGTGCACTATTTTAAAACCGTATTCACGCCGTCGGTGAAATAAAACCGGCCAAAAAATACGACGACGGTCTTTCGCTTCTCCTGATAAGTTACGAAAATTGAACGCAGCCCTTTCTGCCTTTTCAGACGACACAGACAAAACGCATAATCGAAACGGAAACCCGATTACGATTCGGGCACTTATTTTCGTCCGACCGTCGGCAAACGGCCGTGGCAACTCGACGCGCGGTCGTCCGAGAAAAACGAGCGCTATAGTCACCGACAGTCGTTCAATATCCGCGATCGTTTAAACGATCGGAACGGAACGAAAACGATACGACTACGACAGTGTAATTATTTCTTTCCGGTTTACCGCGGACTGGAAATCCGAGAGGGCATTGACGGGACTGTATATTACAGTCGGATTTCCGATTTACGATTCGTCGACGAGTTCGGCTTTGACGGTACAGCGAATTTTTCCGTAACGAATAAAAAGCGATCGAACCATACTATCGACTTTTACAATTTAAACCGGCCGTTTTCATGCGTGGGGACCGGATCTCGGTACGTTTGCCGAGTTTCGTTAAAAAGAAAATAATAACATTAAAGAACTGATAATGGGGATAGGTGCGCCACTGTTGTAGGTGAGAAGACTTAAGGATAGCATATCTACGTAAAGTTATTTAATTTATGTCTGTGAGGCATCGAAGAATCGTCGCTAACGAAAAACGATTCAGAGCCAATTTTGGTTACAGATGTTTTGAAAGGCTGTAATATTTATGATTTTCGTCAAAATTTGAAATTAAAACGCTTAAAAAATACTATACCTATACATTACGCTCAATTTACAAAAGCTTATTTTCGTAAATGTTCCCGTCTCTTCTATGGTTTTTGTCCAGTATTTCTCAAGTACTGAACAAAATACAGAGAAAATCAAAAAAAGACTCTCTTACGCCCCAGCCGGATTCCAAATTCAAAAAAAATATCTCTGATATCGTTTTTCTATCGGAGTAATATTCCTGATAACAAATTACTTAGTTTACAAAAATATTAAAACCAAAGAGATATTGGTAACGTAAATACGTATTTGCCGTTTTCCGATAATATTTTTCGCGATTATTTCGAAAATCAATCAATTACTTCTCTAACGCACCGACTAGATAGGATTTCCTTTAACATTTGGAGCGCTACACTGTACACATCGGAGCAAGATTTCTTTTCGTAAAGTCGTTTTCAGATGAAAATATACGGAAAATATATCGGTTTCACTATACATGACACACGTCATGTATAGTGAAACCGAAGGATTTCTCGCTACGATCCGAATTTTAAAAACCACCGCGAACCGTCAATAATATTTCGGGCTTGTCGACGGCAGCGCATAGCGAGAAAATCAGCGAGGACTATTTTTTTCGTCAAAAAGTCTATAGTTAAATAATCGACCGTATTATCCATAGGAAATTTAAAAATCGTAATGTGTTTTTTTTCGATTTTTCGTTTTCGCCCGAACGGAGTTTTTCTAGCGATCAGCTCTCGACCGTATAGACGGGCCGCGTTATTATTATAATCGTTCATCTTTATCGCAGGTCCGCGGTACATGTCGTTATTCGCGTGATTGTTAAAAACGTTAAAAAACATACCTATGTAAACTTTTTGAAACCGAAAAATCACGACAATAACAGCAGTAATAATTCGTTATTCAAGATCCTTATATTTTAAAAAAAAATAATAATAATAAACATGTGAGTATGTATTATTATTGTTATTTTTTTTTTTTATCGCAATAATAGAATTTATTTATCATTATAATAATAATACTTTCGCGTGAAAATTTTTTGAAAAAAAAGATTTATTAAAATAACACAAAATGCAATACCGGGGAGTGGTACCTGTATGGCGCGTATAGTGCGTAAATTACTTAAGAGTACTGTTGTAAAATTAATTTATTTCTCGTTTAAACGTGTAATATTTTTTTCAATAATAACAATAATAATAATAAAAAAAAAAATGATTATAATAATAATAAAAACAATCGCGTTCAACAATGCTACACTCGAACAATGTATTTTGTTACAAAGTAATTTTGTTTTTGTTTTTTTTTCACATCGAATATATTATTTCGGTAAAAAAAAAAAAAAAAACTAGTTATTTTAATTTAAATAAATACAGACGCAAATATTATTTATTCGTATACGATATTATTTGTATCTATTATTATGTATTTACATTGGTTTTATTATTACTATTTTTGTTTTTAATTGCGCAGTTTCGTCTAAACTATCGAAAATAAAGGAAAAAGGAAAATTACAAATTCGAAAAAAAAACATCGGTTGCCAATTGATGGAGTGTTAATATGAATATATTAATGAAAATGTTCGTGTAAAATACAACGGTATGTTATACAGAGTGTAACAAGACTATTTGACAAATATAAGGACTTTATTTTTTAAATTGCTTTCGTTTTAATAATTACTAGAGATTCACGCTATAATTTTTTTTATTTTATATTTTATCTTATTATTACTTTGAAACTTAAAATAAAAAATTTAATTTTTTTTATAAACCGAGATAGCTTTTTATAAATTTATTAAAAAAAAAAATGTCGATATTTAAAACTTTTTTTTTTAAATAAAAATATCAACAATTTATAGTAGAATGCAATTATATTTAAAAATTGATATAAAAATATAAACCAAAATTATTGTATTATAAATTATGTATCCATTGCTTGTATTGTTATAATTTTTTAATTCTGTATTTTCAATGAGTTAAATATTTATAAAACAAAATATCATCCATTTTTTTAAATGCATTTTAAGATACTTGTATCTATAATTAGATGGTTTTTTCGAGTAAAGTATCTGTGTCTGTATCTGGTTATCGGACGAAACCGGAGAAAATAATAGGTATTAAGTTTGATCGTTTACTATGAAAATGAAAAAACCGTATACTTTACCATTTCTCTATGCTGTGATATTTATTATATTATGTTCATTGATTATTACCTGAAACATAAAAGAAAAAAAAATGTTTAGTACCCAGGTATAACATTGCATTGTATTATAATGTAGGGACACATCGACCTATCGATGCAACACAACACATAATATTATAGGTGATACAGAAATACGCGCTGCTATCATCGCTGTCAATTATTTCGTTTCGCCGGCAAACAAAAATATCGCGCGCCCATCTCGACATGGGCGCGCTTGCATATTTCACAGATCGCGCACCGTTCGCAGCGCTCGTATTGTTTTTACGTTTACGGCGATACTAGAGCGTTCTGTCGGCGGTTCGCGGAAACCGTTATCCCTGCGAAATTACGATTTCCGAAGTTCTAAAGTATCGGTTATTCTACTGTAGTAATTATACACATCATCACAAGCACGACTTTTTAAATTATTTTTCTGACCGCGTGCGATTTTTCTACCGACGCGACAGCTCTTTTTTCCCGTAGCGTTTCGGATTTAGATCGGACGCGTTGAGAAGGTCGTTTTTTCGTGATTTTCCTCTCCGTTTTTGTGGGATATAAACGCAAAGGACAAACAGGACAGTTTACGGCGATAATTCTGTTTCGTATTTTTTTTTTTTTCGTATTAATTGTCGAAATTGAAAATCAAGACGTGCCGTCATTACCGCAAAATACTTATGTCCGCACTTTCTAGGCGCGGGGTTATATTTTCAAAATATTTTGAGCTATTCGTGGGCATTTGAGTTTTTTTTTTTTTGTAGTTGATTGTGGGTAGTTAATCGTTCAACCTGCAATCGGACATGCTTGCGATAATTCGAGGTTAAACGCAACAGTGTTTTGTTCTTTTTATAAGAGTTTCAGGTGTACACTTTTAGATTAAAATCGTACGAATTACGGTGTTTCGAAACATATTGTTCATATTATTATAGTATTATAATCAATAGAACGCGTTGACTTTTTTCAATTCGATCACGCCGATTTAATCGTTGACTTGTCTGGCTATTTATTCGTTATGTTTTTTTCGTACATTGCTCTCCTCAAAAATATTAAGATAAAACCGATAAAAGTACACCAGACACCGGTACAATGTTAAAATATCACACGAATAATACGCGTTTACGAGTATATAATATTATATGTATTAAAAAATAAAAAAAAAAACCCCGTGAAACGCAATTTGATTATCTGCTTATGCTCGCTCGTATACACCACAGCGTGTTTTCGATTCGATCGTAAATTCTTCGCGTTAAAGCGAATTTGCCGGTTAAATTATAAACGCGCAATATACTACGTATAGTATGCATATGACTACGGCAAATCGCAGAAAAAATTTCAAATATTTTTTTTTTTTTGTCCCAGTTATATATTTTACACATACTTTTATACTCTGTGTGTGTGTGTGTGTGTGTGTGTGTGCAATCGCGTAAATATCGTCGGTTAAAAAGAAGTAAACGCGAAACAGTTTTGGATACGACTCGTCGAACTGTATTGTACCTATGCGGGTATATGGTACGTGTCACAATAATACACGTTTAATAAAAAATACATTTGAAAAGTACATTATATTTTCGGCGCGCGATCAAAATCGAAAAAATGTATGTTTTAACGTCCGTCGAATGTTATTAGACAAGAAATTGTTGTATTTGGGCCGTTGCTCTCGTATGTATAATATTAGAATAATTATTGTAAATTAGTAGGTACTGTTATTACTACACGATATTATTATCTAAATCTTAACGAAAATTGTTTTTTTTTTTTTTTGGAACGACGTTTTATTACGCGAACGCGTTTTTCTTGAAAAATATTTCCTATACATTTTTTTAAAGACCGTACGTAGAATACGAGTATTATAAAAAAAAAAAAAAAAACAATCATAATAATAATAAATGTCGATCATTCCGATTGCTTGGAACACTATTTTATGATAATATATATCGCAGACCGCGGTCTGCGTTATAGATTTCGCACGATATCGCATTTAGCACAGCGGCGAGTGAGACTCGTAAACTATGGGGCGGTGGTGGTCGATCGCGGACGGTTCTTCTCCTGTTAGAATCCGTTTGTACAACTCGCATAATCGGCGGATAGATCACGATCGCCGATCGTTTTTATCTGGACGTGTCGCCGTTTCGTTGCCGTTGTCGTGATGCAACGCATTTATACCGGCAATCGTATTTACAACATTATGTACCAGTCTAAATAAAAACGCTATGAAAAACGTTGTTCAACTGTACACGTTTTAGTTCCACCGTTGCGTATACGTTTTGTATATTCAACACATAATTAGGTTATTTATAATAATGCGTTTTCGTCCGGAAGTCGACGCTCAAAGGAAAAATATAGGTATGCTCTTAGTGGATTTCTACAAAAAAAAAAAAAAAAAACCGGCCACCCCAGCTATACCGCGGTTTATATTGTTTTTTTTTTCTACCGTTTTTCAAGAATATTTTCGTCGGTGACGTATTATTATAATCGTCAGTTTTTTTCATATTATAGCCGGGTAACCGCCGTTTTTATTTCGTGGCACGCCGAGCGTACTTTTAAGTATATGAGGTCTTACACATTACAATCGTAGCGGTGTGGGATAATACCTGTCGCAACCAGGTAATGGGGAGTATGGAGTTGTAACTCTCTCGAAATTTGAGATTTTTTTTGTCACGAAACCCACGTAAAACGTATATAGTTTCGTGAACATTTTGTTCGCAATTTTACGGGCACATTTTTTTTTTTGTAATTTCGAATTCAGCGCTATAAGGTCGCGCGCACTTTACCTATCCGGTAATTTACTATCGAAAATACCCGGCCGGAGATATACGTTTGAAATTCGTAACCCTGCTCCTATCCCGCCCCCCTCCAAAAAAAAAATCCTAGTCCACCGCTGACCCCTACTGGTTCTCCCGCTCGCAAATCTACGGCATACGATTCGGGGAACCTCGGACGAAGGAATAAAAAGAAAAAAAACAAAACAAAAACAAAAAACGAAAAATCGTTATTCCGACTGCGGTGACGATGTCCCGTTTCGCCTAACCGTTCTAAAATAAGAGAGAGAAAACTATAAATTCGCAAATAGGATTCGCTGCGGCCGAACCGTATGTAATATCATTACAGTCGAATGTATTCGCGTGATGTGCAAACTGCGTAATAATAATACGCGGACTTGTTGAACGCATAGGTATAAGTGCGCACATTATACCGTCATCATTTGTGCACATATTGTGTTAATACCGTTGCGAGCGTACGTACAATAATACACGCTGCAGTGTTCAGAAAAAAAAAAGCGACAGCACAATAAAAAGAGAATCGACGGTGGCGGCGTGTATTGTAGTAAGCGGTTTGCTGGGCGGGGGGCGGGGGAGGAAACAAACTGAATAATGGGTATCCGCTAATAAAAATCGCCTTTAATATCGCGCACGCGGTACGACGCGAGAATGACTCCGCGTTCGTTAGGTTCTAGAATCGTATACAATATTGCGTAACGATCGAAAAAAAAATAATCCTAGCCAAGAATTCCCGTGTGTCATCGTTGCGCTATCCGTGTCCATACAAATAATATACTATACGAATACCTGCATACGTTGTAATATTATAATATTATTATGTAGGTGCGGATATACCCGCACCGTAAAAAATATTTTATCGAACGCGTGTAAAGCGCATTTCGAGAATGTGCAGGGCGATTTTTTTTTTTTTTTTTTGTTTCGATCGTAACCCGGTAATTACGATTGCAGTATATTATACTATTCGAGTAAAATCGGTTTGTTTTTTCCAAACATTTTCTCGAAAAAATCCGTTTGAGTAACGCTTTAATAATATTGTTTAAAAAGTATTTTCAATTTTTACCATTACGATCGACTTTCGATTGCCAAATCTCGTCAAACTGCGGAGAATATTCGTTATAAATTATACGCTCATCGAAACATAACCGCCTATATTGTAATATCGGATGTACCAAACGTTTATGAGTCGTCTTTCTTCTGTTCTAATGATTACTCTCTAAGAGCTTTTACTCTCGTTATACCTTGAACCATCTCCAGTTTTTAACTCCCAGGATTTCCGAATCCTCTTCTACCACGTCAATCCGCCTTTTTCCGGAGTCTTCCCTGTGATTTCCACTCCATAGTCTGCACGCCTGCAACTGGTATCGTCATCACGTCTACTAATTATGTAGCCTAACCATTAAATCCATTGGCATCTGTCCTTAACTTTTTTTTGATGCTAATTCCATCATATCGAATTTTGTGAATTACAACCTTTTAAAAACCTTATAACGGCTCCGGGTGGATAAAGCTTATCGTTCGAAAATATAAATATGAAATTTACTACACTCTGCCGGTAACCGATTTTGAAATTAAAAAGTAGATACGATGTAATACTATACAGTTTACGGTACACGGAATATAAGAGTACAATTTTGGAAATGTCGTCCGTGTACAGTTTTTAACGAAACACGATTGAAATACAGTTTTTTTAGGAACGTACTACCGTAGATACACTCGTATCACCAAGATAATCCACAATTCGATTTTCGTCATTGGGTATGATTTTTATTTTTTTCTGCGCAAACTTTACATGTACTCCTTTTTTACCCATTTAGGGTTTGAATATTGAAAACATTTACTGCAATCGTATAAATAAAGGACTCCTGTAAAACATTTCAAGTTTCTAGAGATCGAGCGGTTCGCGCCGTGTATGTCGGTTTCTTCACGCATACGGATGCGAACACCGAACGAAAACCGAAAATCAATAATTGTAATAGAAGTCTTCGTACTTTTATACATATATATATATACGCGGATAATCGCTAGATCGTGTAAATAAAAGAAAATGACCCTGTACATTTGCGATAATAAAAGGACAATTCGTATATATATATATATATATAATAGTAATAATAATTCTTCACGTATTACGCGTACGTGATGTCCGGCGGCAGTGTTAGGTAGCCGTATATACAGACGTATTATCCTACATGGCTACATCAGAAGCGTGAAGAAAAAAAAGTAAAATACCGAGTCGTCATCCTCCTCTCTGGACCGCTACCGCCTTTTCAAAAGCGCACGTACTCCGGACGCGTCGTCGGTCGACCACTCGTCGTGGTATGTGCTCGGCTGAATTGGCAACGTAACAGTCCTTTTATATATATATATATATCAAATATATACTGATCTCTTATTTTATCGACTCGTCTGCAAGTCGCGACGTGTATACGCAAACGGTCCGGGGGATGACGAGTGCTCTTTCAGTCCTCTGCACCGTGCTCCTACCCCCGTTCGCACCAAAGAAACAAAAAAAAAAAAAAAAAAAGGCTCTGCCATAGAAGTTTCCCTTTTAGATTTACCTTTATGATGTATTGTGCGGGTTCGTGCGTGGTCCGGTGTCGTGTGTGAAGCCCGACATAAATCCAGATTCTTCGAAAATCCGATAAACCGTGTTTCGGATTTCAGGAAATCACGATAGTATTTGGGTTTATATAATATTTTCTGTGTAGGCTTTTATCGTAAAGAAACCAAACCACAATCTACAATCTTACTAACCGCAATCTAAGAGACGGAAAAGAAAATTTAACGTTTCTCTAAATAAATATGTCTTATTCAAAAAAAAAAATTCGGACTGAAAATATAATATATTCAATATTAACGGCTCAAGGAAAATCCGTCGAACACGATTGGACACCCTATATTGTATTTCTATAGACGTTTACAGGAGTTCGGTAAAAATACCGTAAGCGACTATTAATAACAATAGACTCCCTCGCAGTATCAACGATAATAAAATTATGTAGTGAGCCGTACTGCTACCCCGGCGAACTTGTCACTCCCGTGGATTGGATCTTCCTTCAGAGAATTACGACAATCGAAAGCGGTCGGATACGCCGTTTCGGTGACCCTGCGGTGCGTTTTGCACGGTCTCTCTCCGGAAAACAATACCGAGCTAACAATGAGCTCGGAGATACGTGTAATCAGTCGTATATTTAAGCCGAGTGCGCATTTCACTGTAATCGCTGGTCTAGACAGTCGAGTACAATATTATAATATTATATACAGGGTGATTCACTAAGCGTGATCACCCCCTTTTTTTCTGTTAAATTTTGTATGTATTCAAATTTTGATTATTGAAATTCTCCAGTGCAGTTGAAGCCGATGTTTTCGAATATACTCAGATTTTTCACGACATTTAATGATGTCGACTTTGGTTTTTCGTATACGGAGTATTAATTTAAATATATTTTAACAGTGAATTACCCTGTATACACCTATTGCGTCCACCACGAGACGAAATAATCGTAAGGACTGTTATAGAGAGACTTTACGGACGAATTAGATGGTGACCGAGTCGGTTTAGGCGTATCCGCCGTGTTTATTTAGGTGTGAAGTACGTTGCGGTTATTTAAAACATTAAATGCGTACGAATCGAATAAAACGAAATGTGCGTATGTCAAATATATTGATCGAGAGAACAAAAAAGTTCTATCGTAATTGGTAAAGCGATCTTCGAGATTTTCGTTAAAATTCCACATCATTCGGTAGGATCGGAAGTCGGTAGTTCAAACCTTCTAAAGGCACATCCCCGACAATAATAGTTCTATTTCAATATACGCACATCATAAACCAAGTCACTTACTCCTTTGATCGGTCTGGATATTCAGAATCCGCAGTTTCCCGTGAAAACACGAAATCTGAGCGTACAAACGATCGCGGGGAGGAGATTGAAAGTTGAAACCACCGAAAAGCACATCCTCGATATTTGCGCCGTGCGTATAGGAAATTTTATTCCCCCGGCTTAATTCAGAAGGCCATATGCTAAGAGTGTACAAAGCCAACAAAAAATATTCTCCTCCCGCAACGACACGCGGTGACGTTTATATTGGAATTTAACCGATTTTCGATCGCTTCGATTCGCCTGATGATAACAAAAACCTCCGATTCTCGAGTTTCAGCTGTTTCGGTCAAGAGGGAACCGCTAAAAGTATCCGAATCATATATATTAGGTGTAATATAAATAACAGACACGATAAGATGCGCGACGGTCTCTATATTTTCGGATGGAAATTCGGCATAAAAAAAAAAGATAAAAAAAAAACGAGTCCGCAGTAGAATTTTTCGCGAAAAATTCCGGTGAGACGACGGGCTAATAAATAATAGTCGTCCTCCGTGATAATATTATCGATCGTAAAATTCACGGCCTTCGTTCGGTTTCAATATTATCGTCCCGGGGCCGGTATCATAATGTATACGCGCACGGCCGCGGGGGAACGCGTGTATGTTATATTATAAGGTTAAAAAAAAATAAAAAGCGGTTATTTTATTACGAAAATACAGTTACCGAAAAGGCGGGGTACCGATCGGCCGAAATAAAACGACGCCCACGGATGATAATAATACGACGATTTACAAAACCGTACCGGCCCGGACTCGTCCGTCCGAGAACGCGACGATTGTCCTCGAACCGATCACGCCCGGACCGCCGCGGCGTTAAAAAAAAAAAAAACAAAACAAAACAATAATACGAGCGTGCGCATAGGTATTCCGCCGTCACCGTCGTAAACGCGAAAGTATTATAATCACCAAATACATTTCTTATAATCTCTTCGTTATTTTATTACTATTTTCGATAACTATAGAACTATTATAATATACGCACTTTATCGTAAACATTTTATTTCTTTATCGTCTCTTTTATCATATTTTAATTCGTCAAGAGCCAGCAAACACAGTAATACTGAAATATTTAATAATTATAATAAAAACAAAAGGTTTTTCCAAACTCTCGGTAATTCGAAATTGTTTACAAGTCCCGCCAACTTCCAATTAACAATAGCCGACTCTATATATATATATATACACGTATTGTTGAAAAAGTAATACTATTAACCGGACATCACTCAGAATCGTTTTTCATTAGTAACGATTAATGTTTGCGTTTGTTTTCATCTATAACAGTGATCCACCCATCGTGCGAATTAATGTCCGTCTTTTTTAGTATTGTTTCCGAGACTGTAATATTTTCTATTACTGTTGCGTGATAAACGAAACGATACATGCAACGCGTAAAATCGCGCGAAACACATTTATTCGTCACCGGTTTTTATCATTATAATAATTATTATTTTTTAGGTTTTTTCATTAGACATTTTCCCGGTCGGATCGCACGGCTATTTTCAAACGGTTCCCCCTCCCTCTCCTAAATCGAAATTTTCTATTTTATTGAACAGCCGAGATGTCACATCGCCGTATCATTCTGGACGGCGAGAAAAACCTTTTCTTTTCAAACGAAATGAACGGCTATAATATAATGCGCCCGTCCCCTCGTCCAAAAAAAAAAAAAAAACGCAAATAATAATATTATAAATAATAAATAACGAAATAATAATAATAATAATGATAACGGTGTTTATTTTTTATTTTTTTTTCCCCTCGGAACTACGACTCGAAAAAAATGTTTAAGACCTTTCCGGAGACGGTATATATATTGTACACATAAATTATACACAATATAGTACCGTTTTCAAGAGTTCAAAAGTATCCCGCGAAATAACACTTCGCACTGTACGTTGTAATAATCATACTGCAATAGTGTCGCAATAACTCGGAAAACCGCGTTTTACGCGTCGTTCAAACGAAAAGCGGTTTATCTGTCATTTCGGAATTCGGTATTCTATGCACGCGAATAAAACCGTAAAAGCAATTAATTTTTTTCACCGAATTTTCTCGCGATAAAATTTTACGATTTGAAAAAAAAAAAAAAAAACGCGGGCACATACGTTATATCGATTGAACGCGTTGCGACAGCGCATGTTGTTTCGGGATATCCGTATTATTATAACATTGCAGTATAATAACCGCGCGAATACCCTACATCATATTATATTGTTTTCCCGTTGCAACCGCACACTACGACGGAACGTACGGTATAGACCGCGTTATAGAAGTAAAAAAAAAAAAATGAATCGTCTTTTTACCGCGGGGGCGAAAAAACGGTTTTCACTCTGCGACTCGAAATCGCCGCGTTTCAAATTAACATCGTTATTACCGCTGTCGGCACTAACGTTTTTACGATTTCATATCGCGTCGATGTTCTTAAAATGTATGGGGGACTAACGAGCCGTGTTATTGTTAACGCTGCGCATAACCGTTAAGACGGAACGACGTGCGCGTCACACGTCCATATGACATGGTACAATTTTCGAAATTATTATAGTTGAAATTAAAAATCGTATGATAATGTAATTGTTTAACGCTCGACGCGCGGCCTATGTTACGCGCAAATTTATATAGCGGGGGGGTGGAAAGGGGGAGGGGAACGGAGGAAAACGAAATCGCAAGGGCTCTTCAGCGTAACGACGAGACGAGGCGACTTTTCGAAATTCGTTTCGGGAGCGGTGAAAAAAATAAAACAAAAAATTTTGCGCGTAATTCGAGTATATGGGTCCGGACGGTGTAACCACGCGAAACTTTGAACTATCATTAGATATTAGTTTTTAGAATAATCAAACGCAATGTTATCGTCGTCAGCTACTCGATAAAACCTCGTAAGTGGTTTTGTATCTATCGTGTCTTTGATATCTTAACAATGATTTTTAAAAAGTGTTTTTTTTTTTTGTGGCGTGCGCGATTGTGGGAACATCCGTTAAAAAAAGCGACGGGTCCTCGCGAAAAATAATCACGGTTTCCCGTCGGCGGTCGCCTACTTCGGAATACTATTGGTTCTACGTTCGGAAATCGTCGAAATCCGGCACGCGTTTCGAGCGCGTTCCGGGGGAGAAGCGTCGAGCCTGTGACAATAAAAAACTGGCAATTGTTCGCAAGATTTCCGTTAACAGTGCAGGGCACACCGGTGTCGTAGCGTCGCTTATTATCATCGTTTTTTTTTTTCTCTTCCTCTTTCGACCGCGGTAGAAACGGTATAAACACAAATCTACGCTGCGATTGCGCCACGGGTGACGCGAAACATACTACGCGCTGTTGCCGCGCGATAAATAAATATCGCGTTGCGATTACGCGGACCGCTCGATAATATTCTATACGATTACGTCGAACTGTATGTTCTGCGCGTTTCGTTTTATGGTCCGTGTCGACAATCCACTGCGTTACGGCCGCGTACACAGTATGGACACATTACGAGTGTTGCCCGGTCCGTTAGAAAGCGCTTCTGCTATACATGGAAACGCACGCGGCGTCGCGGGATCTCGCCGCGCGGAAAACCGGCTCGCCCGCGTAGAGGACGCGATCGGCGCAGTCGCGCGGTGTTCCGCGGACGAACCCGAACGCGGGGCGATTGTCAACAACATCGTCAATGACATTACCGTCGCGCCGCACTGTTGTTATCCGACCGCGGCAGTGACGATAACGCGCGCGCGTAACACTAGCCGTCGGTTTTTAACGCTTTTGATTATATTTTCGTTGTACCGCCGCCGTAGAAGATCGCACGGGGCGTGTTTCGTATCCCGAGGAGGGAGCAGAGGAATTCCTTTCGAGACGAAAAAAAAAGTCTTTTACACACGTGCGTGTGAAATATATCGGTTACGGAAAATCGACTTGTTCGACCGCGTTTACCGTTCATTTTCCGGCGGGCGAAATCGGCGAGACGTCACTCCGCCGGCGTCCGGCGGATTTAACGGCCCGGCGTCCGCGCGGACACGGGAAACCTCTTGAGAAACCGGGCCCGAGGCCGCCGCGCGCGTGACACGGTATAGCGGCCCGCCTGTGCGTACCCGCGGTATGCGCAACGAACAGTATACAAAAAAAAAAAAAAAAAACGAAACGGTAAAATAAAAAAAAAAATTAAACGGGTTACGGCTGTCTGTGACACGCCGCCGCTCGTCGTTTGTGTCCCGGCGCTGTTATACACCCGGACGTGTGTAATGTATATCACGTCGTTATAATAGTATTACGGCGGATCGACGCGTGTCCGAATTCGCCGCGTTCATCAATCTCCGACGTCGTCGTCGTCGCGGCACTTTTTATAACGATATTACGTCCCGAAAACGACATCGATCGATATATTATTGTTTACTTTTGTTTCTGTTTTTTTTTTCTCTTATTTCATCCTCCGTTCGCGTCCGCCCGGCCGACGCTATATCGGCGGCCGTTTGTGCGGTCTATTTTTATCGCGCTTCGCATGTGCCCGTAGGACGGAGCCGTGCGGAACACGTGTGCCCGGCCGTCACACCCTCGAATTCGTTCGATGCGATTTCCATCCGCGCCCCGGACGAACATCAATAATACGACAACGATAATAATATCCGAGCGCGCGGCGGATATGCACACGGGTGTGTTCGGGATGAAAGCATAAAACACGATCGAGCGTTCGTAAATCGTCGTCGTCGCACCCCACGTGTCGATCCTGCGTGTATTTATAATAATAATGTAAAGCCGTTGTTTTTCTTTGCTCGTCGATCGCCGCCCCGTCTGTTACGACGATTATATATACGGAATTCCTCCGGTCGAACTCTCTCCGTCGGTAAAATACAGTCAAATATTTTCGCATGCGCCCGTGAATCGGCCGCCTTAAAACCGTACGACGTTTTCCACGTTATTGTGTTGTTGTTAGCGGCGGTACATAATCCAATGTAAAATTTAAAGCGGAAAACCGGACCGTTATACGCACACTATCCATACCGAAAAAAAAAAACGATTTAAAATTACGATAAACTATCGATTTTACCATGTTATAACGATTGTCGTGGCAACAAAATCTTCGCGTTTAAAAAAAAGCTCTCCTAGGATAATGGAGACGCGTGCAGCCGTTGTTGCGGGCGGGAAGTTAAGAAGGTAAGATACAGACGGGAATTCAATGTTATTACAACCCAAAAATTAATCATCGCTAACCGTAAAACGATTGCGAGTGAAATTCGGTTGGCAGCGTTGCTTCTTCCGCAATACATACGTCATATAATGGTGAAATAATTACCGCGTATGTATTAAACATTTTCTCCAATGATATTTATTTTATATTGCACTTACTTTCCCAGTTTTTCCCGTTTATTTGGCGAACTCCTGGGAAAATCGAAAAAACACGAACTACCAAACGTACCGCCCCAGCGCGGTTTCATTTCGAAAAATGTGCCATCGGCAATCGCGAATTCACCGGATTCACCGTGTGATTATTAACGCGCGATTATTTCGGGACTCCGCGCGCTCGGCAACTCGACGCAAAACCGCGACGTCGAAGGAAATGTCGTTTCGCCAATGCGATAACCGTATTGGCGACCGTATTCGAATCCGCGTACGCCGCACTGTTGTATTGTACCCACGGCTGTACGCGTATCGCGTACAATCGGGCCGAGTCGATCGGCGAAATAATGATCGTGAAAATGATCGAGCACTATTTTTGTAAACTGGCGGGCACGCGATGATGCGCGCGCGCGATTTCATTGAAAACCGATTCGCGCGTGCGTCGAACAGCCACGCCGTCTCCGTCAAAATTCGAATATCATAAAACGTTATACGGGTGCCCGTGTATTTTTGACGAGCGCGTTTTTTTTTTTTTAATTATCGTTTTCCAATTAATTTCGGACCGTATTCGTAGTTATAATAATATTTTCGCCACGGACGGGAAGCAAAACGTAATAAGTAATTTTAATAATAGTACACAGAGATTAAATTTTAATTAACTGCAGTTAAACGAAAATGCGGTCGATCGCTATATCGCTATATATTATAATAAATAAAAGATTATATTATTATTATTATTCTACTGGTACACACGCAAACGAATTTACGTTTGTTTTCGTTCGTTCCGAATAATTGGTTTAAGTAAAAAAAAAAAAAATGTCGGCACTCGTTTGTTCAATGTTATTGCGCGACAGTGCGCGCGTATTACGATAGCCGACGGGGCGACCGAATTGTTCGTGTACGCGATGGGATTAGAGGGCCGTTCTCGCGGACGTGAAAAATATAAAAAAAAAAAGGCGTTTATCTGATTCGTAAGCCGAGTTTACGACCGATAACCGACCGCGATCGGGCGGTTACCTCACGAACTCTGATTTGAAAATCAACGTTTACGTTGGTGAGAACGGGCCTCAAATGCTGGCGGTATCGCGGCGGCGGCGGACCCGCGTATAACGATAATCGTTTTGTCGCAACGACGTATTTTTTCGGCATAACGCGGTCTGCGGGATCGGGCAATAATACAGATATCGTAAAGTGAAGAGTATCTCGGACGCGGATATCGAAGACGCGCGAAACGTGCTTTCGAGTTTTCGGTCTTCAATCATTAAACGCCGATCGGGCGCGCGAATTACTGCGCTGCGACTGTTACGAATGGTTTTGATCCGCAGCGATAAAACGGAATACGTAATAATACTGCGATATTATAGCGACGAATCGACAATATTTGAAATGCGAGACGAAACGCAACCGCGACTAACATTTTAACGAATAAAAGTAAACGATGTTTTTTTTCTGTTTTATCAAACGTCATTATTAATCAATGGAATGCAACATAATTCATCCCGGATGTTTGTCGAACGTACAATTTAGACGTTTATTTATATCCGCCGAACAATTTGCTCGTTTATCACTTAAAAAAAAAAAAAAAAACCAATATTTCAAATATTTTGTTTGATAAACCGAATCGATTGTGCATGGCGAATGGAACCTAACCTAACCTAACAAAAGAAAAAAAAAACCGGTCGACGTGAGCATATTGGTCTTACGTCACACAGTACTCTGAACCGTAATTTAACTTACCAAAAGAAAATTTTAAAATTATGTCAAATATGATTTACACTATAGAACGATTGATAATTATAAACACGCTAAAGACAGTTTGATGCTTATCATGGAATGAAATTCGACGTTTTATCACGGTGAGTTGTTTCGGGGAAAAAAATTATATAAAAAAAAAAAAAAAAAAAAAAAAAAAAAA